>JAVJIF010007654.1:0-172898 GCA_038442645.1 Agave tequilana
CAAGGCGCGAGGGTTCAAACCCGCGTCTCAGCATCAAGGCGCGAGGCTCGACAGCCGCGTCTCAGTATCAAGGCGCGAGGGTCGAAACCCGCGCCTCGGTTGTAACTGCCCTGGTTATGGGGCCAATCACCGCCCACATAGCGGGGAGGTTAACCCCTATTGTAGAGTGTTTTTAGGGGGCACGTTCACCCTGATACCTCTATAAATAGGCTTGCTTGCTATTGAGAAGGGGTCGGTCGATTAGAAAGGAGAGACAGAGAAAGAGAGTCCAACTCTTCAACTAACTTGCTGTGTTCAAGTTAGTCTTTGCCGATAATCTCTTTGAGAGTTTTGGTCGACAGAGCTGTGTTACTCCGTCAACCACCGAAGAGAAGAGCCCCGGAAGATCTCAACGTTCACCCGGTCAACGGAGAACAAGATTCACTCTCCATCGCCACTTGAAGAACCCAGCCTTAAACAAAGGGAGGATTCAAGACTCAACATCCTCCCTCCCTTGTAGTCGAAAAAACTGTTTTGTTATAATCTTTCAATTGATCCAAGGAAATTTTACAGCGAATCTCTTTCGATTTTCCGTGCGCGTACAAGAGATAGCGACTCCACTGGGGACTACATTTGTTACTGACGAACAAATCGTGGCGCAAGGTGACATCCTCTATCAGGGGAAGATGGTCGAATCGCTTGTCGTCGAGTTCGACCAGGCAAAGTATGAAGAGTTTCTCTCTTCCGGCTCCAAGAGGCCAAAGACCTGCGTCTGCCGTAGGGTCTCTACGGGGACTTGCCCCGAAACCCGCTCTGAGACTCTCTCAGGCGCGGCTGCTGTGAAGGGTGTCGCGGCCAACTGCGCCAAGCGTGACACACGCGCCAACGTCTCTCAGGAGACCCGCGTGGCCTCAGGCGCAGCTGCTGTAAAGGATGTCGCGGTCAACCGCGCCATACGAGATACACGCGCCCACGTCTCTCAGGAGACCCGCGTGGTCAAGCCCTCGGGTGTCCAGCCAGTCACCCTCTCCCTCAGCACCAGGTCGTCGTTGGTTTCTCTCCACCTCCACGACGTAACCGAAACGCTGAGCGCTGACAGAGGAGGCGTGCGCGTCAGCTGCAAGTTGGAACTTCTGATCGTCCAACTGAGGCAGGTCGCAAGGTCAAATTGGCGTCTCAGTTGCGCCGTATCCAGCACGCGAAGTCTGCGTTTGGCAACCCAAACGCGAGACTCCCCAAGTTAGCTCCTCTAAAGCTCCACTCACCAGACGCCAAGACGAAGCTTGCGCGCCTCATCAAGCACAAGAAGCGCGCGCCTCTAGGCGTAAGGCCCAGCAGCCCGCTCTCTCTCAAGCGTCTCTGCTCCGACGCACCAATCAGCAACGCGACAGTCGCGTCTCTTCTCAGCAGAGACGCCAGACACGCGTCCTAAAGCTGCGACGCGAGAACTGCGTCTCTGAATCCTGCGTTCAAGCTGTACAGCGCAAGGATGCCTCCCGCCCTCGAAGTTGCGAGGCTAATCTCTTCGATCCCCTTCCCGCGGATCTAAGGGATTACTTGACGAAGAAAAGAAGTGTTAATCAAATCACTTCATCATGTTGCTGCCAACGGCTCATCTCTATGCTCTCTGAGTGCCGTTGTGATTCAGGTGCAAACCAGCAGTCTCTAGTCAGACAGCTGACCCTGAGTCCTCGATCAGCTAAAAGAAGACGTTCCCATAGGAGGAGGGTCTTCTCTGACACTGAATATTTCGAGCTCACTGCGAACATGGCGAGCAGGAGCAAGAGAAAACACCTGCAGTCAGTTCCGATGAGTCTGACACTGAACTGGAAGGAGTGTACCGACACACTCGTACCCGGACCGGGGCCATTCCCCCGATTGACTACATGCCCTAGCCCGGGTCATTGAGATTAATGACTCGCACTCTGCCATTGCAGAGTCGCAGACTTCAAACTCTTCTATAGAGAAAGAGGCCTTCACATACATGACGAGCACTCCTGAGGAGACCGCTAAGCGCCTGGAGCAGTAAGCCCAGGTCCAAAAGGAACAACTCGAGATGATTCGTGCTCAGCAAAATCTATCGACTCCCTCAAGCAGATGCTCGCACAGTTGCTCGAAGACAAGAGGAGTCAACCAACAGCGCCTCCTCTAAGAAGTCTAAAGGCAAGCGAAAAGAGGGAGAAAGCTCATCTTCCGAACACTCCGAGAAGAAAGAGCAACCTACTTCTGGTTCGTCTAAATCCTCGTCGCAGGAAAAGAACGACCGAGACCAGGGAAAGGTTCATTCTAAAAGAATGAATCAGTTGGAGCAACGTCTTGAGGCCCTTACCAACCGGAAAGGCCTCCAAGAAGCTGGAGTGGTCCGACCTTATCCGACCGAGTGGGACCTGGTTCCGTACCCTTCCAAGTTCAAGGCTCCAACCCTCCAAGCATTCGATGGGAAGGGGTCACCCAACCAACATATCTACTACTTTAAATCCCAAACAGGGAATGTAGTAGATAACGATGCTATCCTGGCGCGCTTATTCATTGGCACCCTGAAAGGGCTCGCCTTTGAATGGTTCATGAAGCTCCCAGAAGGCTCCATCAAGAACTGGGGTGATTTGGAAAAGCTTTTCTTAACGCGCTTCTTCGAAGATGATTCGGAAGTCACAATGCCCACCCTTTTGGGTACTAAATAGCGAAAGGGAGAGTCCGTCAAATCTTTCGTGGAAAGATTTCGGAACGTGGCACTCCGATGTCCGAGCGGTATGACCCAGGTTACCCTGGTGGAAACATGCCGCCACAATCTCCAAACCTCACTCCTTGCTCAAATAGGAGTTGCTGAAAGCCGCACCTAGAAGCAATTGGTCCAACAAGGTGAACAGGCTGAGGAGATTGTTGCCCGCGTCAGAGTGGAAGAAGGTAAGCCCAGACCGGAGAGGTCAACAAGGCGTGCGCCCGACACATCCCTCCAAGCTAAACGGAAGGACAACTTGGCGACAGAAACCAAATCTTCTGTCAAACCTCAACCGGTTTAAGGGAGAGGCTCTTCAAGCCAACCACGCGCCAACAAGCAGTATTCCTTCAAGGATGAACATGTCGACTCGCTCTTCAAATTACTCAACAAGAGCAATCGACTGAAGCTGCCTGAAGTTAGGCGCCCCGAGGAAGTCGGTAAAACCGACAATCCCACCTACTGCATGTATCACAGGATGTTGGGACACCCCACCAAGAGCTGTTATGTCTTCAAGGACATCCTTCAAGCTCTGATTGATGCGGAGGTTTTAAAACTTCGTTCAGAGCAGAAGAAAGTGAAGGCCAACATGACGTCATTTCTCTAGTTTGGATGACAACCTCCAACATCTTCCGGAGTGGTCCTGTCCCAAGAGGAGAGCTAAGAGTGGTCAACACAGACCCTCACCAGCAGCAAGAGAAGGCCTAGTACCTGTCCCTACACCCAGGGAGAAGTTATGTAGGTTCACCCCGACCTTATGGATGGCCAGCAATGGACCACTGTGACCAACAAGAAGTTCAAAGGCAAAGCTAAAGCTTCGTCTTGTAATGTGGTATGCGCCTCTTCTTGGGAAGCGGAGACTGATGTTCCCTCGCTAACCGATTCGGAAGAGGAAACAATAGTTCTGGCCACAGAACCCAGTCAACTGGTGGCGGAAACCCGTTCAGGGCAGTCATATTTGAAAAAGTATGACGAAATGACGGTAACTCCTTCAAGACCCGCTGTAGAGCCAGTCAAAACCTCCACGAAGCAACCCGTGGAGAAACAGAAAGAACTTCGGTTTTCTCGAGTTCTTTCGAAAGACATAGCGGAAGGATCCACAGCACCTTACCGCTTTGATGTCCTGGCTCAATTAGCCAACATCCCGGCTTGGATAACTCTTTACGAGCTTCTTAGGCTGTCAAAGTCGATCAGAGAAGCTCTACAAGAGGCTCTGGCAAATGCTGAGGTCTTCATGACCCAGCTACCAAGAGAGGAAGATGTAGAGGATTGCCTCTACGCCTCCCAAAATATTCCCTGCATCACCTTCACGGCAGATGATATACAGTCAAAGGAAACATGATCGACCCCTTTACTTCGCAGGGTATATTGGATCATCTGAGGTGAACCGCATTCAGGTAGATCCTGTATCTGCATTGAGCATCATGCCTCGCCAGGTCATGCAATATTTGGGGATTCCTACTCATCGTTTCAGCCCTACCCAGACGATCGTTTATGGGTTCAATGCCAATAGTACCCGTCCAATGGGGAAGGTCAAGCTCAAATGGCAGATCGGAGATCTGAGGTCGGAAGTGACATGCTACGTCATCGACGCTGACACTTCCTACAATCTACTGCTGGGACGACCTTGGATTCATCGCAATTCTATCATTCCCTCTACCCTCCACCAGGTCATGAATACATTGACGGGAGTGGAAAGGTGCGAACGTTGATTGCCGAAAGGCATCCGTTCAAGGGAGTCGAGAATTATTTCACAGATTCCCTCCTGTACCAGGACTCTGTGGAAGCAGATGAAATCTCGCTACCAGAGGAACCAGACTCTGGCAATGAAGCCGACACCGAGCTGGAAGAAGAAGAGTGCGTGTGGGAGCTAGATCCACCTGTAACGAGCACTAATAAGCTCAATATTGATAATACCACCGACGATGTAGGCGGATGGTATATTAATGAAGAATTAGATTTGGCGTATTTTTCTATGTTTGCTTCTGATTCGTACCGTCAGACACTAGTACCGAAGTAGATGATGATCTCTGGTCGGCAATGGGTGCTTGACATCATTGCATGTACCAGCGAAATCGTCCTTCGAGACGTACCAAGATAATGGTAATGCTCAAGAATCTATATTCACGGTTCCATCAAGACGGAAAGGCCAAAAACCATTCTTTTTGGGCGAATCTCGTCTGAACCAAGGCCGCGCGCGAAGAATCAGAAGGCGAGGAGGAATCTCCTCAGTTCGATCATTACGAACCAAAAGCACTCAGAATGATGAAACGCATGGGGTATGACTTAACAAGCGGACCCGGGTTGAACTTTGGCAAAGGAAGGAGAACGCTACTTCGATCCTTTGTGCCAAAAGGAAAAGCGCCCGATTATTATCATCAGACTCGCAGGGGGTTGGGCTATGTATCAACTCCGGCTCCATCAGCCTCTGATTCTCAAGAGTCGTCAGGTCACGATTACTCTTCAGGCACGTCATCATGGGAGTCAGATGTCAGTGTCGACAGCATCTTCGGAGAACTTTTAGTGAACATGATTTCAACAAGCCACCTGGAAGACGGAGATGAAGAAATGATCCAATCCGATACAGATTCTTAGATCAACATTTAAATACTCTTTGGGATACCTGCTTTGAACAGCGAGAGCCACCCACAGAAGACAAGGTTGTTCAGATCAATCTGGGGGATGAGGCTAATCCTAAGCCCATCTTCATAAGTGACGGCCTGTCACCTTCGGAGAAAAAGGATCTAATATCTCTTGTACAAGAGTATATAGACGTCTTCGCCTGGAATTACGAAGACATGCCCGGACTTGATCCTTAAGTGGCTATGCACCGCCTCAACATCAATTCGGACGTAAAGCCTGTCAAACAACAACAGTGACGATTCCGCCCAGAGATAATGGAGGCGATTCAATCAGAAGTCAGAAAGCTTATAGATTCTGGCTTCATCAGGGAAGAACAACATCCCGACTGGGTAGCCAACATCGTCCCGTTTCCAAGAAGAACGGAAAGATCCGAATCTGCATCGATTTTCGTGATCTGAACGAGGCCTGTCCCAAGGACGAATTCCCACTGCCAATCACAGATGTCATGATTGACAATACATGTGGATTTGAATGAATGTCCTTCATGGACGGATTCTCAGGATATAATCAAATCAAAATGTATCCTGATGACGAAAAGCACACCTCCTTCAGAACACCACTAGGGTCTACTACTACACCGTCATGCCCTTCGGACTGAAGAATGCAGGGGCAACATATCAAAGGGCCATGAATTTCATTTTCCATCAGCAAATGCGCAAAACAGTGGAATGTTATGTTGATGACATTGCAGTAAAAAGCCGCGCTAAAGGTGATCACATATCTGACCTGAAGGCTGTCTTTGGTATCATGCCGGCTCATCAATTGAAGATGAACCCCACCAAGTCCTACCTGGGGGTGGCTAGTGGCAAATTCCTAGGATTTGTTGTAACCTCCACGTGGATTCATGTGGACCCAGAAAAGGTTCGTGCTATCCAAGAGATGCAACCTCCGAAAAGCCTCAAAAAGCTCAGGGGATTGCACGGACGATTGGCGTACATCCGCAGGTTTATCTCAAATCTCTCCAGAAGATGCCAATCCTTCGCTAAACTAATGAAGAAGGGTGTTTCGTTCATTTGGGACGACGCTTGCCAATAAGCATTTGAGGAAATCAAGCAATACCTCACACAACCACCAGTCCTTGCAGCTCCGATATCCGGAAAACCTTTCCTGGTATACGTCCGAGCAATGGATCATTCTTTGGGAGCTCTACTAGCTCAGAATGATGATCAAAGATAAGAGCAAGCGATTTACTATCTGAGTAGAACAATGATCGGAGCCGAACATCGGTACAACCCGATCGAGAAGGAATGTTTGGCAATGGTGTTCGCCATTCAGAAAATGCGACACTATCTGGTAGGCCAAACCATAAATGTCATATCAAAAGTCAACCCTTGAGGTTACTCATGACAAAGCCTTCATCGCTAAATGGCCGACTGGCAAAATGGGCCATATTGTTATCTCAATATGAAATGCACTTTTTACCACAGAAGGCCATTAAAGGACAAGCGGTGGCTGATTTCCTGGCTGAGCATCCAGATCCGAGGGCAACCAAACTTTACGACGATCTCCCAGACGAGGTCGCTGAGGCCTGCCAGACCCAGACATCCTTTGAAAGGCAAGTGTGGCAACTTTTCATTGATGGTGCATCGAGAACAAGCCCAAAAGGACACATAGTGGCAGGAGTAAGAGTAGTACTCATCTCCCCATAGAACTATGTGATTCCTCGAGCCGTCTCATTAACCGAGCCTTGTTCCAACAATGTGGCGGAGTACAATGCTCTTTTGATTGGGATGCAACTCGCCGATGAGATTGGCGTTAGAAATCTCGAGGCATATGGTGACTCCAAACTCATCGTCAGCCAAGTTCGCGGGGAGTACGAAGTCAGACATGAAGATCTAGTACCCTATTACAACGCAACTGTCCACATGGCTGAGAAGTTTACAAACTTCTACATCGACCATGTACCACGCAAGTAAAATGCGCATGCAGATGCACTGGCATCCCTCGCTGCCTCTTTAGCTCTACCGGCCGGAGCAGTGGAGAAAATATTTTTCCACAGCCATGACCTGTATTGTCCGAGAATTATTCTTAAGGACTACCCGGAGCCGACGGGAGATTGTCAAGCCAAGAAGTTCTCAAGTCGTCAGCCGGCCCAGAGCCTAGAGACTGGCGATTCCCCTACATTGATTATGTCTTGTACGGCATCCTGCCTCAGGACACCAAAGAAGCGGCTGTCATTCGAAGGAAAGCCCCCAAATTCTACTATAATGCGATTACGCGAACATTGTATCGTCGATCGCATGACGGGATCTTACTCCGCTGCCTTTCACCAAAGGAGGCACAGGAAATATTGAAAGAAGCCCATGACGGTATGTGTGGAGCCCATCAACCTGGCCCAAAACTTGCATACCGACTCCAAAGGCTGGGATATTATTGGCCTAAGATGATCGCTGACGCCATCACTTATGCCAAAAGATGTCACGCCTGCCAAGTACATGGCGATTTCATCCATCAAGCACCAGGGTACCTTCACTCTACAACTTCTACCTGGCCATTTGAAATGTGGGGGGATGGATGTAGTTAGCCCTATCAGCCCACCGTCATCAAAAGGACATCGGTTTATTTTGGCAATAACCGATTACTTTTCCAAATGGGCTGAAGCCGTTCCTTTGAAGGAGGTGAAGTCATCTGACGTGATTAAGTTCGTGAAACATCACGTCATTTCGTTTTGGGGTACCTCGGCGAATTGTCCACGACAATAGGCCCCAGTTCATCAGTCAGGCTTTCCAAAGGTTCTGCGCTAAGTTCAGAATCCAGAGTGTGTCCTCAACGGTATACTACCCCGCCGCTAATGGCCTCGCAGAAGCTTTCAACAAGACCATTGGCAAGCTCCTCAAGAAATTCGTCTCGAAAAGTCAACGTGACTGGGACGACAAGCTAGGTGAATGTTTATGGGCCTATCGCACAACTGTGCGAACCCCGACTAAAGCTACGCCATTTCTTTGGTATATGGGTGTGAAGCCGTGCTTCCACTGGAAATCCAAATTCCATCTCTACGCGTCGCCTTAACAGCGGAGATGACAACAGAGGAGAAGCATCGACAGCGACTCCAGGAATTGGAGGCCTTAGACGATAAGTGTCTGCAGGCCCAACAACAAATTGAGCTTTACCAAGCTCGAATCACCAGAGCCTTCAACAAGAAAGTTAAAGTGCAACTTTCAAGAAAGGCGACCTTGTCTTAGCCATCAAAGACCCATGGTGATGACGCACAAGACGAAAGGAAAATTCCAACCCAAATGGGAAGGATCATTCGTAGTAGAGTCAGTCTACTCAAATGGATCGTATCGCCTCATAACTTCAAATGGCGATACACTCATGATGCCGATCAATGGCAGATTTCTGAAGAGGTACTATCCTTAATAGTATTCTTCTGCTGATCAAGTTAAAAGTACACCTCTGATCAAAATGAAAAGAGCTTCTTCATTAACATCCGACGCCTCCAACGGCTAAGGATAGAGGAAAATGTTGGCTTCTAAGCCCAACATAAGTCTTCGATAACTCATCATGCTGAGGGGAATAGCATGGCTAGCCCAACTCAAACGGTAGTTGGTAAAGGCACCTCAAATCCGTTGACAGCTGAGGGTTTGCTAAAAATCCTGGGTTCTAATGTTCCCATCTTCATTAACATCCGATGCCTTCAACGGCTAAGGATAGAGGAAAATGTTGGCTTCTAAGCCAACATAAGTCTTCGACAACTCATCATGCTGAGGGGAATAGCATGGCTAGCCCAACTCAACGGTAGTTGGTAAAGGCACCTCAAATCCGTTGATAGCTGAGGGTTTGCTAAAAATCCTAAGTGGACTTGACTCCACTCTCCCTCTAAAATCCCTTACCAATTCTCATCCACAGAATGGTAGTCTACAAAATACAATCATTACCAAGTTAACACTATACCTCTGGTAATGAAAATTTTCAATACCTCTTGTCGAGTACAAACTTTGCTTGTCAACTCTACATGGAGTAACAAACTTTCAAACTTGCCAAGTTAACATTATACCTCTGGCACTTCAAAATTCACTTGTCTATTCTCATCAATAGGATGACAGATCCTCAAATTGCTCATATCGCAAATCAATTCTCGTCAAGTTAATACCACACTTCTGACAAATTACTATTAAGTTAACATTATACTTCTAAACAGTACATCGAGTTTCTGTCAAGTTAACATCACACCTCTGACAGTCATCTTTTCTTCAGTCTTCCATATTGAAGCTGAAATGAACAATGCTAAGTTTAACACTACACCTCTAGCATCCAGGTCATTGCTAAGTCTAACAATACACTTAAGCCCATGACTTTCCCTCGGACTTCCTTGTCAAAGTCGAGATGACCAATGCCAAGTTTAATATTACACCTCTAGCATTACTCTCATTGTCAAGTTAAACATTACGCCTATGACAGTGACACTTTTAGTTTTCCCAAATAAAACTGAAAAGCTTTTGAGTCAAGTTAATATCACACCTCTGACTCACATCCTTGTCAACATTACACTTCTGACAAGACTACATTCAACCCGTTAAGTTAATATCACACCTCTAACGGTAAAGACTTTCCTAGACTCCCCGCGAGCCTAGTCTCACTTGTTATTCTCCTCAACAGAACAACAAGTCTACCTAAAAATATTGTTAGGTTAATATTACACCGTTAACAGTGTTTCCATCAACTCCCTAGCTGAGCTTAATCAAGTTATTCCTAAACTTTTGATAAAAGCTCATCTTCCCTGGGGGTACAAATCCCACCTGTCACTTTCTTTTATAAAGTGGCAGGTCCACCAAAAATCATTTTTATCCTTGTCAAGTTAATATTACACCTCTGACAGTATTGCTGAGTTCCTAAAATAGGATCTCTCTCTACAAAATTTGACTCGTTAAGATTATTATCATAATTTTGACAGGTCAGAGGTTCTTTACTTCTATTCGTCTGACTTTCAATACAAAAAGGGAGTTCAAGACAACAGAAGAAGACAAAAAGAAATGTGTCGCTTTTATTTATTTCCAGTCTATGAAAGTGATACAAAACGCTCTCTTATACAATAAGATTGAGTGTCACAATAAAGGAGTATAAAGAAGTCCCTTTCTCTCTCAAAGGTTGCACTCACTCCTTGAAGCTGCTCACAACTCTAAGTACAAGATGTTTGGAAGGGCGCCAAAGTAAAATTGAACACTGTAGCGATGATCGGAAGATGGTTGCACCACGATGCATGATGTAAACATCGAAGAAGCCTCTGGTTGACCGAGAACAATGGTGTTTCTTGAGGTCGAAAGGCAGCTGAATCTTCTGATTTCACCTGACCATCCGAAGTAGCGAGGTATGATCCTTCATTGATGAACATCTCCACCACCAGAAAGTCATCCAATGAGCATGGAGTCCTCATCGATGTCACTTCTGAGGTAGGTAAAGGGAGAATCCAAGACCATACCCACCACTACATCCACCGCCATCCTCACTCTGACCATGCCATGCCAAGAAGCTGTAAGTTCACCTAGAGGGGGGTGAATAGGTGATGGCTAATCTAATGGTCACTTAATGCCAAATAATACGGAAGCTAAAACAATTATGACCTAATAAAATCTTTTACACTAAACACTATGTATAACACAAGAGTGTTGCCGAATTCCCCGTGAAGGGCTCTGGACAAACTCCTCTAGATTCCCCTTGAATGGGTTGAGGTGCCGCGTTGGCTCTCTTGGTTGAATACAAGTGTTAGCAACAATCCCACGCAAGTATATAACAATATGAGCACAATATATCAAGCATGTAAATGTAAAGACAATAATTGAATGCAAGATATAAAGGGGATAGAGAGAGAGAGTGAGCAATCGCAAACACAAAGAGTTTGTTTCGAGGTTCGAGCACACTTGCTCTACATCCCCGCCTTCGACACACGAAGGATTTCCACTATGCAAGATCCCAATGGATCTCTCCTCGGTGCCGCAACACCTACAAGCCTCGGACTCTCTTGTCCCTTACACACCGCAAGCCCACCGGCTCGCCGAGGCCGCACCTCAATCAACAAGAGTTCGCACCCGAACCCTAAACAACCACGAGCACACTTGCCCGTCTCCTCAAAGAACAAATGAAGTCTTGGTGATCACAACACTTTGATCACCTAAAAACAATCTCAGTACAACACACCTATAAGATGAATAATCAATGGATAGCTCAAGTGTGGTGTGAGAAAAACAAGGATGAGAGTGGTGGAGGAAACTCAAAGAATCACTTTAACACTCTTGATAAAATCTTCCCTTTAGATAGGAAATATTTGCACTCAAAATTGTGGAGAAAACCCTTTTAAAAGAATAGGAAACTGGCTCAAAGCTCTCCTAAAATCTTTTTTTTAAAACAATGACCAAAACCCCAAATTTATAGGCCAGAAAAATATAGCCGTTGGGGTCTGTTAGAGCTGCCGGTCGACCTGTGCGGTCGACCGCCAACGGTCAAAAATCCGACCGTTGGAGCCACGGTCGACCGCCTGGGTCGACCGACCCACTGGAGCTGAGAGTCTAACTCTCTGTCGGTCGACCCGTACGGTCGCCCGAACTTTCCAGAGAGCTCTGCTCTCTGCAGCGGTCGACCCGTACGGTCGGCCGTCCTCCAGTGCACAAAGGCGTGCACATCCGTGCACGTCGGTCGACCGGTCCGGTCGACCGACTCCAGGATTAGTCGACTTATAAAGGCTATTAGTCGACTTATCCGAAGCCTAAAACAGTTTTCTGGGATAAAAAACTTAGTCTTTTTGGCTCAAATAAAATCCCATAAAATACATAAAAATCTACAAAAATAGTTTAACCAATATACTTTGATATACAAACATGCTTGCACAAAATCAAGACATGTTATAAAAGATTGGACTATTTTTGTAACTTGGAATATTTGGCTCATGATAAAAACTGTTTTTTCCAAAATAATATTTTTTCAAAACATGTTTTTTAAATCTTCATCAAATACAAAAACAAGATATACTTTTAAAGCATAGTGTGTATGGATATGATCCACTACACAATCAAGATGAAATATCTATGTTTTTTGACATTAAGCTCTAAATAAGGTTTTGGTTGAAACATATACCTTTGAATACCAAAAATCAAAACTATGTTTTTCCAAAATGAAAGTCTTTTCTAAATCTGAAAATTCTTTTATGAAAGACAATTAAATCAAGAGTGTGTGTGTGATATATATTTGAGCAATCCACCAACTATCTATCCTTTACATTTTACTCTAAAACAAAAAACAAAATCTTATACCTAGACACAAGTCTTGATCTTGAAGTCTTCCCTTGAAGTCTTCTCATCATCTTGACTTGGTCCAAGCTTGATCCAAAAGCTCCTTGGATCACACCGTGCTAGCTCCAAATCTTGACATTTTATCCTTTGTTGAGCTATGCACCTACTAAGATCTTGATAATGAATCTGTCACTAATTAAACACAAGATCATTAGTAAACATAACTTCATGAGTTGATCATCATCAAAACTAGGGTGATAGGCCTTTGGGCCAACAATCTCCCCCTTTTTGATGATGACAAAACTCATGGAGTTATATATGCATGGATTAAAGTAAAGTTTCAAAAAAGCTCCCCTTAACTCATACATAACAATAAATAATAAGATATGACAATAAAGCTCATAAACATGTATGCAAATGAATGGAGATAAAATAAAATAAATCTTTTTCTCCTATTTGCAAACAAAACTTATATGCATAAATAACAAGGAAGACAAATACTTCTCCCCCTTAAGCAATGAAAACATGCATATAAACTCAAATACTTCTCCCCCTTTTTGTCAATCATCAACAAAGGGTTCAAAGTAAAATCAAATCAAAACAAATTTTTTTCCCCTTTTTGTCAAAAACAAAAGATCAAGAAGGGGTTAGTACAAAGCAATTAATAAAGGTTTATATGCGATATACATTCATGAAAAGGAAGACGCTAAGTTAGCTTCCCTACACATATGCATTACATGAAGAAGGGATGACAAGCCCTAACTCACGTAACACATATTATGTAATGCATAAGAGGAGATGTGAAGCTCCCCCTACACACGTATATCATATAAAGAAGAGTTGTCAAGATCCTCAATTTATAATATACTCAACATGAATCTATATGTAGAAGAGATGTTAAGCTCTCCTTGCATATAGGCAATACATATCAAAACATTTTTAATTTTTCTTTAAAAAAATTTTTAAAGGTATCAGAGCTCTTGTAAAACAAACAAATTTTTAAGATACCAAATTGAAAATAGTCATTATTATAAAACATATTGATACCATTGAAATTTAACAAATATGAAGTTGAAGCATATTGATACCAATAGTAAACATAATGATCAAAATTTTTTTTTTTCATTATAAACTTTGTGCCTTTAAAATGTGAGCCAATTGTAAGTTAAGCACATGAAAATCATATATATGTATGAGAAATGAGCATACCAAGTGAAATTGATACATACATATATAAGAAACAAAATGAGTATATACAAAATAAGTTCATATTGATACCAATTGAAACGATTCAATGATACCAATTGACATAACAATAAAATCAAGTGTATAGCTCATAACCTACCACCCTTCATATGCTCAAGATAGAAGATTTTCAATGAAGCATACAAGGCATAATCGCCCATCCATCCTCCCATAGACGGTAGGGGTTTTCAAAAATAAATTTGAAAATAGTATAGCATTGAAAATCACTACCAAATGAAGAATAATTAACTAGTTAAAGATAATTTTTGAAAAACTAGTTCAAGATCCTTCAAAATCATCAAATCATATGTTTTTCATAAAACATAACTAGATACACAAAATTTAAGCACTCATGGTGTATAAGGCTCAAAATGATTTTAACAAAAGTGTGAGTGTTAAACGATCATGTAAATAGCATTTTTTTGAAAATAGTCAATAAAGCTCAAAAAGATCATAAGTCACATTTTTAACAAAATATGAAAATTATTTTTCATTAAAACACTAATCTTCATGGTATATGTATGAGTAATCCAATCCTAACAATACACATACATATCCCAAAAATAAAAGAGTCTATTAATGATGTTTGCATGAAGGCAAGAGACTCACGGGTATACATGTATATTTATTAGATTTGAATTAAAAATACATATACATGAAGTAAAGTCATAAATAGTAAAACATGTATAAAAGAGAATCATCAAAACTAGTTTATACATATGCATATAGTGGATACAAGTGAGCATGAAGTTCAAATATATATGAGTCAATTGTAATTCACTATTTCTATATGTATAAATGCAAGTTTGACACATTCTACATCTAAGCATGTTAATACCACATGTAGCACACAAAAATATGAACATGCTATGAATATGACAAATGAACTAGCATGTACATAAAAAGTAGGAGTTTAGATATTGTTACCAACTCTAAAGCTCCAAAAATGGTGGCCTTTCCACCAAAACTCCTTGATAGCGATGCATCCAAAAGTATATCCATCAAGTCTATTGCATCCACTACCAAGGCACCAAATCTCTCACGTCTTGAGAGATCCCTCACCTACATCAAAAACATGGGGTGGGGTTTTGGTACCCATTTTTGCTTGGGTCCTTTGGGGTTAGACTTGTAAGGAACCCAAAATCTTTTATAATTAGCAAAATTTAGAGAATTAATATTATCATAACAAAACTTTGCTAAATGGCCTTTGCGGCCACAATGTGTACATACGTACACCTTAGTATGCTTATGTGTAGGTGTGTGATCATATTGTGCAACATAAGCATGATGATGTGCATGAATGGATGGAGTTTGTTTCTTTGAAAACATAGACTCCATCTAGTGTGGTTGAATGCACAAGAGTTCAAGGTTGAACTCAAATCATTAATTTTATCTTTCAAAACATTAATCTTACTAGTGGTGGCATGAAAAGCATGGTGAGATATGAAATCATTTTTCTTCTTCTTTTGAGAAACAAAATCTTTTCCTTTTTCACAAATTTTTCTTTTCAAAGACTTATTTTCTTGAAAAACACTTCCTTTTGTTTTTCCACCAAATCAACTTTATTTTTCAAAATAGTGTTTCCTTCACAAAGATTATTTAATTTAGAAAGCAAGGAAACATTCTCATTTTTCAAATCTTTATTTTCTTTTTCTAAGCATGCCATTTTATTTTCTAATGAATCTTTTTCATCAATCATGGCATCAAAATTCTTTTTCAAATTTTTGTTATATTTTTCTAAACATGCAATGTTAGATCTAAATGTATCATGTTCTACATGCATGCAAGCAATGTTCTTTTTCAAATTATTATTCTTCTTTTTAAGCATGTCATATTTTTCAAGCACAAGATGACAAAGGTAGTAAGCTCATCATATGACATGTCTTCATCATCAGATTCGGAGTTTACCTCAAGGGGGTTATCCCCTTGGACCATGTAGCACATGTTGGAGATGTCGCTTCCAACGTCCGAATCGCTCCCGGCATAATATAGATCCTTTTCGCCAAGGGAGATGATGATGTTCCAAGCTACAAAAGCCGATTCAACATTAGAAACCCTAGATAAATAATCATCATTTAGGGTTGATTTAAGAGCATGAAGGGCTTTTGCATTAGCCTCAAAATTCTTACCATTTGAACAATATGAATCATTAGATATGGCAAGATAAACATGAATGCCTAAGGCCTTGAGGTACAAAGACATCTTAACGTTCCAAATTTGGATGTTAAGAATGTCAAAGGTGGGTGGTGACATGAACTCCATGGTGTGTGTACAAATATTGTGATTAGCCTAAAATGAGGATCTTTAACTCTAGGTTGTTTGACCCAAATCAGAGTACCAAGCTCTGATACCAATTGTAAGTTCACCTAGAGGGGGGTGAATAGGTGATGGCTAATCTAATGGTCACTTAATGCCAAATAATGCGGAAGCTAAAACAATTATGACCTAATAAATCTTTTACACTAAACACTATGTATAACACAAGAGTTTTGCCGAATTCCCCGTGAAGGGCTCTGGACAAACTCTTCTAGATTCCCCTTGAATGGGTTGAGGTGCCGCGTTGGCTCTCTTGGTTGAATACAAGTGTTAGCAACAATCCCACGCAAGTATATAACAATATGAGCACAATATATCAAGCATGTAAATGTAAAGACAATAATTGAATGCAAGATATAAAGGGGATAGAGAGAGAGTGAGCAATCGCAAACACAAAGGGTTTGTTTCGAGGTTCGAGCACACTTGCTCTACATCCCCGCCTTCGACACACGAAGGATTTCCACTATGCAAGATCCCATGGATCTCTCCTCGGTGCCGCAACACCTACAAGCCCTCGGACTCTCTAGTCCCTTACACACCGCAAGCCCACCGGCTCGCCGAGGCCGCATCTCAATCAACAAGAGTTCGCACCCGAACCCTAAACACCACGAGCACACTTGCCCGTCTCCTCAAAGAACAAATGAAGTCTTTGGTGACCACAACACTTTGATCACCTAAAAACAATCTCACTACAACACACCTATAGGATGAATAATCAATGGATAGCTCAAGTGTGGTGTGAGAAAAACAAGGATGAGAGTGGTGGAGGAAAACTCAAAGAATCACTTTAACACTCTTGATAAAATCTTCCCTTTAGATAGGAAATATTTGCACTCAAAATTGTGGAGAAAACCCTTTTAAAAGAATGGGAAAAACTGGCTCAAAGCTCTCCTAAAATCTTTTTTTTAAAACAATGACCAAACCCCCAAATTTATAGGCCAGAAAATATAGCCGTTGGGGTCTGTCAGAGCTGCCGGTCGACCCGTGCGGTCAACCGCCAACGGTCAGAATCCGACCGTTGGAGCCACGGTCGACCGCCTGGGTCGACCGACCCACTGGAGCTGAGAGTCTAACTCTCTGTCGGTCGACCCGTATGGTCGGCCGAACTTTCCAGAGAGCTCTGCTCTCTGGAGCGGTCGACCCGTACGGTCGGCCGTCCTCCAGTGCACAAAGGTGTGCACATACGTGCACGTCGGTCGACCGGTCCGGTCGTCCGACTCCAGGATTAGTCGACTTATAAAGGCTATTAGTCGACTTATCCGAAGCCTGAAACAGTTTTCTGGGATTAAAAAATTAGTCTTTTTGGCTCAAATAAAATCCCATAAAATACATAAAAATCTACAAAATAGTTTAACCAATATACTTTGATATACAAACATGCTTGCACAAAATCAAGACATGTTATAAAAGATTGGACTATTTTTGTAACTTGGAAATATTTGGCTCATGATAAAAACTATTTTTCCAAAACAATATTTTTCCAAAACATGTTTTTCCAAATCTTCATCAAATACAAAACAAGATATACTTTTAAAGCATAGTGTGTATGGATATGATCCACTACACAATCAAGATGAAATATCTATGTTTTTGACATTAAGCTCTAAATAAGGTTTTGGTTGAAACATATACTTTTGAATACCAAAAACCAAAACTATATTTTTCCAAAATGAAAGTCTTTTCTAAATCTGAAAATTCTTTTATGAAAAGACAATTAAATCAAGAGTGTGTGTGTGATATATATTTGAGCAATCCACCAACTATCTATCCTTTACATTTTACTCTAAAACAAAAAACAAAATCTTATACCTAGACACAAGTCTTGATCTTGAAGTCTTCCCTTGAAGTCTTCTCATCATCTTGACTTGGTCCAAGCTTGATCCAAAGCTCCTTGGATCACACCGTGCTAGCTCCAAATCTTGACATTTTATCCTTTGTTGAGCTATGCACCTACTAAGATCTTGATAATGAATCTGTCACTAATTAAACACAAGATCATTAGTAAACATAACTTCATGAGTTGATCATCATCAAAACTAGGGTGATAGGCCTTTGGGCCAACAGAAGCATGACTGGTGTATTGAATCCAAAGAGATCTTGGCGAGGGTCCGGTCCCCATCTCCTGAAGGCAGGAGTCATGACTTCTTCTCCTGTGGTCGACCATCGACCAAGTTCACTGGTCGATATATTCTCCCAAGGGCCCAGAGAACATGAAAAAGGATGATCAAGCCTACCTGCATGAAGCAAACAAAAATTAAAGGATCTGAAGCTTAGTATACTTCAACGGAAAAACTAAGTGACAGACGCAGTTATTGCTGAAATCTTCAAACGCAGGAATGACCCGCGCAGCGAACCAACTTCTGCGGCGGCAGAAACAGACGTGATCAAAACTGTGACAACATACAGAGTTCGACCACAGTTTAGTTCTGTACCCGCGTCTAAAATATGAGACGCGAAGAGAGTCAGACGCGAAAATTGCCATCTTTCTGTTTGATAAACAGGGGTTGCTAAATTCAGGCCTGAGACCTTTAGTCTGAGTTGAAATTCTCCTAAGTCGATAGCCTCAAGACGCGAGCTCTATGTGCAAAACCTGCGGCCAGGTACCTAAGTCTACTATACTCGCGTCCAGAGAAGTTTAAGTCAAATGGCGCAACTTCCAAAGAGGAATGCACCAACTAAGACTTCAGGAGAAAATCCAGATGATGAATCTCTTTAAGAGATATCAAAATTCAAACTTAGTTGGGTTAAAAATGTCATGGCAAACCGAGAAAGCGTACCCGCAGAGGCCTCTATTAAGAATTGAACTCTCTGCATCGAAGCGCGGACATAAAAGGTGCTCAAGGAGACGCTTTCTGTTATTGAAATCACTTGACAGTGGTAGTCTTCTGAAGAGATCAAATAGAAGCATGAAAGCTCTGGGTCATCTTCGTCCATGGAGGCAAGCCCTTGGTAAAGTCCTTGAAGGGAGAAGATGGAGTCTCTCAGAGCACTCGCTTTTAAAAGAAAATAGTCCAAGTATGGGACTGCCAAAGGAAGGGGGTAAGCCCTATTTATAGGCAAGCTACAAAGCCTATAATTAATGGCTCACTAATCAGAACCGTCGGCCTTAATGACCGCACGAGTGTCAAAGCCCAATGGAAGGCTGACGCGTGGATCGTCGCTTCAGGAAGCATCAAAAACGCAGATCTCTAACCGCCAGTGCCGGTTTTGCATTAAAAGGCATTAACACCCAAACCAATGAAGAGCCGACGCGTGGACGGTCGCTTCGGGAAACATCGAATGGTGCGAGTCCCCAATCATCAACAACGATTTGACGTTTAAAGATCCAATAAAATCTTTATGACAGGCTGCATGTAACGACTGGGAAGTTGCACCAAAACGCAGGCATGAGAGCCGCGTTCAAAGACCCTCCGCGTCTCTTAAAAGTGATTCAAAGCTGCGTCCATTAGCAAAGGAACCCAGTCGGGAGTTACGGTTGGAAATCACATAAAGCAGTGTTCTGAGACTTGTGCTTTCGATAAGAGAAAGCTCATGGCATTCACAGGTATCTTGGAGCTGCGTCGACATGGCGAGATGATGATGGGTTTGCACCGGGTCAAAGACCCAGCGTCGCGTCCTCTTATATGTCTGCGCCAGTTTTAAGGAGCGTAAGACCACATTCTTGATGCATCTTGATTCCTGCGCCTGGATAAAGTTAAGGACTGCGGCCAGTGAGTCACACTCAAAGCTGCGTCTTTTGCGTCAACTTGAACCGTGTCTTCACTAGCAGGTCAAAGTCGCGTTCCTCAGAACTGCACCTCTCTTTGGAACGGCGCCGCGTCCCATCAAAAGAACTTAGTTCTACCTAAGTTTGTTATTCACAGTTAGTCAGAGAGCACAACCAAAGACTGCAATTGAGAGGTTGGATTCATCTACAGCGGGGCAATGAAGGTGGAACAAAAAAATTTTCAAAGACTTTTATTATTCAAAAATGGTAAAAGTAAATACAAACACTCTTGGTGAATAGAGTGTCCTTTTCTTTACAAAAGTAAAAGAAAGAGAAGGCTAAAAATCCTGGTTTGCCAAAGAACGGATTTGTTCTCTGAGGCGGTGCATCTCATGTTGACGCGCCTTCTCAGCTTCCATGAGAGCCTGAGTCCGCAGCTCCTCCTCGGATAAAATCTCTGCGCAGCCAGCTGCAGTCGCAGGGATTCCAGCTCGGAGGAACTAACAGAGAGGTTTTCTTCAACTTGCGCCTTGGCAGCCTCTAACTTCGCTAGCCTCTTTTCGGAAGTGGCGAATTTCTGTTCATTGATAGCAATCAAGGCCTAAGCTCTGGCTATGGTAGCTCGAGCATCGAGGATAACCTGCTTCGCAGCCTGCATAACCATCTCGGACTCCTTTGACTCGACAGTTAGCTTTCGATGGTCAGCCTGGAAACATTGGAGAAGACGGGTCCTTTCGGCTATCTTTTCTTCCATCTCCCTTCGCTCTTGCTCTTGAGCAGCAAGAAGCCTAGTCAGGGTTTCCTGGGCCTCGTGAAATGAGCTAGCATTCTCCAGGGATCTAAGCTCTTTCAAGTCATGTCTCAACTGCTCCACCAGTAGCAGACACGCCTTGGCTGGTGAAGGGCCTCTGACTAAGCTGATGTTCTCAACCAGATTTCCGAGAAACACCCGGGAGAATTCAAAGGAGCTATTCCCAGAGAGGATGAGATCAATACATGATCGCATGGAGGCAAAGAACTGCTGCACCACTTGACGCGCTAGCTCCCCCATGGCATCACCGCCTGGGAAGAATTCGCTGAAGTGCTCCCGATCCCCTTTCCATCACGGGGCGAGGGACGTAAACTGATTCTTCCGGTACAAGAGTCGGGCTAACGACAGGTGCGGCAGAAGCAAGAGTAACCACCGGCGCTTCTGGGGCTACTACGTCTGTAGAAACCTCCACGACGGATGAAGTAACAGCAAGCTTGACCGCTTCAGGGTCTTCGGTCGAGGCTTGAGCTGTACGGCCTTCCGGGTAGGCACTGACTGCCAAATCTTCTACCTGAGCTTCCTCGGTGCTCTCTGCAAATTACCAGAACATCAGCCACAACGGTAAAAGGAAAATATCCAAAGCATCAACATTTCCTTACCAAGTTGGGGGTTCAAAGACGGTGAATTCTGGGGCGAACCTTGCAGAGTTGAGGTCCCCCGACTTCAATGGTTGCCTTCTCTTGAGGCATTTCGGTAACTGGAGCCTCAACCCTTCCCTGCTGGGCCAGCTCTTGTATCATTTCCTCGATATGGGAGGAAGTCCCAGCCTCGCTGTCCGCGGCCAACCCTGCAGCATAAAGGGAAAGTGTCGGAACCCTTTCCCTAGTCAAAAAGGGAAACCAGATCTCAAAGACAAAGAGAGTACCTTCAACAGCAGCAATTGGTGCTACTGGCGAAACCGTCACAGGATCACACCCGTGTAGTTCTTCCTCAGAGATATGCGAGAATTTGCTCGGATCCGGAAGAGTGGGTTCATCGCCAAAATCGACTTCATCACCTGAATCATATTCGTCCTCTTCGGACGATGAAGACGATAGTTCAACGCGAGAAGCCTCGGCAATCTGGGCCTTGCCGCCAAATACCCCAGTAGTAGGGCTGGGGTCAATTACCTGTGAGCTGGCATTAAAATACCAGGGGACTCAGACTGTTGTGCCTCATCCCTCCTCTCTTGAGCCGAAGAAGACCCAGGCTGAGCCGAGACCCCTGGAATCTCAATGTCATCCCTACTCATCAGGTCAACTTCGAGCTGCTCAGCATCATCAGCTGCGGTGGGTTCATCAGCTGTGGTGGGTTCGTCAGCAAATTCCCCTTCTTCTAAGAATGCGGGGCCCCTGCTGCGCAATCCACGAGTGCGAACAAGAGGGCACTATCCTCCTCCTCTTCTTCCCTCTGCTCCTCAACAACAGAAGGGATGGCCACGGACAAGGAAACTTCGGCCGCCAAGTTTCTCCCGGCCTTCTTGGGGGCAGGCTCAACGATGGAAGTAGAGCCCTGAGGACGTTTATGCACTGCCTGTCGACCCTTTGCTGCTCTCGGCTCCCCCCTTGACACCCTTCTGGCCTCCTTTTGAGCCGCCCGATATTCATCGACGCCTCGCGAGCGCTTATTGGACACCGACTTTGCTTCGTAAGATGCATTGATACTCTCAATGCATGAGTACTCCGGTGAGAAGTCAGGCATTTGGTTGGCTTGGAAGTACCAGGTGCAGAAGCTGAGGCTTGTACAGCCTTTCGGCCCCTTGAAAGGCAGACAAAAAAGTGCTTCCGTCCCTCCAGCCACACTATAATACTAAGCCCGAGTACCTTCAAATAAATTCCCACTGAAGGCGAGTTGAGCATTGGGGTTGCCGACATATAACTGATCATAGCCGAACTGTCGGGCGAAGCGATTCGGCATGTACGGCTCTATTGTGCACGAATTCCTTGCCGAAAAGCACATACCCAGGCCGAATATTGATCAGCCACCAGAAAACTCCCGACGACAGCCTCGTGAAGTTGTCTGGACCCACCAGGTCGGCAAATTGGTCCCCATAAGATGCACCAGTAATCTCGGGGAAGTAGCGATTGAGTTGGTAGTTCGAAGCAGCTAGAATGCACTTCCGAATGTAGTACATATAAGTATTACACCAGCTTGAACTCTCCAACCGCTGTACGAAAGGGATAAATCCCTCACACCAAGACACCGGCGTCATCAGAGAGGGACAGTGCATAACGTACCAAGCCATTAGGTACGTGTAGGGAAGCTCGACCCGAGGGTTGGGACGCTTTACTATCGGCCTCCCCTCTGAGTCAACAATCAGCTTACCCTGGGAGTCGACAACCTTCTCTACCCTGCATAGACTCTGAACTAAGGCCCGCAACCCGCTTTGAATACCGGCCGCCATGGCCGGGAGGAGGGCTATGGACTTACCATAAGCCAAGAGCACCGCCGAATACGCCACGTCAGCAACGATGACTCATGTGGCAGTGTCGGCACCACACAGCGCTTCAACCACAACATTAAGAAGCCCGCTAACGGTGCCCGATTGGAGATAGGGGTCCGGGCTTGGTGATGGAAACTTTCAAAAACCGTATCAGGTTTGAAAGTATCCTCGTTTGACTCTGTGGTGTAGGAGTCTACAGAAGCCTTGATCCTGTCGGCAATCTCTTCGTCGGAGCTGGGAGCCAGTCGGGTCACTGGTTGGTCCTTCTGATTGACACCATTAAACAAGTAGCTTGCCCAAGACAGTTGCTTAACTCCCCTCGTCCTCCAAGAAGTTATCTGGCCACAAATGTGAAAGTGACATAACACCTCCCAATAAGTCTCGTACACACGAGGAAACTCTTTCTTCAAGAGGTGAAGCTCCTCAGAGGTAGGGACGTATTCCTCATAGGGAGTATCCCCTATTACCAGCCCCGAGACTTCGTGCAACTCATGCAGGGCAAGACCCATCATCTCCGACTGGAGTAAAGAATGTCCCCGTCAGAGGATTGTAACGCTTTAAGATCCCAAAGAAATTTTGAGAACTCGGTGGAATGCCATACTGTACGGCCCTGACCGCTTGGTACAATTCCATATTCTCCAACAGACCTCCAAGATCGGCAAGGACGAAGCTCAACATCCTGCCCCACCAGTACTTCTCAGTGGAATGAACCCACCCGAGCGGACGGAAATCGATCGAAAAATCACCCCTGCTTTCATGAATACGTTGAGGAAGGTGGTGCCGAGTTTAGGAGTTTCTCCTACTGGGTGCTCGGACCTGAGCAGCCGGGAAACAGGCCGAAAGCCTCCTTCTCATGACCAGCATTATATACCTTCCTGGAGCCCAGGGTGCCGAGAGAAACTTCAGGGACAGATCGGGTAATCGCCCACACCATTGGCCGAGGGACAGACATATGCTGGAGATAAGATAATGGGTACATTCTCTCCATATTCGGAAGAAAGAACCTTCTACCCTCTATCTGACGCAGCCATTTATAATCTCCGTCATGCAAGGTATAGCCACCCTCGCTAATGTTATCTCCGAAGAAGAAGGCAGGTTTCTTCATCGGAACGCAAGAATCCGTTGTGAATGCCGCGTCAGTCATGACTCCCGGAGGGTCGCCGGGTCAACATTGGAGAGCCTCTCCCTTCGCTCCTTTGACTTGTCAGCAGTCACGGGAGCAGTCCTTGGCAGCACGAAGGTTAAATCGCGGTCAACACCACCTACGTTCCCGAAGTGGTACTTCTTGGAGAGTAGATTGGAAGAATATCGCACTGCATAAGAAAATGATACTTGATCAGAAATCTAAATGAAAACGATTAAGTGTTTATAATTCAGACGCAGAAGAGATTTCAGACGCAGAGATTGTCCAAATCCGCGTCCGGACCTGAGGACCGTGAGGCCAGCATGGAGTCCGCGTTTTGAAAATCCAAGACTTATGGAAAATCTCTAAGTACTTGGACTCAGAAGCAAGATTCATGAAAACCAGCGTCTGATGTCACAAAGTGCAAGAATCAAGTCTGCGTCCGAATCTTTCACAATTAGAAACATTCTAAGTGATGAGTCCAGAACGCAAGGCTTACTGGGGCCCTGTGTTCAACAAACAAACGCATACTCGAGCAGAGAAAGCAGCAGGGTCATCAAACCCGCGCCTTGTTTATCAAACTCAAGAACCGCGTCTGAAAATCAAACACGGGCCCGAGCCCGCGTTGGCGGGTCTCCTTCAAAAAAGGGATTTTTAGAGTTACAAGAACTCTGTAAACCCTTTAATGGCGAAAAATTAAGCCTAATGGCATTATACCTGAGATAGGGGCTTCCTGCATGGAGGAACCGCCTCTTTGAGTCTCGGCGACAATCGCCTTTGAAGACGAAGCAGTTTGCTTAGCCTTGGGCGCCATTGCGAATCAAAAATCTGATGTTAGATGGAAGAAGAGAGAACAAAGAAGCTCTTTTCTCAAACCCTAACAAAGGCGCTCGTAGACGAAGGGGAGACTAAATGATGACTCTCTTTCGACGACTGTTGCCATTTATAGGCACGGCGATTCGCAAAGATACGCGGCGCTTGGCTCGACGTCGAATCACCCCCTGACGCGTGGACAGTGCATTTAATGCAGCATGAAGTTCGCACGCCAAAAAGAAGGTGTCCCGTCGGTTCCACAGGACACGTGGTAGTGCACTCATGGCATGGCACGGATTCGCACCCAACAGTCGCGCCTCTTCAATGGACGCATCCCTTCAGCACGGCCATAGTTGCGTCCAGAAAGTCGCGGCTTCACTCCAAAAAAGATGCGTTTCTCCGAAGTTCGCATCCTTCCAACCCAGACAAAAATCGCGTCTGCCTTATGGAATAACAGTCGCGTTTTCATTCCAAAAGATGCACCATATGAAAGTCGCATCATTAAAAGCAGTATTATCCCTGCGTCCCAAAAGAACTGGCGTTCAGTCCTTGCTTCTGCAAATCGGTTCAACAGTACACTGACAAAAGAAGACGACCGTCCATTCCTGGCTTAAAGTGCACCCACGACAGACTTAAAGCAATCGGGGAGGTTTAGACTGTGCATCTAGACACTCAACATGATCAACTTTGGTGGCTTCAAAGTTTCACAGTACACTCACGAAGACCATACTCCAGACAAGATCAAACCCGGAGCATTGACAGTCCAGTCATAAGGGTGAGCTCAGCTAGAGTCCAAAGTATTTCGAAATCCGTCCCACTTAACTGCGGAATGTCGAAAACTTTGGAGGGGGTTCTGTAAGCTGTCTAAAAAATCACTAAGAGACAAGCCATTGAAAAGCAGAATTCCAAGTTCTAGACGCAAAGCTAATTTTGGCCGCGTCTCAACACCAAAGCGCGAGGGTTCAAACCCGCGTCTCAGCATCAAGGCGCGAGGCTCGACAGCCGCGTCTCAGCACCAAGGCGCGAGGGTTCAAACCCGCGTCTCAGCACCAAGGCGCGAGGGTTCAAACCCGCGTCTCAGCATCAAGGCGCGAGGCTCGACAGCCGCGTCTCAGTATCAAGGCGCGAGGGTCGAAACCCGCGCCTCGGTTGTAACAGCCCTGGTTATGGGGCCAGTCACCGCCCATATAGCGGGGAGGTTAATCCCCATTGTGGAGTGTTTTTAGGGGGTACGTTCACCCCTGATACCTCCATAAATAGCCTTGCTTGCTATTGAGAAGGGGTCGGTCGATTAGAAAGGAGAGACAGAGAAAGAGAGTCCAACTCTTCAGCTAACTTGCTGTATTCAAGTTAGTCTTTGCCGACAATCTCTTTGAGAGTTTTGGTCGACAGAGCTGTGTTACTCTGTCAACCACCCGAAGAGAAGAGCCCCGGAAGATCTCAACGTTCATCCGGTCAACGGAGAACAAGATTCACTCTCCACCGCCACTTGAAGAACCCAGCCTTAAACAAAGGGAGGATTCAAGACTCAACATCCTCCCTCCCTTGTAGTCGGAAAAACTGTTTTGTTGTAATCTTTCAATTGATCCAAGGAAATTTTACAGCGAATCCTCTTTGATTTTTCGTGCGCGTACAACACACACTCATGGATTGCTTGACACCTCCCATGTTTGATGTTTCCAACATTGACTTGTGAAAATTTAAGATGTCCATGTACTTGAAAACCCTAGGCTTGCATGTTTTCTTTGCCGCTATCAAGAAATCCTATCTTGGTAATAGCAAGCATATAGAGGCCAATGCACAAGCCCTTGAGGCACTTAGAAGCACGCTTAATAAAGAATATCTGTGCTTACTTTCTAACTGTGATTCTGCCTTTGCAGTGCGGAACACGTTGACCTCCTCGAAGCTTCAAATGCCAATCCAAACGGAGGATGAATCTAGTGGAGAATCCGAGCAACAATTCTACATGGTCCAAGGGAATGACTCCTTGAGTTATATTCGGAATCTCAATTAGATGATGATGATGCTAGTTCTTCTTGTAATGACTATGTTGATCCAAATGCTTTGAATGAAGAACTATCTATTGTATGTGAAAAATTGCTTGAAAAATATAATCTTTTGAAAAAGAAGAGTTTTGAACTAAAAGAAGAAAATAAGGATTTATATTCTAAACTAGATTTGATTTTGCAAGAGAAAGTGGAGATTTCTAATGAAAGGGATTTATTAAAATCTAAGCTAGATCTTGCCCTAAAAGAAAATGAATTTTGAAAAATAAAAATGATTGTAATGATATTTTGAAGAAAAATGAAAACTTGTCTTCAAAACTTGATTTTGTTGTAAAGAGAATGATTCTTTGAAAATAAAAATTGCTTCAATTTCAAAGGATTTAGAAGTTTGTTTAAAGAAAAATGAATCTTTGAAAATTGATATAGATTAACATGTTTGCCATGCTAGTGTAGCTTCACCTAGCTCACCTATTGCATGCACCTCTTCTTCTAGGATTGATAATGATATTTGTTTGTTAAAGAAGAGTGTGGATTGTTTGGGCTCCACTTTGAGCCATTGTGCCTTGAACCACTCATGTTTGGAATCTATGTTTCGAAAGAAACAAGTTCCATCTTTGCATGCACACAAACCACGGTATACACATGCTTCGCACGTTCATGCACACAACACTATATATGCTCATGTGTACACTTGTACACATTGTGAACGTAAGAGCCACCTTGCTAAATTTTACTATGATAAGATACATGATGTAAATTTAGCAACTAAATTTGTTTGGGTTAGGAAAGGAACTAACCCCCATGAACCCAAGAGAGTATGGGTACCAAAGACCACCCCTATTGTATTTGATGTAGGTGTGGGCTCTCACATGACGTGAGAGTGATGGTGCCTTGAGGTGGATGCGTTCCGAGCTTAAAGAGGACAATTTGGATGCATCACTTTCAAGGGGAGTTTGGTGGGAAGACCACCTTGTTTTGGAGATATGGAGAGTTGCCTTCTAGGTTTTGGTAACGATCTTACTCCTTATTTATATTTGCATGCTTTTCATATCATTGATTTTTAGCATGTTTTGATGTTTATTGATTATTATGATTATGCCATGATATTTAGATTAGTGATATACATGATTAGTTATTTGAGACACCCATGTTTAATATGGATTTATATCTTTGTGTTCTCACATTTGTTTTAACTAATGTGTATGTCCTAGATCTATGCATGTGCATGTACATAATGATCATGAGTTTTTGTCTTATTTTCTATACTTCATGTTTTGATTACTTGTTTGAATGTTAGTTTTCATTAAAATTTAGGTATATACTTGTACAACTAGTGAGCTACAAATAGACTATTATATGTTTGTGCTTGAACGCTCATTTGTACCCATTAGATGTACTAGTATAGTCTAGTTTTGATGATTCACACATTTTGACTTGTATTCTCATTTTGTACATGTTTTTCATTTTTATATGTTTAGCTTCATGTATATGTCTATCTTGTCCAAACTAATAACTGTACATATACATCCTTGAGCCACTTGCCTTAATGCATATACTTTTGTGGACTCGTTTATATTTGAATATGTATGTATACTTTAGTTTATACATGACATACATATACCTTTGAAGAATTCTACTTTTGATGATTTTCATATTTTAAGGAATTTTGAGTTTGATTGCCTATTTTTCATGATAATGTGTTTCACATAACACTTATACACTCACTTTATTTAATGTTTCTCATATTTTGTTTTCATGAGACTATATATGATTTATAGACCATTGAGTGTTTAAATGATCATGTGATTTACATGTTTTTTCATAAAATATAATTTGTTTTATTCCTTACTTGAAGGATTTCGTACTAGTTTACAAATTTTTCATATAACTAGTTACGGTATTCTTCATTATGGTAGAGTTTTTCAAACATGCTATATTTTCAAATATATTTTTGAAAATTCCTACCCATTCAAGGGCGGTTGGTTGGGCGACTATGCCTTGTATGCTTATTATTGAAAATCCTTTTAAACATGTGCATGAAATGGGTGGTAGGTAATATGAGTTATACACTTGTTTCTAATTATTGTTTTAATTGGTATCATTGGATCCTTTCAATTGGTATCAATATTGACACTCTTTTTGTATACTCATATATATGTTTTTATATATGTATGCTTACACTTCAAGAAGTATCAATTTCGATTGGTATTTAATTTTTCATACATATATATATGATTTATTTGTGCTTATTATACCTCTATATCATTAAGCACAAATTTTAATTATGCTAAGCTTGATTTTAATGACTATCATGTTTCAATTGATTAGTTTTCAATTGGCATCTAATACAAGCTTATGCATCATTTTATTTGTTATTTCATAAAGGGGGAGAAAATTCGTATTTCATCTTTCAATTGGTATTTTGTTTTGTATTCCACTCCCATACTTTATGATGAAAAATGATTAAAAAAATTAATATTGATTTTAATTTGGTATCATATGTTCAAAATAAAAAAAATACTTACAATTGGTATCAAGATGTTTATTTGTTTACTTTCAATTGTATCAAGAAAGAATTGGTAATCAAGATTATCTATATATCTTCCATTTTGGTATCAAAATTTTTGATTAGTTTCTTTAAGATTTGTTTTCAATGCCTCATTTACTTTCAATTGGCATTTCTTAAAAATTTTTGTTGATGTGTTCACTTTCAATTGGTATCATAATGTACTACATTGATATTTTTTTAATTGGTATCATATTGGTTTTGATTTCACCCCTTATTGATATTATTTTTGTTTAAGACAAAAAAGGGGGAGAACATTGTTTTTATTGTTTTCTTTGACCCCTTTCTTGATGATTGACAAAAAGGGGGAGAAGTATTTGAGTTTATATCATGTTTTCATATCAGTATCAAGAGATATTTATGTTTTATGTTTTGTTGATATTGGTATCAAGACTAATGAATACTAGTATATAGAAACATAGTTTGTTTTTTATTGGTATTGCTTTTTATTGGTATCAAGAGCATTATTTAAGAACATGTTTATGAAAAAGAAATAATTTATTTTGGTATCAAGAGTTTGTTTTATGCATGTTGAAGCATTTCATGTTTGGTATCAAGAGCATGTTTTTTAATTGATGTTTGGTATCAAGAGCATGTTTTTATTTGGTATCAAAAGCTTGTTTATGCATATCTATGCATTTTCATGTTTAATATTCATTGCATATCTTTTTGTTTATTACTATGCATGAGTTAAGGGGGAGCTTCTTTGAAGTTTAACTTTAATCCATGCATGTATAACTCCATGAGTTTTGTCATCATAAAAAAGGGGAGATTGTTGGCCCAGAGGCCTTCCACTCTAGTTTTGATGATGATTAACTCATGTAGTTATATTTACTAATAATCTTGTGATGTAGTTTCAGATTTCTAACCAAGATATTAGTAGGTGATTGGCTTTAACAAAGGTGTTTTGAAGCCTTTTCACATGGTGATTCAAGAGCCCGAACGTCAAAGTTATATCTAGCACTCGGTGGAGTCAAGCTTGGTGGATCACGGTTTGGATCGAGTCGACTTGAAGACGGCGCTCTACAAGAAGACCTCGGTACATAGTTTAGTTTTTTGTTTTAGATCCATGTGTAAAGATTAGATAGTGTGGTATGCTCAAGTTCACAACACACACACTTGTTTAAGTTTTGGTTTTGGTTTTCGGTTTTGGTTTAACCTTGGTTTTCATGAATAGATAGTATCAAAACAAGTTTACATTGTTTCATGTATATTAGATATGTTCTATATACATGTATGCTTCAAGTATTTAAACAAACTTAGTTTGATAGTCTATTTCATGAGTTTGGAGTTTTTGGTATTTTAACAAAACGTATTTTTGGATTTAAAGTCAAAAACATTGATATATATATCTTTCATGTATATTGGATTATATCCATATACCACATGCCTAAAAGTTGTTTAAGTATCATGTTTTTGTATTTGGATGAGTTTTGGACAAAACGCATTTTCAATTCAAAAATCCAAGTTTTGAAAATACGGATTTTGATTTTCGGCAAAATTTCCTTAACACAAAAAGAGTTCAAAATGTTTGTAACTTGGTTTGAATTTTACTCAAACAAGTTTGTATATCAAAGATAATATAAGAACTTATTTTTGTGAATTTTTAGAGATTTTATGGGATTTTATTTAAGCTAAAAAGTCAAACTTTAATCCCTTAAGTTTTCTGTTCTGGCTTCTGCTGGTCGACCGGGTCGGTCGACCGAGCTTGAAGTCGGTCGACCGAGTTGGTCGACCAACATGCACAGCCGTGCACGCCAGCTCTGGATGGAAGGCTGGTCGATCGGGACGGTCGACCGCCAGAGAGCTTCTGCTCTCTGGAAAGCCCCGGTCGACCGGGTCGGTCGACCGGCAGAGAGCTCTGCTCTCTGTTCCAAGCTGCGGTCGACCGAGCCGGTCGACCGAGGCTCCAACGGTCGGATTTTTTACCGTTGGCGGTTAACCGGGCCGGTCGATCGACAGCCGTCTGGGCTGAAAAAATGCCCCAACGGCTAGTTTTTGTTGGGGGTTATAAATACCCCATTTGAGACCAGTTTTTGGTAAGGTTTTTAGAGATAAAAATTTCAAATCTTTTCAAGTGTTTTAAGCAAAAAGTTTTTCGATTAAAATTCCTATTCTCTATTTGTTTTTAAAGTGTTTTGTTATTTCAAAGAAAATAGTCCTTTGGGAATTTGTTTTTTGGTCTAAAACTCTATATCTATTTGGAGATTTTTCCAAGTGATTTTCTTTATTCAAAACACTTTGTTTTCCACACTTGAGCCATATCTTGTTATCCTTTCTATTAGGATCTTTTATTTGTGGGAAAATTAGTTTGTGGTTGAGATAGACCACTTAGTTGTAACCCTCCTTATTTGTGGTATCCCTCTTGTGTAGAGGTTGAGTGTGGAGTGGTGGTTAGCTCCCTCTAGTGAGAGGTAGAGATTGTGTTTAGCTCCCTCTAGTGTGAGGTGGAGTTGGTGTTGGAATCCCTCAAGTGTGAGGTGATTGTCTTGTATTGGCTAAGTGCCTACCCCTCTTGTGTGAGGTGGTGCTTGTGTTGCCTCTAGTGAGAGGTTGTATTGGTTGAGAGAGGAGTTGTGTACTCCCGGTTGTATTTGCCCCAAATCCTCAGTGGAGGTTCCCTGTGTGGGAGTCCTGTGTGGACAAAGTTAGTGGATTGGAAATCCTTCTGTGTGAAGGCGGGGACGTAGAGCAGTGGCTCGAACCTCGAAACAAATCTTGTTGTTTGCGTTTGATCCATTGACTCTAACTCTCTCTTTTATTTGTGCCTTGCATCATTCATATTGCTCATTCATATATTATATGCTTGGCTTGTTTGTGTGTGCCTTCACTTGTGCTTAACCACGAGAGCTTCATATAGCGCCTCAACTCTTATTCAGAGGAATCAAGAGGATTAGTTCAGAGCCCTTCACCGGGAATTCGGCTACACTCGTTGGTTGCATTAAGTGTTGTTACTATTTAGTTTTTAATTTTCGCATTTTGTTCATTAGATTAGCCGTACACCTATTCACCCCCCCTCTAGGTGTACTTTCACATATATATGCTTATGAAAACCAAATCATGAGTAAACAAAAAGGTGAGTGTATAAGAATCATGTAATCAACATTTGCATGGAGATAAGGCAATGAAGCTCAAAAAATTATGAAATTCTTTTGTTTTTTTAAAAATTGACATATCATATAGCTTATTCTAGAATCATCAAAATTAAGACATACAATATACAGTCAAACAAATAATGAGTATACAAAAAAATAGAGCATATATATCATGTATCTTAAGAATTGTACATGTATAACACAAGTTTTAACAAAATTTGCATATCAACATGATATAGACATATAAAACAAAAAATAGGTATGTAAATCCATATGAAAATATGAATATTATTTTCAAAAATACATGCATAGCTAGGTAACCAATCAACTCAACTATAACCCCAAAATAATATGTGATTGAGTCTAGGTTATTTTACTAGCATATAAGTATTTAAAAATATTTATAAAGTGGAAGATGAAATGGTTATCAAAATCGATGTAGCCAATCCATTTCTCCAATACAAGAGGTGGTCCTCCTACCATGCCTTTCTTGATAGTAATGCATCAAATAGGCGTGTCCTTTAAGCTCCAAATGTATCCACCACTAAGGCACCAATCCTCTCACATTTTGTGAAAGCCCACACCTACATCAAAAGCAAGAGGTGAGGAGTTTGGTACCCATATTTTCTTTTTAGGTCCATGGGGGTTAGTAGCAATAGGAGCCCAAATATTTTTATTTGTAAAAATTAAAGAATTTAGTCTATCAAAATAAAATTTTGCAAGATGACCTTTGTGGCCACAATGTGTACATGTGTACACTCTAACATACATATGAGTATGGTTGTGATCATGGTGTGCATGAGATGTATACCGTGTGGTATGTGCATGAACATGTGAAATTTGTTTCTTACGAAACATGAATTCCAATCTATTGTGATTAAATGCACATTGGCTCAAAGTGGAGCCCAAACAATTAATGTTCGTCTTCAAAATACAAATATCACTGTTAATATTGGAAGAAGAAATATGAAAAACTTGAGAAACAAAATCCTTTTTCACTTTGGAAATATTTTTTCATTCAAAACAATTTTCTTTTTCAAAGTTTAATTTAATTTAAAGCAATGTCTTTTTCTTTTTCAACCAAAATAAATTTTCTTTTCAAAGGTTCATTTTCTTTTGAAACTATTTCAAATTTATTTTGAAAAGAATCTTTTTCTTATAAAACAAAATAATTTTCATTTTTCAATTTCTTGTTTTCCATTTTTAGCAAATCATAATTTTTTAAGAAGTATCTTACAAAGCAATGCAAGATCATCATTTGGCATATTATCATCTTCATCAAGCTCATATTTAGAATTTACCTCAAGGGGGTCATCCCTTGAGCTATATAGCACATATTGGAAGTAGTACTTCCTTCATCCGAGTCACTCTCCTTGTCATGTGGCGTTTGTTCCCAAAGAGAGATGAGAGTGTTCCAAATTACAAAAGCTGAATCAAAGTTAGAAACCCTAAATAAATAATCATCATTTAGGGTTGACTTTAATGCATGGATGGCTTTTGCATTAGCCTCAAGATACTTGCCATTAATAAAATATGAATTTTTAATGGTAGCAAGATAAACATGAATACCTAGGGCTTTTAGGTATATGGACATCTTAACTTTCTAAGTTTGGAGGTTAAGAATGTCAAACATTGGAGGTGCAAGAAATTCATATGTGTGTGTGTGCAAATATTGTGATTAGCAAAAATAGGATCTTTAACTTTAGATTGTTAGACCCAAATCAAGAGCATCATGCTCTGATACCACTTGAAGGTCACCTAGAGGGGATGAATAGGTGACTAGCTAATCAAATGCACAAACAGTGCGAAATTAAAAGCTATTATGCAAACTAAAAACTATTAGGCTAACATACAACGTATAACTAAAGAGTGAAGCCGAATTCTCAGTGAAGAACTCTGGATTTTCTCCTCAGATTCCTCTAGATTAAGAGTTGAGGTGCTACTTTAGCTCTCTTGGTTCAACACTTGTGTGAGCACAAATACAATATCAAGCATGTAAGGAATATATAAGGAATACAACATGCAATATATCAAACAATCCCAAGATATAACAATTAAGCACAAGTATATCAAGCATATAAAGCTATGAACAATATAAGCATGCAAGATATAAAACATAGGTGAGAGAGAGATGAGTAATCGCAAACACAAGAGAATTGTTTCGAGGTTCGAGCCACTTACTCTACGTCCGCACTTTCACCACTTGAATGATTTCCTTTATAATTGATCCCGCAAGATCATTCAGTGCCGCAACACCTACAATGAGCTCCCTCAAGAACTCTTGGACCCGCAAGTCTCTCACTTGTTCTCGCAAGAATAATACACGTGAACCCGCAAGCTCGCCGAGGCCGCAACCTCTACAACTCCTTAAAGTACAAATTGGACCATGTTGTGATCACTTCTCTTGATCACAAACAAACACTCTCACAATAAGGATCCTATAGAGGATGAATATAGCAATGGAAAGCTCAAACTTGTTTCAGAAAAACTAGATAGCATTGTGATGGAAAAACTCAAGAGAATGTTTTTGAAAACTCTTGATCAATACTCTTAAAAAACTCTCTTTTTGATATGACAGTTATGCCCAAAAACTTGTGGAGAAAAACTCTAAGAGAGATAGAAAAAATTGGCTCAAAACTTCTCCAAAATCTTGTGTAAAACTAGCCAAAATAGCCCTTTAAATAGGGCTTCAGAAAACTAACCGTTGGGCTCTATTTTCTGGCCAGATGACCTGTAGATCAACCGGCCGGTCGACCAGCCAACAGTCATATTTTAGACCGTTAGGGTTGCCGGTCGACCGCCCGATTGACCGCACCCAGGCCATTGCCCTGTCGGTCGACCGACCAAACCCGGGAGTGGGTTTGATCCAGTCGGTCGACTGCTCGGTCGACCAGCCATAAAGGCAAGGGCTTATGCACTCCTTGTGCACACTGATCGACCGACCGGTCGACCGTGCCCTGATTTTGTCGACTAGTCGGTTGACCGCCAATAGCCCAAATCAGGGTTTTAAAGATTTAAAACTGGGACCTATAAAAATCCTTAAAAATTCTATTAAATCCTATAAATTTCACAAAATAGGTTCATTGAAATACTTTGAAGTACAAATATGTGTGATAAAAAATAAACACATATTACAAACAATTTGAACTATTTTTGAAGTATAGCTAAAACCAAAAATCATATATTTCAAAAACTAAATTTAAAATGAAAAATTGATTTTTTTCAAAACTTGTACAAATGCAAAAACAAGATATTTAAACACATTTGAAGTATAGTGTGAATGGATAGAATCCAACACACAAAGAAGTTGACATATACTTGTTTTTGACAATAAGCTCTAAAATAAGTTTTGATAAATACAAAACTTAAAACTATGAACTAGAAATATCAAAATAAGTTTTTTGACAATTTGAAACAATAATGTATATTGATGAAATCTATACACATATAAACCACGTAAATTTGTTTTGATGAAATCTATTCATGAAACATAAAGTTGTATTATTTGAAGCTCAAAATCAAAACCGAAGCTAAAACTTATTTCTTATGAAAATGATATATAAATTTTGTGCGTGTGTGTGTGAGAGAGCTTGAGCAATCCATAACTAATCCATCCTTTATATTTTATCTAAACAAAAGTCTTAAACTTACAAACATGGACACAAGTCTTCTCTTGAAAATCTTCTTCTCCATCTTGACTTGATCCAAACTCGATCCATGAATTAGACTTCTCTTTGAGTACTGGATGCGATATTGATGTGCGAGCTCTTGAATGAACACGTGTTAGCTTCAAAACTTGACTTTGAATCTTTTGTTGAAGCTAAATATCTACTAAGATCTTGATCAAAATCTGAAATTTAAATAGACACAAGATCATTAGTACTATAACTATATGAGTTAATTATCATCAAAACTAGAGTGATGAGCCTTTGGGCCAACAATTATCTCTATTGACTTTGTATCATCAAAAGATAATCTAGTTGATTTGTTTACTAAAGTTTTAAGTGGAGAGCATATAAACTGCGCATTTAAGGGAATGGGACTAAAAGACTAACCTTATCGAGTCAGCTTAATGGAAATCTCACTTGGTGATTGGAGATCCACGTACTAAGTTCAAAAGAAAAAACTAGTTATGATTGACTCTGCAAGTAAATAATTAGGAGCTTGACTCCAACCCATTCCTATGGTACACCCAAGTGCTTTCTACAAGTGGATTTAGGATAAGCTAAATACTTTTAATGATGCCTATATCTTGTTCTCGAAACAAGTGGGGTAGAGTAGACTACTCTTAATAGGATGATCACTTATATGAGTATAGAGCTGGGTCTGATTGGTCACTAATGTTGCATATTTAATATCATATTTTCATACCTATTTTAGAATAAAACTTTGCATTGTCTTAATTAATTGCTTAATTTATTTGCAGGCCCATTCTTTAAGGAGATGAAGAGAAATGAGCCCAAAGCCCACCAAAATTCTGAATTAAATCAGAATTAATTCACACTCACTAAATCAGGGAAAAATCAAGAGGTTGAAAACTGGTTGAGAAGAATCCTCTCAGAATCAATCGGTTAAAGCAAAGATCAAGGGATGAGATGAAGCAAGTTTGATTCAGATTCTGACTGGATACATTTTAGTAATCGAATCATAACTTTTGATACAGAATCTCAATTCTAATGATTCAAGATGATCCAGAAAGCAGACTTACTATGTTGATCATTATCTCTAATTCTGTTATTTGATAAGTGATATTCAGCAATCAATATGCCAACAAACTGCAGATCAGAACTGAATATCCACCTCAAATCAAGTTTGAAGATAAGGGGAGTTCAAAAATTGCTAGATTTACTTATCTTCACACTCCTCTACCCTCTCCATTTCTCCTATAAATACCTTCACTCAAAGGCAAAAGGGACGACCATGCAGAGATAGGAATTTAGCCTAGTTTTCATTTCTTAGTTTAGGTTTTTAGTCTTTCTTTTCATGTAATTTTAGTTTTCATTTATGTAATTCAGAGGAGATCGACTTTCATCGAAGAACAAGACTGAAGCTAGAGCTGGAGTGACACCGGTGTAAGACTTATTTCTTTTCTTTGATTGTAATGAAATCAAATCGATGTTCTTTTTGTGTATGTACTTCTTTTTAGTCTTCTTCTTCTTCTTTTCTATTTTACCTTTCTTTTTGGTACAACTGTCTTCCAAGTGAGTCTAAAAGCATCGAAAGAGCCTTGCCTTTGCGAGTGCCACCGATAGCTCATGACGATGGAATTGTGAGTCTCTCTGTATCATTTTATGCTTGCATATCTTGATGATGTAATGTGGAAGAGACCAACATTCGACTCTTATGGGCTATGCGCTGCTTGCCTCCAATTCAAGGTAACATCGAAGCTAAAAACTCAAGGTAAGCTTTTGGTGAAAAGAAGGTAAGTAACTCTTTTATTTCTTTCTTTCATTTTTGTAAATTAAATCACCTTCTCTTCAAAATCACTCTTTTTTTCTCCACTTCATTTGTACATATTCGCTTCATTATGTTCTGATTTTTTCCACCTTCTTCATCTTTCACTTTCTCTCTAATTTTAACATAATTCTTTTTCCTTTTCTTAACTTAAAAACAGAGAAGAATCTTCGCTTTTCTTCTTAACGATTTCAATAAAGAACTGTAACGCTTCCATCGCAAACCCTCCTTGTGGATCACGACCCGCATAGCCACTTGCTATAGAGGAAGAATTGAGCACTTGCACATTTTTTATTCTTAAATCTAATATTCTGTCATTTGTGTGCAGGTTTAGCCTCAATCAAATTTTGGCGCCATTGCCGGGGAGGGTAAAACGTTTTTTATTGAAATCTGAATTTTTATTGCAAATTTTTTAGAACTAAACGAATTTTCTTCTCTGTTGCAGGTTACAGGGCAAGCAAAGCTGAAAATTATTATTGCAGTGACATACAAGTGGCCTTGGGCCTCTGCTCCAAAAAGCAGATACCAAGGGCCCTCTGAATTGCCGCAATTCCACGGCAAAAGCCGCAGATCCGCGGCAAGGACGAGTTGACTACTAACAGCTTTTTTGCAGGGCTGCTTAGTTTACAAATTCTAGTTTGCTGCAACTTTAATTTTTCTTATATGCCATAACATAAGCCTGCTAATAATCAACAGTAAAATATTTGTTGAAAAGATAAAAATTGATTAGACATTTGCATTTTAGGCACGTGTCTTTTTAATTCCTTTATTTTTTACTGTTGAAGAGTGCTGGAGCAAGGTATGTTTGCATTGCATCTAGAATAGGACTATCTCTTGGTTGATTTATATCGCTTAGAGTGCATCTTATTTATCTTGTACACTTGCACAAAAAAAAACTGATCTTAAGGGCACAACCCAATAATAAGATAAGGTGGGGATTTAATCACCCTTTCTTAGCCCAAAAATCAGAATCCAAGCACTCACTAACCCAAGCCTAACTAAAATTGAGTAGACGTTGGCCCTAGGGACATCTCGGACTCAATTAGGAGATTATCCTAAGGGGGAAAAATGTTGGAATCTAACTCCTGCAAAATCAGTGTCTAGGAAAGGGATTGAGGGCCGAAAGCCCGAAGGTTGGTGGTTATTTAATTAAGGAACGTCTTTGACGGAAAACCTCCCACCAACCTTGCCCTGACCTGGCTGATTAGCTTGTGGTTAGAGTCTACATTAGACCTCCCGTGGACAGTCTAACCAGTTAGGAGTCGTCTAGGTCCTAAGTCTACCCTAACTTAGGCTAGAATTTTTTCTTTTTTGTTTGTTTATTTGTTTGTTTTTCTTTGTTTGTATTCTCTTGTGTGATATGGACTATAATAATAATTTTTTCAACTACAATAATAATCCATATTACACACCGACTTCATTTTCAGATATTACCAATCCGGCATATCATAACTTTGACCAACCTAGTGTGCCGGATTGGTCTTATCCGAATCAATATGACTCATACCCCCCATCTAATAACTATAATTTCCATAATGATTTCAACTCTTCACCGAGTCAGTGGGGATTCACCTCCCCCGAGCATAATCTCCAACCACCTTGCCCTCCTTCTCCACCCAGTCCACATTATGTTCAAGATTCATACTCAGTTCCACCCGTCCAAAATAGGAAACCATCAATTATGGAAATGAGTATGCGTGAGTCCAAACACAAATCCCAAAATCTGATGGACTCACAATTTCACTACCACTTCCAAGACAATTCTTCATCTTTTCATCAAAACAATGAACCTATCAACTATGAAAAGATGCTTGAAGCCATGACTCAGGCTCAAAATACTCGTAATCGTGACATAGATATGATGGTCGAATCTCTACGTTCCCACCGTCCTGATGTCACTAACTATTCTGTTAGAGCCGAAGAGTCATGTAGTTTTGGAAATCAAGATTCCATTTCAGCACAACCATTTGAACTTACCCAAACTCCAAATGATATTGATAGTTTGGCTAGTTTTCCTTTTCTGAAATAGAACTTGAAAATGATTATGATCCTGAACCCCAACTTAGTGATTCAATTCTATTTCCTGATTCGATTATGACTCCGGTATCTTCACCTGACTTCAATCTTTTTCCAGAGCCAACATTGGATCCTGTACCAATTCATAAAGAAATTGAATCACCCATCTTTGAGGATCATGTTGAACTTGACCAACTTTACAATTTTGAACATCCCATGGATAAATTGGCAAGTTCTCCATTTTTTGATATTGAACTCAATGAGATATGTGACCTAGATTCTCACATATGTGATCCAGTTCAACTTTCTGAATCAATATTGACTCCTGTTTTATTACCAAACTTGAATAATATTCTAGAGTCAGTTTTGATTCCCCCACCTATCATTCCTGAACTGGAATCACCCATATTAGGTCACATCCATTGTTGGAAAATACATGTGGACTTGAGTTTCAACTTCTTGACTTGGACCCAATTCCTGAACCCATTTCGACTCTTGAACCTTTACTTGATATAAGTCACCTTCCTGAGTCGGTATTAGTTCCTATCCTTCATGAGTCAAAGTCAATCATTCTATCATTTCATACTCCATTCTGGGACGAGGTGGTTGACAAATTTGACTCCGAAATCAATTATGGAATATGGAAATTAGATGGGGTTAAATATTTCATAAAGATCCTTCATAGATTTATCTTTTTAATGGGTTATATTAAAGATATTTCTGGTGGGTTCCTCCGAGACCCAAGAAAAGTTGATTGGGCCGCGTTTCGTGGACCAATCAGACCACCACCGGAACCACCACCTTAAGGTAACCTTTTCCTTCCCTTTTGTCTTTTTCATGCATCTATGCATTAATTCATACATTGAGGACAATGCATGAGATAGGTGTGGGGGAGGGTCTAACATAACTTTTCTTTTTCTTTAAAATAAAAAAAATTAACATTTTTCTTTACTTTTAAAAAAAAACTTTTTGAAAAATAGAAACAATATTTTGACTTATTTTTGTAAGAAATTAAGTTAATCTTAAGGAATAGGAAAATCCAAATTAGGATTTCTTATACTTGGTCAAAATAAGATTATTTATTTGATTTATAGAGTTAGGAAGATAATTTGTCAAAGTAATTTAGTCTTGATCTTTACCTTGATGAAATATGCACACTTCATACACTTACACACTTAGGGTTCAAAAACAAAGATTCTTATGCCTTATACAAAGTATATATATATAAACAAATCTAATTATTGATTAGCTAGGTGCTTTGGCCTAAGAAAGCCTTAGTATTTACGCAAAAGATAATTAGATGAGTTTGAAAAAAAAAAGTCTAATTATTGATTAGCTAGGTGCTTTGGCCTAAGCAAGCCTTAGTATTTATGCGAAAGATGATTAGATAAGTTTGAAAAGAAAATTTCTCTGATTAAGCTGGGTATTTGTGCCTAATAAAGCATAAGTATTCACTCCTAAAAGAAGTTCATATAATAAAATCCCTAGTTTTGTGGCCTTGTCTGCTCGAGTCCTTAAGTCCTAGGGGTGTCTTCTCACCCGGTGCCCTAAGACTGTTTGGTTTGGGAGTCATCGATTAGAGGCTCGTTACATGGGCAGATTAGAAAGCCTAATAGAACTAAGGAATAATACCACAAAAAAAAAGTAAGTGTATATATAAACAAATAAGGCATAAGAGTTAGAGTAAATGAACCCTAAGTCAAAATTTTCACAGTCACAAGTGCATATGACTTAGGGTAAAGTAATAGACTAGATGAGAAGTACAATTTGACTCCTTACTTTGATTGATAACAAATTTTTGAATAGAGACTAAGTTTAGGAATGAAAAATTCGGCTTTCCTATAACTTATAGATTGCTTAGATCTTACAATCATATTTCAAATATTTTTTTTCCTTTCAAAATGCTTTTCGAAAATACTAACTCTTTATTTCCCTTTCTTTATGGATTTTGTGGGTGCAATCCGCTGAAAACCCTCACGAGACAAAACTCGTCCTCTAGGGAAAACCTAGAGGTTTAACGGCTTGTTGCACATGCTCAGTGCAATCGCGCGACCTGCGAAAGTGGTCTAATAATCCTTAGTATAGTTTAGTTGTTTTGCTCGAGGACGAGCAAAAGATAGGTATGGGGGTGTGATTGGTCATTAATGTTGCATATTTAATATCATATTTTCTACCTATTTTAGAATAAAACTTTGCATTGTCTTAATTAATTGCTTAATTTATTTGCACGCCCATTCTTTAAGGAGATGAAGAGAAATGAGCCCAAAGCCCACCAAAATTCTGAATTAAATCAGAATTAATTCACACTCACTAAATCAGGGAAAAATCAAGAGGTTGAAAACTGGTTGAGAAGAATCCTCTCAGAATCGATCGGTTAAAGCAAAGATCAAGGGATGAGATGAAGCAAGTTTGATTCAGATTCTGACTGGATACATTTTAGTATTCGAATCATAACTTTTGATACAGAATCTCAATTCTGATGATTCAAAATGATCCAGAAAGCAGACTTACAGAGCTACAACTCTTATGTTGATAATTATCTCTAATTCTTTTATTTGATAAGTGATATTCAGCAATCAATATGCCAACAAACTGCAGATCAGAACTGAATATCCACCTCAAATCAAGTTTGAAGATAAGGGGAGTTCAAAAATTGCTAGATTTACTTATCTTCACACTCCTCTACCCTCTCCATTTCTCCTATAAATACCTTCACTCAAAGGCAAAAGGGACGACCATGCAGAGATAGGAATTTAGCCTAGTTTTCATTTCTTAGTTTAGGTTTTTAGTCTTTCTTTTCATGTAATTTTAGTTTTCATTTATGTAATTCAGAGGAGATCGACTTTCATCGAAGAACAAGACTGAAGCTAGAGCTGGAGTGACACCGGTGTAAGACTTATTTCTTTTCTTTGATTGTAATGAAATCAAATCGATGTTCTTTTTGTGTATGTACTTCTTTTTAGTCTTCTTCTTCTTCTTTTCTATTTTACCTTTCTTTTTGGTACAACTGTCTTCCAAGTGAGTCTAAAAGCATCGAAAGAGCCTTGCCTTTGCGAGTGCCACCGATAGCTCATGACGATGGAATTGTGAGTTTCTCTGTATCATTTCATGCTTGCGTATCTTGATGATGTAATGTGGAAGAGACCAACATTCGACTCTTATGGGCTATGCGCTGCTTGCCTCCAATTCAAGGTAACATCGAAGCTAAAAAGTCAAGGTAAGCTTTTGGTGAAAAGAAGGTAAGTAACTCTTTTATTTCTTTCTTTCATTTTTGTAAATTAAATCACCATCTCTTCAAAATCACTCTTTTTTTCTCCACTTCATTTGTACATATTCGCTTCATTATGTTCTGATTTTTTCCACCTTCTTCATCTTTCACTTTCTCTCTAATTTTAACATAATTCTTTTTCCTTTTCTTAACTTAAAAACAGAGAAGAATCTTCGCTTTTCTTCTTAACGATTTCAATAAAGAACTGTAACGCTTCCATCGCAAACCCTCCTTGTGGATCACGACCCGCATAGCCACTTGCTATAGCGGAAGAATTGAGCACTTGCACATTTTTTATTCTTAAATCTAATATTCTGTCATTTGTGTGCAGGTTTAGCCTCAATCAGGGTCCACTCTTTGGGAGTCTTTATGGAGGCTGTGATTCCCTAAGGATACTCTCTAAAACTAAGAAATGTCTAAGGTTAAAATGGACACAAGCGAAAATCAAAGTTGATTTTGGAAAGTTACTATGTGAAGCCTATTGACATGGCTTACACAAACGATTGACAGTTCAAGATTAGTTCACTGATTGGCCAGTAAGTCCGATAAGACTTTCACTATGAAAGGTTCTAAACCTAGTTCACCTATCCTGATGCAGTTTCTTTTCTAATATACTTTTCACTATAGAGTCAGTCTCATAGTGTGTCAATTTCTTAAATCTCCATTCACTGTTAGAGATTGTTGGAAAATGAAAAAGTTTAAGTGAATCTTTGAGCTATAGAGGTATGATTCATTGATAGAATCACATGGATAATTATTGAAGTGTGATCTCCTTCCAGTAGGAATGAACGTAGTATATTCACGTGTTCAATTCTGTTTCCGAATGAATGAGATATTCAAGTCAGAAGTTAGCCTAATTCAATAGCTAAAGGGGACTAAAAGAAGCTAAAATAATTTAGTCCCATATTGGATATGGTGTGAAAAGTTGAGAGGTTTAAATATGAAAAGATAGGAACAAATGGTGTACCCTTTGGGTACTTGGAGTTTTCGCACGCGTTTGGGGGGATCCATGCCCGCGCGCGCCGCCACTGCTGCTGGCCGCCTCACCCCGGCCCGGCGCCAGAGCCGGAACCTTGGTCTTGGTTTAGGTCTACGCGCGGGCGCTATCCGTTTGACCAAGCCGAACCTGATTCTTTTTGAATCAGGTGCGGACACGGGTTATTGGATACAGATCATGGGTACTTGGGTGTGGGCAATTACCAGCGCTCAACCCAACGCGCTTGGGATAGTTCAGACAGGAATCGTGATGGTTCATAGAACAGTCACAACTACTCCCTCCAACGGGTTTCCGAGAAGCGCTATAAATTGTGCTCCTCTCGGTCTTTTCTAAACACACAACAAAAAAGTTCTTCTCTACGCTAAAGAAGAGAAACAAAAGTTAGATTTATTGTCTGAATCTGTGTCTTCTTAAGAGATAGATTCTTCTCTCTCCCTGCCTTCTCTTATAGTGAATATTCCACCATATTAAGACAACTCTCTGAAATTTGTCTTCGTCCAAGTTTTGAACTTCTAATTAGTAAAGGTACTGATTAACTAAGGTTCGACTATACGGTGATTTGGTAGTTCTATCTAAATACTATGAAAGAGTGTTGTATCTTGGGAGACCAACGTCCAGTAACTCGTTAGCAACGTAACGGAGGACGTAATTATCTTAAGGAGATTTGTTATATGCGTACATTACTTCATATACTGTATTATTGAACTAACATTCCTTTTACTGCTGGAATATTTATTGATTTAAATATTACTGTGAATATACTTAATTATATTTTGAGACTGACTTATTCCAGTCTAGACTAATTCTAGACTAATTGGTGTTTAACTAAGGAAGAGAATTAAAAGGTGGTTCTATAATTAAGGAACGTTCTATTGAACGAAAAACCTCCTACCTGATATTTACCTACCTGTCCAATTAGATCAGTGACATTGATTAGTTGTCAGAAAATAACAGTTGTAATGGCCGTGATTATGGGCGTTGGACTGTTGGGGTCGCATGTAGGAAATCTCTTCATTATCCATAACTATCTGTCTTGATTGCTGGGGCATTACACATCTTCACCGTGGGAGAGGGGACGTGATGTAATTGCAGGCAGAGATCTCGGTGGTCATTACTGGGGACTTCCGGGGTGAAGGAATCAATCTTGGACTGTAGGTGACTCCGGATGGTGATGTGTTCGGAATAGGCGGTAACTCTAGGGTGGCTCCGGGTGGCAGAGCTTGAAAGGAAGAACTGAGAGCTTTGGGCATCTGGATAGGAGACTATCAGTTGCATGGACACGTGTCAACATCTTGATGAGAGTCAATTTTTGACCACTACAGACACCTTTTTTCTTTCATTTGCCGGAGCCTGTAGGAAGAAAGTTGGAAGAGCAGAGTTGGTAGAGATCCTTAAATGTCTTAAATTCTTCTTACTATTGGAGAACGGGTGGATATGGTCCATCAATGCAAATCTTTTTGATTTTTTCTGGAGATCGCGTGCCTGGAAGACAGCTGGCACGTTGATTTATTAGATTGGCTTGAAATTTATGACTAGCATCTTTTCAAATCCTGGCGCCATGATGCTGAGATCCTATGCAAAGGCAATTGATATCTTATCGATTCGGTTGATCGAGGATCTCAAGGCGTGGACTAATCTTTTTAGGGATTATGGATTTGAATTAGAGATGTTTCAACTCCTCCTCCATCTATAGATAGGATGGAGTCCTAAGGTAGAAATTGCTTATCTTCTTCTTCGAAAAATCCTTGCTTTCAAAATTTTGCTCTGGTGGGTTGCCATATCTTTCTTTTGAAATTACATCTAGAGGGGGGGTAAATAGGTGTAAGGCTAATCTATTAAAAGTTCAATGCAATCTAAAATGAAATGATGCGGAATTCAAATCTAAAGCAACACACTATGTATAACCAAAGAGTGTAGTCGAATTTCTCATGAAGGGCTCTGAACTATTTCCTCTAGATTCCTCTTAGATAAGAGTTGAGGCGCTATGTGAAGCTCTCTTAGTTTAACACAAGTATGATAACACAATCAACACCAAGCATATATATATGATATGAGCAATATGAATCAATGCTAAATAATAAAGAGAGAGCTTAGAGAAAGTTGATCAAACGCAAACGCTGAGATGTGTTTCGAGATTCGAGCCGCCGCTCTACGTTCTCGCCTTCACACGAATCCCCTTGGTGCAGTAAGTCGCTGTGTCGAATTTCACCTTGGTTTTCTTCCGATAATGTAATGTTCACAAAACTCCACTTTACAGGTTCTAGCACATTTCAACAGACCTTGCTTTGCAAGAGCTTGCAAAGTCTTTCTCTTGTATATCCTAACCCCATATGCCACAGCCAGGTAGAATCATCATTTGAATCTGTAGAAGTCGCCACTTGACCTGTAACTGTACTACCCTTCAAGTAGTAGAAATTATTTCGGCAGACACCCTTCAAAACCACCGTTGAGCCTTTAGTCATCTTGAGAGCATCATCTCTTATGAATACCTCAAAACCTAATGTTTTCAAAGCACCAACTGAGATAAGATTCATTTTAAGTTAAGGTATATACCTCACTTCTTTCAGCTCCTGTAACATCCTATCAAACATCTTAATCTGGACTGTATATATTCCTTCCATGTTACATGGGCGATCATCACCCATGATAACAGAACATCCATCTAGCTTCTCAAAGCTAGGAAATCAATCTCTGTTTGGCCATACATAATAGGTAGCTCAAGTATCTAAGATCCACTAGAGTCTCCTGAGTAACCAACAATAGGAGTAGTAATGGAGAAAGAGAATACTAATGAGTCTGAGTCCGATCCACCTGCCTGTGAAGTATTGGCTTGAGTACTGACCACTTGTGCGAGATTTGCCTCGGTCTTCGACTCCTTCTTCTTACCTTTGGCCTTTGGATAATCAATCTTCCAGTGCCCTAACTCTTTACAGAAGGCGCACTAGTTCTTCGTCAGCTCTCTGAAATTTGGCCTGAACTTTGATTTCCCATGATCACCTTTTTCTTTCTAGTTGGAACTCCCGCCTCTATTGCCAATGCCTCTACTGATGTACCCTCAGAAGAAGACAGTTTGTCCTACCTCCTTACTTCATAATTTATAAGAGCAGCCGACACATCACTGTAGATAAGTGTTCGTTTACCATTAATCAAAGTTAGGGTGATGGTCTCATACTTTTTGTCAGGAAGAGAATTAAGTAGAATCAACACCTATCCTCTTCTTCGATCTTAAGTCTGTAAGAAGCTTGGTGTTGTTATTCATGTATTCATCAATGGAGAGTCCTCTCTTCAACTGGAAGCAATAAAACCTCCTCTTCAATTGCAACGCGACTTAATACTTTTTGTCAGATATTTCTTCTCTAGGATTTCTCATAACTGTCATGCAGATGTTTCATATAACACATGATACTTGATGTCTTGTGTCAAATAAGACCTTATCAAACCACACGCCGTTCGATTCATCTTGTCCTAATCTTATTCAGAAGTAGCCTCGAGCTTTTTCTCCAACCGTAGAGTTTCTTCGAAGTTTGATGCCGTCAATGCATCCATCACCTCACATATCCACATCCCAAAGTTGTTCTTGCCATCAAACTTCGCCACATCAATCTTTAATGGATGTAGATTCATGATTTTCATGGTAAATGTACTATCTCCAGCTATATTCTCAATAGATTTTTCAAAACAATGCAAAAAATAAAAGAGTTTGATCAAAAACTAGATAAAGATAGAATTTTTACCTCCAAGTGAAACCGTAGGAGAGTTTTAGAAATGATCTACTCCATCAAATTTGATTTCTTGAGCAAGCCAAACGCTGTTCTAAATTCGACACACGATCTGACAAACAGTCCCAATGCTGCTCCGAGATCGACACACGATCTCCGTCAAACTGCCACCAACGCTCTTAGAATTGACACATGATCTCACGATGAATCTGAGATGCTCTGATACCACTTGTTGCGCGTGTCGGATAACAACCAATGAGAAATTTCAACCAACAGAGAGAGGAGAGATACACTAGAGCAGTCCCCAAAAGACAAGAACAATTAAACAAGAGTGAAAGTCAAATAGAATATTTAACCAGGTTCGACAATTTGCCTACGTTCTCGGGACAAGGAAAGAGATCTTATTGATTCAATAATCAATTACATGTTACAATTCAAGGGGACTATACCCCTTAATTTATAGCCAAAGAGTCCTAGAGTTTTAGGAAATCACAATTGGATTTGACTCAGGATTAGAAACGGAGTTCGAATCCTAATAGAATAAGCAGATCCGACTGTCAGTTGACCTCTTCGGTTGACCCTTCCTTCGGTTGACCGGTCGGTCGACCGAACTCCAACAGAAACTAGGCTCATGCCAGTCGGTCGACCAAATCCCAACAGAAATTGGGCTCGTGCCAGTCGGTCAACCGCTCGGTTGACCGAATTGCTGCTGCATACCAAGCTGTACATGTCGGTCGACCGGGCGGTCGACCGTCTTCTGTTCTGACTGCATATGGACTGCATTCTCGCTCATTTTGAACTCCGATCTCTGCACTATCTCTTCCGATGAGTTAAAAAACTCTTCTATCAGACTTTTATCTCCTCTCTCCCTATAGTGACCTGAGTTTGATACATGACCTCAACAAGAAAGCCTCTCACAGAGTTAATTTTTTGTCATCACATTGCTCGTGCATCATTTTTGGAAAAATTCTTGACAGGTTACTCTCCTATATCACATACTTAGCAGCCATCGCTTCCTCTCGAGTTTGTTCCCACTTCCTGTTCTTGTACCCATATTCTTTACTCGTTTGGTAAATTTAGATTTTGACCCTTCTTCTCAAATAGAGGAGAGAATGATTCAACAAAGATAATGAAAAGAAGATGAAAATATTAAAACAGCATTGCTTTATGCTGATGTTGACTTTATTAATATTTAGGAGATCTCCTAAATTGGTTTTTCCCTCTCTCACATCAAATGAACAACTTTAAGAAGAGCAATTAAAAATGTTATTCTCACATAGACATAATTATTTCTCGTGAAATAGCGGGCACAATCACCGAATTAAATAACTAATGTATTTGCAACATCAATGACAAATCGATATCTGACATCTCCTTTAGCTAGTCGCTCCATGGCTGTGCTTATGTAGTCAATCGGTATGACTTCTATATCTGCCATTATATTGTGCTTTGCAGCAAATTCTATCATCTCTTCTGTCTCTTTTATACCTCCAATGGCGCTACCAGCCACAAGCTTCCTTCCTGCATGATTATAGATATTAATCATCATGGACTCAAATACTTTGAGAAAATAATAACAATTATGTCACTGCTTTAATTCTGACAGAGAAGTAGAGGAATTGTAGGCACAGATAGAGGTTCTGCTATACCACCCACGACAATAAGCTTGCCGTGTGTTTTCAACAAGTCTATGAATGGAGCCACGGGATGGACTGCAGAAATTGTGTCAATTATACCATCCATGCTACCGATTGCTGCCTGCAAGCAAAAATAATGTTTTAAGGACGAAACAGTCAGAATACAGTCCAGAAAGAATATGCAATGTTTATCTCTGCGTGGTACCTTCATTTGTTCTTCGTTGTGGCTAACCAAAAATGCGTCGGTCCCCAAGCGTTCAATTGCCTCTTTCTCCTTGTTAGGCGATGTGCTGATGACTGTGACCTTCATCCCAAAAGCCTTTCCAAACTTGACAGCAATGTGGCCAAGACCACCAAGCCCAACGACCCCAAGATGCAGTCCAGGCCTATTCAGCCCAAATACTGCATGGGACTGTAAACTGTGATGCCTGCACACAACAGCGGCGCAGCAGAGTCCAGCGGCAAATTATCGGGAACACGTATAGCGTAATGTTCATCGACCACAATTTGGTTTGAGTATCCACCGTAGGTGACGGATCCGTCGTGATCCACACTGTTGTAGGTGTAAACTGGTTTGGCGCAATAGCACTCAAGATCTCCTCTGCAGTTCTCGCATTCCCCACATGTACGCACAAGGCATCCCACACCTACCTTGTCTCCAATTTTGAACTTTTGGACTTTGGATCCTATTCGGGTGACCTCACCCATTATCTCATGCCTATTGAAAGAATTTGGAGATTAATATAAACTTTGTGATCATATTAAAATCTCTGTTACTGTATCAAAACCCTCAAGTTATGACGAGGGTTGAGGGTTTTATTTTATATTCTAATATGCTCTCGCAGATCAAGCACCTTTTTAGGGCCGAAATCTGGACTTTTACGCTAATCGTATTTTTGTTTAAATCTTTTTATCAAACGCGTGCCCGTGAGATTTGAACTTGGGTTGCTCTTATACCTTATTAAATCAGTTGAAAAAGAAACTAAATAGTACATTATTGATGAGGGCAATACTTGAATGCATAGGCGTTAAAATTACATGATAAGAAAAACTCTACTCCTAATACAATTAGTATGATATAATTCTAATTCTAATACAACTCTTTTAACAACTTAAATATGAAAGTTAAAAAGAGAAGGTGGATTAATACCCAGGAACAATAGGATAGAGAGAGAATCCATGATCGTTCTTAGCATAGTGCAAATCTGTGTGACATATCCCACAGTACAGAATCCTTATGGTAACATCATGATCTCCGTTGGCCCTACAACAATAAAGAAAAATCAAAAGTCAAAATATGTTACGTTCTAATTGTAACAACAAATTAGGCTTTAAGAGACAAACTAATAAAAATATACTATAAATTGAGATTTACCTTATTCCTTCATTTTGCACCTCAATTTTTATTATAAGATTATTCTAATCACACATGAGTATTAATCAAAAAAATTTTCATGAGAATTACATGCACATGTAATCAGTCACATAATTCAATACCCATAAAAGTTATAATAAATACATCACATTTTAGTGTTTAGGGATGAGAATGAGCAGGCCAGCCCATGGCCCCAAATGGGCTTGCTAGAAAAATTCAGCATGAAGCCCCGCCCAAATTACCCCAGTGTTGAATTGAACATGTCCATTTGACCCGAAATAATTTGGGGTCAAATATCGCCATTACCCACAACCCACTCATAAATAGCTCATTCAACCTGAAACTCGCCCAGACTTAACCCAATATCATTATTTAGGGCAAATCTCTTCTTCTCGCTCTCCCCGCTATTATCTTCTCTATATCAGACGACAACATGGTAAGGTATCCTCTCTCTCTCTCTCTCTCTCTCTCTCTCTCTCTCTCTCTCTCAATTAGATGGCTCTCTCTCAACCCTTAAACCCAGATCACAAATCTGGTTTCCAAACAAACCCACCTTTCAATTTCCAGTCTTTGATCTAAAGTGAACTCCCAAGGCTAGCAAATAGATCGAGTCGATTAAAAATCGCACTTTTGTAGCTCCCCAGATCCCAAGTCGTTGAGAAAAGAAAAATCCATGTTTCTAGTTTCCATAAAAGAGCAATTAGAATCCAAAATCAGAGATCTATGATACCCATTTTGATAGGAATCATGTAAAGCAAGCAGAAAGGAGGAGAGATTTACCTTGAGAAATCAATGAAAATATCTCTACGTACATTGCTCAGGGGGATGGGGAGAGGGGAGAGAAATAGAGAGTTAAAAAACACAACTTACAACAGCAACAGGTATTGCCACCCCCACAAAGTGATGAAAGCATCCCACAAATATTTACAAGTGTGTCATTAATTTTATACAATTTAAACCTTGAAGAAAAGTTTAAAATGCCCTCCTTCTTTCTCCTTCATTTCTTCCTCCTTCCTCCTTCTCCGGCCACCCCCTCCCCAGCGGTCCCCCTCCCCCTTCCCCCCGATCTCCTCGGCTCCCCCTTCCCCTCTTCCTCCCCCTTGATCTCCCCTCCCTGGGGCTTCCCTGACCGCCCTCCCCCCGAAATCCTTCCTCTCCGGCCTCCGCCCCTCCCCCTCCTCCCCTTGATCTTCCTCTCCCCGATGCTTACCTGCCCGCCCTTCCCTTTCCTCCCCTGTCTCCTGCCTTCCCTCCCCTCTCCTAGATGTTCAGCAGGATTTCGCCCAGAATCCGGCTAAACAGTGTTCGACCAGATTCTGACCGAACAGATATGTTTGACCAGATCCTGTGAACAGAGCTCGTTTGTTCGGCTAGAATCTTGCTGAACAGTTGAGGGGAAAGGGGAGGAGGCGGGAGGGGGAGGAGAGGGGGGAGGCCGAGGAGGGGAAGGAGAGGGGAGAGGAGAGAGGGAGGCCAGGGAGGGAGGGGGGTCGCCAGTGAGGGGGAGGCGGGGTTCGTCGGCAAGGGAGGAGGTCCAATGGTTGCCGACATATGAGGGAGAGGAGGAGGAGGAGAAGAAGAGGGTATTTTGGGGGTTTTGAATATTTCGGGGTGCCTTTATCAAATTTGGGGTGCCCTAATCCTAGGGGTGCCTTCACCACTTTTTGGGTGGCAATATCCGCTCCTGCTTACAGCTCTCGCACCTTTTCTTCTTCCTGCCTCCAACCCATTCTCTACTGTACTGGCGACGAATGACTAAATTGCCTCTACAGTTTAATTGTACTTTGAATGCTCCATTATTTTTTTATTACTTTCATTCATTTATGTGCTTAGTGAGAATGATAACTTTTATCGAGAGATTATATTTTTATAATTTTTTTCTAGCTATGGCTCAATTGTTAAGTTGAGTTTTGCTCAGATTTCTTAATGGACAAGTATGAAAATTCTTTTTGTTGATTTTTTTCATGGGTTTCTTTGAATGTCGTAAACATTTAGTGAATCGATATTCAAAGATAAAATAATTAATTTTTCAACATCCCTCAGCTAGTTGAGTTCATTTGGTACTTTCTTTTGATTTCAGTCAATGTTTCTTTTTTATTTATTTATTTGCTGACTGGTTTATAACAGTTAGGTAAAAGAATAATATTTTGTCTATAATTTTTTTAATGGGGTTTAATCTATGATTGTTTAATTGAAAATAAACAATGTTGTGAAACTTGGGAGGAACATAACCGAAAGTTATTAAACTACTATTTGATTTCTTTACTAGATTCTGATGACATTTATTTTCTTCCCTATAAAAGTTAATTTCGGCCCAGAGAAATAATGAGCATTTTTTAGACGTGCCATTAGATGCCCCAGTCAAATTTGGGTTGGCCTTGTCCAGTTTAATATGGGCCAATAGATAGTCAGACCCGGTCTAGCCTGACCCGTCCCATTCATATCACTATCATTGTTACATGGACTATCGTAAACTTTACTGGTATTATTACATGACCACCCTCAACTTAATAAGTATTGTGTGCGTGTGCGTGTGCGCGCACTTTTACACTACCGCTATATGCACAATAAGATAGTGTTGGATCTCACGTCGGGTTACCACTCTTATTCCTTTGAAAGCCACAACTTGAGCTCTAATACTACTCTGTACCGATAAATCGGGCATCTTGAGAAGATTTAATATGAGTTGAGACCTACTGTAGACCCAAAAGTTATAACAAATACATAGAGGCCCATTTCATATTTATGTCCTTCACTGCCCACTTAACTTTTTAATCCGGAACAATTTTAAACATACATGAACCTAACATTCATAAAAATAATAGGATGAATTTCTTAAACCCCTTCAGCATTCATGGTTTTCTCAGAAAACCTCCTGCAACTTAAGCAATCCAAAGAAAGAGCACACCTTTAAATATATTAATCTGATATTTTTCAATAATTTAAGTAGTTTTTTTATACTCAATTAAAAGTTTTGGATGATTTTTTTTGTGTCTTTTGATTAAAAGTTGAAGGTAGGATTTTTTTTTTTTTTGAAAACTTACCATTCAAAAGGATACTCGAGCGTGGTGTTTTGGGATTTCTTAAATTGAGTGTGGATCTTTTCGAAATACCATGAAGGTCAAGCGGGTATTAGCCCAAATAATAAAAAGTTATGTAGTAAGATATTTACCTTCTGGTAAAGCTGAAGGGAGAGAAGACACCAGAGGAGTCTTTTGCAGCCCAGCCAATTGCCTTCTGAGGTTCCTGCTCCATTGCCATTTTTTTTCCTTCTCTTCCTCAATGAGCTGCTGCAGACTGCAGTTTGAAGCTTAGTTTAGTTGTGGATTTAAGCTGAGGTTCTCCAGTCTACATATATAGTTGAGTCCCTTGTAAAAAATATTCATTTCATGACATAACCCATGACTTCATTTGATCCTCTGATCAGGTTCTTACCAGCAACAACTATGCTGACTAATGACTATTAAGGTGGACAGAAGAAAATTAAAATGAAAGAACTTTTACATGACATAACCCATGACTTCATTTGATCCTTTGATCTGGTTCTTATCATCAACAGCTATGTTGACCATTGACTATTAAGGTGGACAGATGAAAATTAAAAAGAAAAAAATTTTACATAGACTGGTATGCATACCAACCTTGTTCAATGCATGCTTTGGTTGATTTCAAGAGTAGACTTTTCTTTAAGTCAAAAGAAAGAAGACACCAAAAAACATCAATTGAAAATTGTATTTCTAGTTACTATCGGTCACCAACTTAACATGTCTTGCTCTTCGATAGATGACATGTTATGTGTCCTCAAACAATAAACGTTGAAGCAAAGAGAGGATAAATTCGTACTGGTGCATAAAAAAGTCCAAACAAATTTGATGAAAGTGTAGTGAAAGAGATGATTCATCACCATTTTCTTTCTTTTTGAGAGTAAACAGTGAACTTATGATTGTCCCGTGTTCCATTAAAAGTTTTTAACAAAATAACCCAGCAAGAGATGCAAAACCCTTCAAGAACACATGCGCCGGAGGGGACAAAACCAAAGAAAAAACTGTTGTGCCCCAACAGTCACAACAACCTTGATAGAGGATCACTCCCTGAATCTCCCACGCACAGAGAACAATCACAACCAGCACAAAAACAATCACCGGAGAAAGAACACACGCAAACAACCAATTTAACGAGGTTCGGCCTCAACGCCTACGTCCTCGGGGCAATCAGAAGAGAGATTAATTTACTTGGAAGAAGATTACAATGGCTAGCAGCCTCTTTGAATGCAAGAGAGCTCCAGCCTTTTTCCTTTTTTTGATCTCTATAAGATACAAACCCTAGAAACCAACAACAGCCCTTAAATATAACAGATTTTCGAATCAGCAGAAATTACCCGCACCCGACTGTCGGTCGACCGGGCGGTTGACCGACCCTTCCACCAGTCGACCGGTCGGTCGACTGGGTGCCCAACAGAGAGTTGGGTGCTTTCAGTTGGTCGACCGGGCGGTCGACCGAGCTCTTTCCCTGTGCACGTTATGCACATCGGTCGACCGCGCCGGTCGACCAATATTCTGCTTGTGCGGGGGGTCGACCGGGACGGTCGACCGCAGAACCTGTTCTGCTGCTGTTGTGTTATTTTCTACTGCTGTTTCCTTCTGCCTTTTCGTCGTCGACTTCATTGGCAATCACCTCGACGACCCCTCGGCAATCCATGTCAACTTCCTTAGCAATGTTCTCTCTTTCCAACAATTCTCCACCTCGGCGAAAATTTTCCAAATTGAGCCGATCTCCAACGAACCCCAGTCTTTCACCTGGCGAAATCGACACACGATTTCGGCGAAATCGACACACGATCTCGGCTTGCGCTCACCGGACGAAATCGACACACGATCTCGGCGAAATCGACACACGATCTCGGCTTGGAATCTTTAGCTCAGCTATCCCTTAAAAACATCGCACATGCTTGAAAGTGCTCTGATGCCAATTGAAAGCACACCTAGAGGGGGGTGAACAGGTGTACGTGCTAATCTAGAAACTAAGTACGCTAAATGCGGAAGCTAATGCAAATTTTGCAGTCACACTTAATATAACACACAAGTGTAGCCGAATTCCCCGTGAAGGGCTCTGGACTAACTCCTCTTGATTCCCCTAAATATGGGTTGAGGTGCTATATGAAGCTCTTGTGGTTAAGTATAAGTGAGGCACACACAAACAACCAAGCATATAAGATGAATAGGCAATATGAATATATGCAAGGCACAACACAAGCAAATATGATATGATGCTAAGAATGATGCTTTGAACAATATAAAGAGAGAGAGGTAGAGAGACAATGGATCAAACGCTAACAACAAGATATGTTTCGAGGTTCGAGCCCCTAGCTCTACATCCCCGCCTACACCACCGTGTAGGATTTCCAATCCACTATCTCCCACCGAGGGAACCTCTACCGAAGAGGATTTGTTACAACACTAGGAGTACCAAACTCCTCTCTCAATACAAACACCACATCATACAAGAGGGGTAGGCCCTTAGCCAAACAATAACCAATCCACCTCACACTTGAGGGATACAAACCAACAACCAACTCCACCTCACCAAGAGGGAGTAAACACCAATCTCCACCTCTGCCAAAGAGGGAGCAAACACCAACCCAAATCAACCTCACCAAGAGGGATACAAGAAATCAAGGGGTTTATAACAAGTGGTATATCTCAACCACAAACCTCTTTCCTTTTTCTCTTTTTCCACAAAACAAATGATCCTAATAGATTAGGATAGAGGATAGCTCAAGTGTGGAAAACAAGTATTTTGATCAAAGAAATTCTCTTGGGAAAACACCAAAAAGATATAGAAGTTTAGATCAAAAACTAATTTCCAAAACTCTAATTTCTTTGAAATAAACAAAACACTTAAAACAAATAAGATTGATCTTTTGGCACTTAAAACTCTTTTGAAAACTTGTTTAAAACACTAAAGAAGTCAGAAAATTTTAACTCTAAAAATCTTGGCCAAAATCCCAAAGAATTGGGGTTTATATAGGCCAAAAAAGAAACTAGCCGTTAGGCTGATCTGGCAGCCTGACAGGCTAGTGGTCGGCCGGCCGGCCGACCGCCAACGGTCAGAAATATGACCGTTGGGCCAACTCGGTCGACCGCCCGGCCGACCGAAATAAACAGAGAGCAGAGCTCTCTGGTCCGGTCGGCCGCCCGGCCGACCGTCCCTGTGGCTGCCAAACGTGCACAAGCTTGTGCACGTCGGTCGACCGCAAGGGTCGACCGGCCTTAGGTGCGGTCGACCCGTGCGGTCGGCCGACCTGGCCTGTCAGCCACTGTTCTGGGATAGAAAACATATGTTAAAATATTTTTAAAAATTCTTTTATCTCTTGTAAAAATACCCAAAAGTAGTTTTATCATTTTGCATTGATATATAAATATGTGATAAAAAGTTTAGCTCAAATATCAATCAATATGAACTATTTTTGTGTCTTATCATTTTTACCAAAAACCAAAACATATATTTTTATCAAACTTGGATTTTTCAATACATGAATAAGATAGTCAAAATAAGTTTGTATAGGAAGTTTAAGCATGCATGTATAACTAGAATACATCTATTATACATATAAACTTGTTTTGATCAATCTATTCATGAAAACAAAATTTAAAACATAAAACTTGTGTGTGTTGTGCACTTGAGCATATCAACTATTTATATCTTTACAAATGGATCTAAAACACACTAAACTAAATTAGGATACCTAAGTCTTCTTGATGACCTCCATCTTCAAGTAGACTTGATCCCAAACCGTGATCCGTCGAGTGCAAAGGTATGATCTTGATGCTCGGGCACCGGAATCACCATGTGAAGGCTTCTAAACTCCCTCTTTTTGAAGCAATCACCAACTAATATCTTGATCAAAGATCTGAAACTAAAGTCACAAGATTATTAGTAAACATAACTACATGAGTTAATCATCATCAAACCTAGAGTGGAAGGCCTTTGGGCCAACAATCTCCCCCTTTTTGATGATGACAAAACTCATGGAGTTATATATGCATGGATTAAAGTTAAGCTTCAAAGAAGCTCCCCCTTAACTCATGCATAAACAAATAAACAATAGATATGCAATGAAAGCTCTTAAACATGAATATATATACATAGATATGCATAAACAATAAAAAGGTTCTAGATACCAATGAAATGTTCAAAAACAAAACATGCTCTAGATACCAATTAAAATTAAACTAAATCAAACTTAATATATGCAAAGCATAAACATGCATAGTGCAAAACATAAAGATGCATATATAAATCTTATAAACTCAAAATCTTTCTCCCCCCTTTTGTCAATCATCAACAAAGGGGTAAACAATCAAAACAAAATCTTCTCCCCCTTTTTAATACAAAGAAACACTCATCAATAAGGGGTAAAGGCAAAATCAAATCAATAAATTTTCTCCCCCTTTTGTTCGAAACAATGAATCAACAAAAGGGTTAGTAAAAATAATGTTTTCCTCCTTTTTGTCTAAAACAAAAATAAAAACGAAATAGGGGTGACAATCAATTAAGATATCAAGTGAAAATTTGTCAAAGAATAGCATCTTGATACCAATTGAAAGTAAAAAAAAAATATTGATACTAATTTTAATCAAAACACATGAAAATCTTGATACCAATTGAAATTAAACATAATAAAATTTGAATGTCTAAACAAAAATTTTGATACCAATTGTAAATATTTTTTATTTTGAACATATGATAGCAAATTAAATTTTCAATCATAAAGTATGGGAGTGGAATACAAATATCAATTGAAATATGAAAGTCAAATTTTCTCCCCCTTTATGAAATACCAACTAAAACAATACCTAGGCTTGATACCAATTTAAAAGTAATCAATTGAAATAAAATTGAAGCTCAAGCTTAGCATAAACACAAACATATATATGTATGGAAAATAGATACCAATTGAAATTGATATTCTTGGAATTGAAAGCATACATACATACAAACATATATGAGTATACAAGAAAGGTCAAAATTGATACCAATTGAAAGAGTCCAATGATACCAATTGAAACAACAATAATGATCAAGTGTATACATCATATTATCTACCACCCAACCATGCACAAGTTTTAAATGATTTTCATTTTAAAGCATACATGAACATGATCTCCCATCCAACCTCCCATAGATGGTAGGGGTTTTAAAAAAATAGATTTGAAAAATAAGGTGTGTTTGAAAACTTCTACCAAAATGAAGAATATCGTAACCAGTTATATGAAAATTTGTAAACTAGTATGAAATCCTTCAAGTAAGGAATAAAAACAAAAATATTTTTCATGAAGACATGAAATTCACAAAATAGTCAACACTCATAATCAATTAAGAATAAATATGACTCATGAAAACAAACACCTGAGTGAACAATAAATGAGAGTGTACAAATAAGATGTGAAGATCATAATCATAAAGATAGACAATAAGCTCAATATTCCTTAAAACAAGAAACATGAAAATCATCAAAACTATTTAATCTTCAAGGTATATGTATGTCCTATACCAATTAAAGTATACATACATATCCAAACACAACGAGTCCACAAAGATATATGCATGAAGGCACGTGGCTCAAAAGGATGTATATGTATAACAATAATTTGGATAAAATGGACATATACATGAAGTTAAATATCAACACATGGATACATGAAAAACTAAATTTTCATTAAAAACAAATTTCATTTCAAGGTATATGTATGATTTGTCAACACAAAAAGTATACATACATATCCCTAACACAATTGAGTCCATATGTATAGATTTGCATGAAAGGCAAATGACTCAAGGGGTATACATGTATATCTTAAAGTTTGGCAAAATAGACATATACATGAAATGGAAACACATGATCATAAAACAAATCCAAAGTAGGAATACAAGTTTAAAATGTATGAATCATCAAAACTAGACTATACTAGCACATCTAATGGGTTCAAATAAGCATTCAAGCTCAAACATATATAGATTTATTTGTGGCCCACTATATGCACAAGTATAAATCCTAGTCTTAATGAAAACTAACATTTAAACATATATTCAAATTATGAAGCATCAAAACAAGATATAAATTATCATGATAAACATAAACATGATTATTAAGAAAAATCCACATGTTATTAAACCTATGATAGACATGATAGCTAAACAAATGGTGAGAACATAAAATAATAGTCCATATTAAACATGGGTGTCTCAAAATGCTAAACATGTATGTCAAGGATTTAATAAACATGGCATTATCATAATAATCTACAAACAATAAAACATGCTATATATGATAAATGAAAAGCATGTAAATAAAAAATAGGAGTTAGGAATCGTTACCAAAACCTAGAAGGCAACTTCCCTTATCTCCAAAACATGGTGGTCTTCTCCACCAAACATCCCTTAAAAGTGATGCATCCAAATAGTTTCCTTTAAGCACGGAACGCATCCACTCCAAGGTACGGCTACTCTCACGTCATGCGAGAGCCCACACCTACATCATAAACAATAGGGGTGGTCTTGGTACCCATCTCTTATTGGGTCCATGGGGGTTAGTACCTTCTCTAACCCAAACAAATTTATTTGCTAAATTATCAACATGTATTCTATCATAGCAAAATTTAGCAAGGTGGCCCTTACGTTCACAATGTGTACAAGTGTACACATGAGCATACATGGTGGAATGGGTGTGTGCGTGCGGAGCATGTGTATGCCGTGTATGGTGTGCATGCATAGATGGAATTTGTTTCTTTCGAAACAAAGATTCCAAACGTGTATGGCCCACAACACATTGGCTCAAAGTGGAGCCCAAACAATCTACACTCTTCTTAAGCATGGATATGTCATTGTTAATCAAAGAAGAAGTGTGGCATGCAATGGGTGTGCTAGATGGAACTACACTAGCATGGCAAACATGAGAAACAATATCATTTTTCAAAGATTTATTTTTATTTAAACAAATTTCTAATTCTTTTGAAATAAAATCAATCTCTTTTTAAGAATTATTTTCTTTTAAAACAAAATCAACTTTTGAAGATAAAAACTCATTTTTCTTCAACACATTATCACAATCATTTTTATTTTTAAAAACTCATTTTCTTTTAGGACAAGATCAAGTTGAGATTTTAATGAATCCCTCTCATTAGAAATCTCCTCTTTCTCTTACAAAATATTGTTAAGTCTAGAAATCAAATTTTTATTATCATTGTTAAGGCCTAGACTTTTCTTTTTCAACAAATTATATTTTTCAATTAATTTTTCACACACAATAGATAGTTCTTCATTTAAAGCATGGGCATCAACATAATCATTTGAAGAACTAGCACAATCATCACTATCTAGTTGAGATTCCGAAAGTACCTCAAGGGAGTCATTCCCTTGGACCATATGGCATTGTTATGGCTCGGATTCATCTCCACTAGATTCCTCTTCTTGTTGGATAGGCGTTTGAAGCTTGGAGGTGGTAGTTGTTGTCAATTTGTTCCACACTACAAAAGCGGAATCAATATTAGAAACATGTATAAGATATTCTTTGGGTAATGTGCTTCTAATGGCCTCAAGGGCTTGTGCATTGGCCCCTATATGCTTGCTATCACTAAGGTAGAATTCCTTGGTAATGGCAAGGTAAACCTTATGTCCTAGGGTTTGTAAATAAACGGACATCCTAATCTTCAAACAATGATGCTGGAAGGGTCAAACATAGGTGGGGTCATGAAGTCCATGGGTCCAATCTATATGTGTGCAAACAAGCAAATGCAAATGTAGATTAGCAAACAAAGGATCTCACTCTTAGGATGTTAAGCCTAAGTATCAGGAGCGTTGGCTCTGATACCAATTGAAAGTGCTCTGATGCCATTGAAAGCACACCTAGAGGGGGGTGAATAGGTGTACGTGCTAATCTAGAAACTAAGTGCGCTAAATGCGGAAGCTAATGAAAATTTTGCAATCACACTTAATACAACACACAAGTGTAGCCGAATTCCCCGTGAAGGGCTCTGGACTAACTCCTCTTGATTCCCCTAAATATGGGTTGAGGTGCTATATGAAGCTCTTGTGGTTAAGTATAAGTGAAGCACACACAAACAACCAAGCATATAAGATGAATAGGCAATATGAATATATGCAAGGCAGAACACAAGCAAATATGATATGATGCTAAGAATGATGCTTTGCACAATATAAAGAGAGAGAGGGTAGAGAGACAATGGATCAAACGCTAACAACAAGATATGTTTCGAGGTTCAAGCCCCTAGCTCTACATCCCCGCCTACACCACCGTGTAGGATTTCCAATCCACTATCTCCCACCGAGGGAACCTCTACCGAAGAGGATTTGTTACAACACTAGGAGTACCAAACTCCTCTCTAAATACAAACACTACTTCACACAAGAGGGGTAGGCCCTTAGCCAAACAATAACTAATCCACCTCACACTTGAGGGATACAACCAACAACCAACTCCACCTCACCAAGAGGGAGTAAACACCAATCTCCACATCTACCAAAGAGGGAGCAAACACCAACCCAAATCAACCTCACCAAGAGGGATACAAGAAATCAAGGGGTTTATATCTCAACCACAAACCTCTTTCCTTTTTCTCTTTTTCCACAAAACAAATGATCCTAATAGATTAGGATAGAGGATAGCTCAAGTGTGGAAAACAAGTGTTTTGATCAAAGAAATTCTCTTGGAAAACACCAAAAAGATATAGAAGTTTAGATCAAAAACTAATTCCCAAAACCCTAATTTCTTTGAAATAAACAAAACATTTAAAACAAATAAGATAGATCTTTTGGCACTTAAAACTCTTTTGATAACTTGTTTAAACACTGAAGAAGTCAGGAAATTTTAGCTCTAAAAATCTTGGCCAAAATCCCAAAGAATTGGGGTTTATATAGGCCAAAACAGAAACTAGCCGTTAGGTTGATCTGGCAGCCTGACAGGCTAGCGGTCGGCCGACCGCCAACGGTCAAAAATATGACCGTTGGGCCAACTCGGTCGACCGCCCGGCCGACCGAAATAAACAGAGAGCAGAGCTCTCTGGTCCGGTCGGCCGCCCGACCGACCGTCCCTGTGGCTACCAAACGTGCACAAGCTTGTGCACGTCGGTCGACCCCGGCCTTAGGTGCGGTCGACCCGTGCGGTTGGCCGACCTGGCCTGTCAGCCACTGTTCTGGGACAGAAAATATATGTTAAAATATTTTAAAAATTCTTTTATCTCTTGTAAAAATACTGAAAAATAGTTTTATCATTATGCATTGATATATAAACATGTGATAAAAAGTTTAGCTCAAATATCAATCAATATGAACTATTTTTGTGTCTTATCATTTTTACCAAAAACCAAAACATGTATTTTTATCAAACTTGGATTTTTCAATACATGAATAAGATAGTCAAAATAAGTTTTATATAGGAAGTTTAAGCATGCATGTATAACTAGAATACATCTATTATACATATAAACCATGTAAACTTGTTTTGATAATATATTCATGAAAACCAAATTCAAAACATAAAACTTGTGTGTGTTGTGCACTTGAGCATATCAACTATTCATATCTTTACAATGGATCTAAAACACACTAAACTAAATTAGGATACCTAAGTCTTCTTGATGACCTCCATCTTCAAGTAGACTTGATCCCAACCGTGATCCGCCGAGTGCAAAGGTATGATCTTGATGCTCGGGCACCGGAATCACCATGTGAAGGCTTCTAAACTCCTCTTTTTGAAGCAATCACCAACTAATATCTTGATCAAAGATCTGAAACTAAAATCACAAGATTATTAGTAAACATAACTACATGAGTTAATCATCATCAAAACTAGAGTGGAAGGCCTTTGGGCCAACAATGCTTTCCTTGCACTTCACCTTAGGAGAATTTTCATACATGCCGATCAGCAAACTGTGGCTTCCACTCCGCAACTTCACGACCTCACGAAGACTTCTCATGAGCCAACACTGACTCTCCAACTGACTAGCTCTATCTAGTCTACATGTCTTCCACTGACGGTCCAACCAAGTCTGCGTAGAGCACACCAAACATCATCGGCTTTAACTGGATGCACACCACTCCTTATGCAAGCTCAACATCTTCTCACCGGAAGATTTACCTGTTCATCGAGATCACAACATCTCACCACTACGTGAGATCCAACTGGTAACAACGCTTCACCTCTACGTGAAACCTCTCCAACTCTACGTGAAGTTCCATCGGCCACACCTCTTCACCTCTACGTGAAGATCTAAAACAGCTTCTCGAGAACCCAAATAGCTCCATAAGAGTTGCATCACCAAATGGCTGCGCCTTTACGGCTGCCTACGTACCTTTGCCCAAAAGGATCAAGCCAACCGTAGTTCATTTAGATGAGCTTCATCAAGCTCAAGCACTTGCACCTCTATTTGCAGCAGTGAACCTATTTGACCGAGTCATATGAACCTCTTCCCGACCATCATGGAGGACAACGGCCTTCAACTTCAGCTTGTCATGATCACAAGCTTGAGATTCATGCTTCTTTCCCCACAAGCGTGGTTTCACCTTTGTTCCTATAGCTGCAAACAACTTGACATCCTCAACAATGTCGTCAACCTGTTCAGCATCACCTTTGGTATCATGATCTCCACTCGGTGTCACCTCCAATGAAGTCTCCTTTGATGCCGAACCAACTGGAGATGATGGAGTAGCATCAACCTCCACCCACTGCGATCCTTCCTTGGTCTTCGTCCTCTTCACCTGCTGAGAGACGGTGGACTTCAACCCTAAAGTCTCTTCAAAAATGACATTCCTGCTCATCACGATCTTCTTGTCTTCGGGGTCCCACAACCTGTAGTTGTTTCCCTTGACTCCTAAATAGACAAACCTCTTTACTCGCGGATTCAACTTGCCATTCTTGGCACTAAAGTAGGCCGGACTTCCAAACTCCCGCAGCAAACAATGATCTTGAGCAATTTCCCCAGACCAATTGCCAATGGAGCTTTACCTCCTATCGCAGTCGATCTGTTCATGAGATGGCTAGCATACTCGGTCGCCTCAGCCCAAAACGACCTGTCTAATCCTGCATTAGATAACAACCTCCGAACCTTCTCCAGCAAGGGACGGATCACTTCTTTAGCCAACCCATCTGTACCTGTTGTGAAGTGTTTGCAATAATTGTGTTCTGGCCAAATCGTAGGAACTGGTACATGTCCTTTCCAACATTACCAATGTGAAGCTCCTTTATCTCCTACCTATCTGCCTCTCCATTCTTCCTCTCCACTTCACCAACACATCTAGGACATCACCCCTTTGTCTCATAGGATATATCCAAACGTGCCTAGATGAACCATCAACAAAAGAGACAAAGTACATGTGACCTCCAAGCGATGCCGTCTTAGCAGGTCCCCATACGCTCATGTGAACACAATCAAGAAGACCTTCATTGTGGTGAGTAATGGTGCTGAATCTCATCTTCTTCTTGTCAAGAACACTGTGTTCACCTTCTGACTTGCAGGTAGCAGCACCTTCCATTTCCTTCTTTGCAGGAGCTCGCAAAGATTCTTCTTCTTCCTGTCCGACCTTTCCCTGCCAGACATCCGGGCCACCAACATCTGAAGAACTCGAAGTCTTCACCTGATCTGTAATCGTACTACCCTTTAAGTAGTAAAGGTTGCCTTGGCGGACGCCCTTCATCACCACCATCGAGCCCTTGATCATCCTGAGATCGCCATCTCGAACAGATAACACCATGCCCAATGCTTCCAAAGTTCCCACGGAAATTATATTTCTTTTCAACTGAGGCACATACCTCACTCCCTTCAGCTCCCTTTCCATCCCATCAAACATCCTAATTCGGATTGTACCTACACCCTCCACGCTACATGGGTGATCGTCGCCCATAACGACCGAACACTCCTCCAGCTTCTCAAAGTTGGAAAACCAGCCCCGATTAGGGCACGCATGATATGTTGTACCTGTATTCAGAATCTACTCATCTTTTCATGAGTTACCGATGATGAGAGAACTAACTAAAAACGAGAAACCTGACGAGTCTGAATCTGCTCCATCTGCCTGTGAACTGCTCCTCTGAGTATTCGTCACCTTTGCAAGATTTATTTCAGCCTTCGACTCCTTCTTCTTCCCTTGAACTTTGGACAGTCTACTTTCCAGTGCCCTATCTCTCTGCAGAAGGTACACTAGTCCTTCCTCAGATCCCTATAGCCTGACCTAGACTTTGATCTTCCTCTAACCTCCTTGCCCTTTCTTGATGAACCCCTGCCTCTTACTTCCAGTGCCTCCGCCGATGAGCTTGACTGAGAAGGATATCTCTCCTTTCTCCTCGTCTCATAACTTGTCAGTGCAGACGACACCTCTTGGTAGTCCAAAGTCTGCCTACCATTGATAAAGGTCATAGTGAATGTCTCATACTCCTCCGCCGGGAGTGAGTTCAGGAGGATGATCGCCTTGTCCTCCTCTTTTACCACGACATCCACGTTTATCAAATCTGTAAGAAGCTTCGTGTATCGGTTGATGTGCTCATTCATTGTGCTCCCCTTCTTCATCCGAAACTGATACAGATTACTCTTAAGCTGCAACCTGGACTCAACACTCTTCGTCAGGTGTTTCTTCTCAAGGTTTTCCCACAGATGCTTCGCCGACGTCTCATGTTGTGCAAGATATTTTATGTCTTGCGACAAACATGAACATATCAACCCACACGCTGACCTATTCATCTTTGCCCACTCTTCATCAGTGGTCATGTTCCTCTTCTTCTCCAATAGGAGAGCGTCCTCGAGGTTTGATGCATTCAGTGCATCCATAACCTCACATCTCCACATCCCGAAGTTATTTGTACCATTAAACTTCACCACGTCGATCCTCGGATGAGGATGCATGGTCTTAACCGAAGCAATTTCTTCTGCCATTGAGATTTATTGATCCTCTATCTATGCGAAAGAACAATCAACTGGAAATAGATCTCTATTCAGATAAAATTGGATTTTTACCTTTCCCTTGAAACCCTAGATCGAGTTTCTCTCCAGATCTACTCCACCACAGATTCCACGAGCCCTCCTTGCATCCTCCTGAGATCGACACACGATCCCACGAACACCAATACCTCTGATCTGAGATCGACACACGATCTCCACCGAATCAGATCTCGAGCCCTCCGAATCTCCAGAAATCTCAAGCGAAACCTGGAAGCTCTGATACCACTTGTTGTGCCCTAACAGTCACAACAACCTTGATAGAGGATCACTCTCTGAATCTCCCACGCACAGAGAACAATCACAACCAGCACAAAAACAATCACCGGAGAAAGAACACACGCAAACAACCAATTTAACAAGGTTCGGCCTCAACGCCTACGTCCTCGGGGCAATCAGAAGAGAGATTAATTTACTTGGAAGAAGATTACAATGGCTAGCAGCCTCTTTGAATGCAAGAGAGCTCCAGCCTTTTTCCTTTTCTTGATTTTCTACAAGATACAAACCCTAGAAACCAACAGCCCTTAAATACAACAGATTTCTGAATCAGCAAAAATTACCAGCACCCGACTGTCGGTCGACCGGGCGGTCGACCGACCCTTCCACCAGTCGACCGGTCGGTCGACTGGGTACAGAGAGTTGGGTGCTTTCAGTCGGTCGACCGGGCGGTCGACTGAGCTCTTTCCCTGTGCACGTTGTGCACATCGGTCGACTGCGCCGGTCGACCGATATTCTGCTTGTGCGGGAGGTCGACCAGGACGGTCGACCGCAGAACCTGTTATGTTGCTGTTGTGTTATTTTCTGCTGTTGTTTCCTTCTGCCTTTTTGTCGTCGACTTCATTGGCGATCACCTCGACGACCCCTCGACAATCCATGTCAACTTCCTTAGCAATGTTCTCTCTTTCCAACAAAAACATAATATATGGAAAGTACGACCAAAAAACAACTGGACAATCCCTGCTATAACCAAGGTCTGAGCGGCCACCGATCACACGAAATCAGAGTTGTCGTCTGCCCTCCCATGTGCTTCCTCCACCGATCCCTCACCATTTCCAGGGAAGCTTTAACTAAAAGAGTACTGAACATTACTAATCCATCTCTCCACAATCATGTTATCTTTAGGTTGAAGTTTTTCCGACAGCTAATAACTAAAATAATTATTAAGTTTGTGAGGGTAATTAATTCTCATATAGAATTTTAATGGGCGGGAATGATATGCCTAGTATTGGTGTGATACAAGTCGATATAGGTAGAAAAATAGGGTTTGAAGTACAAAAAGTTTCAAAGGAAAAACCTGAATACTTGTGACTGTTGCGCGCGCTGGGCAGCAACCAATGAGAAACTCCAACCAACAGAGAGATATACATCAGAAAAGTATCCAAAAAATAAGAACAATTAAACAAGAGAGAAAGCCAAACACAATATTTAATGAGATTTGACAATTTGCCTACGTCCTCGGGGCAAGAGAGAGAGAGATCTTATTGATTCAATAATCAATTACAGGTTACAATTCATGGGGGCTATACCCCTTAATTTATAGCCAGAGAGTCCTAGAGTTTTAGGAAACCAAAATTGGATTTGACTCCGGATCAGAAACAGAGTTCGAATCCTAATAGAACCAGCAGATCCGACTGTCGGTCGCCCGATCGACCGATCCTTCCTTCAGTCGATCGGTCGGTCGACCGAACCCCAACAGAAACTGGGCTCGTGCCAGTCATTCGACCGAACGGTCGACCGAACCCCAATAGAAACTAGGCTCATGCCAGTCAGTCGACTGCTCGGTCATTCGAACTGCTGCTGTGCACCAAGCTGTGCATGTCGGTCGACCGCACGGTCGATCGTCTTCTGTTCTGGCTGCATATGGACTGCGTTCTCGTTTCTTTTAGACTCCGATCTCTGCACTATCTCTTCCGATGAGTTAAAAAACTCTTCCATAGCTTTTATCTCCTCTCTCCTTACAATTCTCCACCTCGGTGAAGATTTCTCAAATCTGAACCGAACTCAATATCGTACATGTTGACTCGAAAGGGGCTGCACCTGTGTCGCTGTCTACGTACCCTGCCCAAGGGATCAAGCCATCTATAGTTCATCTAAACGAGCTCTACCGAGCTCAAGCAACTAGAAGGATATGGAGCATCTCTTTACAATGTGTAAATTTCACTCCCGAAATCACCTTGGTAAGCATATTAGCGGGATTCTTTTTTATGTGAATCTTTAGTAACTTAATGTCACCAAGAATCTCTCGAACAAAGTGGCACCTCACATTAATGTGCTTCGTCCTTATATGATACACCTAATTCTTTGCCAAATAGATAGCACTCATGCTATCACAGTTGATCTTCAATAGATCCTGATCAATTTTCAAGTCATCGAGCAACCCTTGAAGCCATATTGCCTCTTTCATATCCTCCGTCATGGCCATGTACTCAGTATTTGTAGTAGATAATGCAACGGTAGGCTGTATAATAGAGCGCCAACTCACCAGTGCTTGGGACAATGTAAACACATATCCCGTTATAGATCGGCGTTTGTCGAGATCTCCTACATAGTCGAAATCAACATATCTGACACACTCCTGCTTACCCGTAGAATTCTTCTCGAATACTAAGCCAATGCCTATGGTACCCTTGATGTACCGTAGAACCCACTTCACTGCCTCCCAATGACCCCTACTGGGATCGTGCATATATCTGCTAATCATCGAGACAGCTTGTGACAAATCAGGTCTTGTACACACCATTGCATACATTAAACTATCAACTGCGCTAGTATACGGCATGTGAGTCATGTACTCATGTTCATCAATGGTAGTAGGAGACATAGTGACTTTTAATTTAAAATGAGGAGCCAATAGTGTACTTATAGATTTCATATCGCCGTTGATGTTGAACCTCTGAAGTACCTTCTACAAATACCCCTTTTGTGTTAACCTTGCCATTTTTTTTGTCTCGCTCATTCTCCATGCCTTGCACTTTCTTCGCTTCACCAAGTTCCTTATCTCAAACTCGGAAGACAAGTCTTTTTCAATTTATCTATTGAGGATTTGCTCTTAGAAGCGATGAGCATATTGTTTACTTACAACAGTAAATAGACGTACTCTCCACCAGGTAACTTATTGTAATATACACATGGGTTATAATGGCTACGCGTGTACCTTTTTTCTCTTATGATGCTGTCAAAACGCTTGTACCACTGCCTAGGAGATTGCTTTGATCTATACAATGATTCCTTCAGCTTGCATATCATATTCTCCTTTCTTGCAGTTTTGAACCCCATCAGTTGAGACATATAAATCTCCTCTTCAAGATCGCCATGGGGAAAGGTGATCTTCACATCGAGCCTGTCAAGTTCCAACTCATACTGTGCTACCAGTGCCAGCAAAATCCGAATCAACAAGTGCTTTACAACAGGTGAGAATACCTCTTTGTAGTCAATGCCTTTTGTACATAGCCTTTAGCTACCAATCTGGCTTTATAGCTTACAGTATCATCTTTGAGAGATTCATGTTTCTTTGCATATACCCACTTACAGCTAATTGCCTTCTTTCCCTTGGGCAACTCTGTCAGTTCTCAAGTGTCGTTCTTGTATAGAGAACTCATCTCTTCTACCATAGCATCCTTTCACATCTTGAACTCTGAAGTGATTTCAGCTTCCCTATATGTAGACGGGATTGTCTCTTCAATAACTGGGAGAGCAAAGGCCACAATCATAACTGTAGTGAGCCAACTAGACTTACGTAGATTTCTTCTGGTTCTTCCAACTGTAATGGATTCATGGACTTCGCCCATAGCCTGTCCTTGATCCTCATCATTATCAGTATCCTGATCAGCTACATGATCACTACCCTGTGCATCCTGGATATGATCTCCAATGATACTGATCTTTCTAGAGATGATGAAGTAGCATCACTCTCCACCTACTGTGATATCCCTTTCGTCTTCTTAATCTTTACCTGTTGAGAGATTGTAGGCTTCAACACTGAAGCCTCATCAAACATGATATCTCTGCTGAGAATAAACATCTTGTCCTTAGGATCCCAAATCTTATGGTCTTTTTCTCCTTTCTTGAATCCTATAAACACATCTTTCTTCGCTCTTGGGTCTAACTTGTCTTCCTTAATATGGTAGTAGGCTGGACACTCAAACACCCTTAGCGAATCATAATTCTAAGCAGATTTTCCTGACCAAACTTTTAGAGGAATTTTTTCCTCCTATTGCAGACGAAGGCAACATGTTAACGAGATAGCAAGCATATGCCAAGCCTCGGCCCAAAAATTCTTTGATAATCCGGCATTGGATACATACATCGGACCTTCTCTAGCAAGGGTCTGTTCATCCTTTCGGCTACCCTATTTTGTTATGGTGCTTACCTTACTGTGAAGTGCCTTTCTATGTCCTCATCACGTCATAGCTTTAGGAAATGATCACTTTTATACTAACCTCCATTATCTTACAGGGGCACCTTGATCTTTCTTCCTATGCTTTTCTCCATATTCTTCTTCCACTCCACAAACAATTTTAGGACTTTCCCTTTGTGCTTCATGGTATTTACCCTACATTGTCTAGAATAATCATCTATAAAAGTCACAAAGTAGTGATTACCTCCAATAGATGCCGTCTTGATAGGTCCCAAACATCGGTGTGACATAATCTAGAACCCCCTTGGTGCAGTAAGTCGCTGTGCCAAATTTCACCTTGATTTTCATTCTGATGATGTAATGTTCACAAAACTCCACTTTATAGGTTCTGACACATTTCAACAGACCTTACTTTGCAAGAGCTTGCAAAGACTTTTCTTCTGTATATCCTAGCCTCATATGCCACAGCCTGGTAGAATCATCATTTGAATCTGTAGAAGTCGCTACTTGCCCTGTAACTGTACTACCCTTCAAATAGTAGAAATTATTTCGGCGGACACCCTTCAAAACCACCGTTGAGCCTTTAGTCATCTTGAGAACATCATCTCTTATGAATACCTCAAGACTCAATATTTTCAAAGCACCAACTGAGATAAGATTCACTTTAAGTTAAGGTACATACCTTACTTCTTTCAATTCCCGTACCATCCTATCAAGCATCTTAATCTGGACTGTATATATTACTTCCATGTTACATAGACGATCATCACCCATGATAACAGAACATCCATCTAGCTTCTCAAAGCTAGAAAATCAATCTCTATTTGGGCATACATAATAGGTAGCTCGAGTATCTAAGATCCACTCAGAGTCTCCTGAGTAACCAACAATAGGAGTAGTAACGGAGAAAGAGAATATTAATGAGTTTGAGTCCGATCCACCTGCCTGTGAAGTATTGGCTTGAGTACTGACCACTTGTGCGAGATTTGTCTCGGTCATCGACTCCTTCTTCTTACCCTTGGCCTTTGGACAATCAATCTTTCAGTGCCCTAACTCTTTGCAGAAGGCGCACTAGTTCTTCTTCAGATCTCTGAAATCTGGCATGGACTTTGATCTCCCACAATCACCTTTTTCCTTCCGATAGAATTCCCGCCTCTATTGCCAATGCCTCTGCTGAAGTACCCTCAAAAGAAAACAATTTGTTCTGCCTCCTTACATCATAATTTACAAGAGCAGCCGACACATCACTGTAGATAAGTGTTTGTTTACTATTAATCAAAGTTAGGGTGAAGGTCTCATACTTTTCGTCCGGAAGAGAATTAAGTAGAATCAACGCCTTACTCTCTTCTTCGATCTTCACATCCAAGTTAACTAAGTCTGTAAGAAACTTGGTGTTGTTATTTATGTGTTCATCAATAGAGAGTCCTCTCTTCAACTGGAAGCGATAAAGCCTCCTCTTTAATTGCATACGCGACTTGATACTTTTTGTCAGATATTTCTTCTCTAGAATCTGCCACAACTGTCTTGATGATGTTTCATATAACACATGATACTTGATGTCTTGTGTCAAGTAAGACCTTATCAGAGCACACGCCGTTCGATTCATCTTGTCCTAATCCTGTTCAGAAGTAGCCTCGGGCTTTTTATTCAACCGTAGAGTATCTTCGAGGTTTGATGCCGTCAATTCATCCATCACCTCACATCTTCACATCCCAAAGTTGTTCTTGCCATCAAACTTCACCAAATCAATCTTCAATGGATGTAGATTCATGATTTTCATGATAGATGTACTATCTCCAGTCATATTCTTAATAGATTTTTCAAAATAATGCAGAAAATAAAGGAGTTAGATCAAAACCTAGATAAAGATAGAATTTTACTTCCAAGTGAAACCTTAGGAGAGTTTTAGAAACGATCTACTCCACCAAATTTGATTTCTTGAGCAATCCAAACGCTGTTCTGAGATCAACGTACCATCTCACAAACAGTCTCAATGCTACTCCGAGATCGATACACGATCTCCGTCAAACCGCCACCAACGCTCTTGGAATCGACGCATGATCCCACAATGAATCTGAGATGCCCTGATACTACTTGTTGCGCGTGCCGGATAACAACCAATGAGAAATTCTAGCCAACAGAGAGAGATACGCTAGAGCAATCCCCAAAAGATAAGAACAATTAAACAAGAGTGAAAGCCAAACACAATATTTAACGAGGTTCGGCAATTTGCCTACGTTCTCGGGGCAAGGGAGAGAGATCTTATTGATTCAATAATCAATTACATGTTACAATTCAAGGGGACTATACCCCTTAATTTATAGTTAGAGAGTCCTAGAGTCTTAGGAAATCACAATAGGATTTGACTCCAGATCAGAAACGGAGTTCGAATCCTAATAGAACAAGCAGATCCGACTGTCGGTTGACCCTTCTTTCGGTCGACCGATCGGTCAACCGAACCCTAACAGAAACTAGGCTCGCGCCAGCCGGTCGACTAAACCCAAACAGAAACTGGGCTCATGCCAATCGGTCAACCGCTCGGTCAACCGAACTGCTGCTGTGTACCAAGTTTTACATGTCGGTCGACCGGGCGTCGACTGTCTTCTATTCTGGCTGCATATGGACTGCGTTCTCGCTCATTTTGAACTCTGATCTCTGCACTATCTCTTCCGATGAGTTTAACTCGCTCCATGGCTGTGCTTATGGGTATGGCTTCTATATCTACCATTATATTGTGCTTTGCAGCAAATTCTATCATCTCCTGTCTCTTTTATACCTCTAATGATGCTACTAGCCACAATCTTCCTTCCTGCATGATTACAGAAATTAATCATCATGGACTCAAATACTTTGAGAAAATAATAGCAGTTATGTCACTGCTTTAATTCTGACCAAGAAATAGACGAATTGTAGGCACAGATAGAGGTTCTGCTACACCACCCACGACAATAAGCTTGCCGTGTGTTTTCAACAAGTCTATGAATGGAGCCACGGGATGGACTGCAGAAACTGTGTCAATTATACCATCCATGCTACCGATTTCTGCCTGCAATCAAAAATAATGTTTAAGGATTAAACAGTCAGAATACAGTCCAGAAAGAATATGCAATGTTTATCTGTACGTAGTACCTTCATTTGTTCTTCGTTGTGGCTGACCAAAACTGCGTCAGTCCCCAAGCGTTTAATTGCCTCTTTCTCCTTGTTATGCGATGTGCTGATGACTGTGACCTTCATCCCAAAAGCCTTTCCAAACTTGACAGCAATGCCACCAAGGCCAACAACCCCAAGATGCGGTCCCGGCTTATTCAGCCCGAAGTACTGCATGAGACTATAAACTGTGATGCCTGCACACAACAACGGCGCAGCAGAGTCCAGCGACAAATTATTGGGAACACGTATAGTGTAATGTTCATCGACCACAATTTGGTTTGAGTATCCACCGTAGGTGACGGATCCGTCGTGCTCGACACTGTTGTAGGTGTGAACTAGTTTGGGCAATAGCACTCAAGATCTCCTTTGCAGTTCTCGCATTCCCCACATGTAAGCACAACGCATCCAACAACTACCTTGTCTCCAATTTTAAACTTTTGGACTTCGGATCCTATTTGGGTGACCTCGCCCAGTACCTCATGCCTGTTGAAAGACTTTCGGAGATTAATATGAAATTTATGATTATATTAAAGTCTCTGTCACTGCACCAAAACTTTGTAGCAGTGGTGTGGGTTAAGGGTACTATACTTATATTCTAATATACTCTCACAAATCAAGTGCCTTTTTTAGAGTCAAAATCTACGCTTTTGTGGTAATGGTATTTTTGTTTAAATCCTTTTCTCAAACACGTGCCTGGTGGGATTTGAACTTGGGTTGCTTATTAAATCAGTTGAAAAAGAAACTGAATAATATATTATTGATAAGGGCAATACTTGAATACATAAGCCTTACAATTACATGATAAGAAAACTTCTACTCCTCATACAATTAGGATTATATAATTCTAATTCTAATACTTCTCTTTTAACAACTTAAATATGAAGTTAAAAAAGAGAAGGTGGATTAATACCCAGAAACAATAGGATAGAGAGAGAATCCATGGTCGTTCTTAGCATAGTGCAGATCTGTGTGACATATCCCACAGTACAAAATCCTTATGGTAACATCATGATCTCCGTTGGCCCTATAACAATAAAGAAAAATCAAATGTCTAAATATGTTACGTTCTAATTGTAACAAAATATTAGGCTTTATGAAGAGACAAACTAATAAAAATATACTATAAATTGAGATTTATCTTATTCCTTCATTTTGCACCTCAATTTTTATTATAAGATTATTCTAACCACATATGAATATTAATAAAATTTTTCTTTCATGAGAATTACATGCGCATGTAATCAATCACATAATTCAATACCTATAAAAGTTAAAATAAATACATCACATTTCAGTATTTAGGGGTGAGAATGGGTAGGGCCAGCCATGGCCCAATCGGGCTTGCCAGAAAAAATTCAGCCTGAAGCCCCGCCCAAATTAACCAAATGTTGAATTGAACATGTCCATTTGACCTGAAATAATTTGGGGTCAAATATCGCCATTACCCACAACTCACCCATAACTAGCTCATTCAATCTGAAACTCGCCCAGACTTAACCCAATGTCATCATTTAGGGCAAATCTCTTCTTCTCGCTCTCCTGATATTGTCTTCCCTATATCAGACGACAACATGGTGAGGTATCGTCTCTCTCTCTCTCTCTCTCTCTCTCTCTCTCTCTCTCTCTCTCTCTCTCTCTCACAACTAGATGACTCTATCTCAACGTTTAAACCCAGATCCCAAATCTGGTCTCCAAACAAATCCACCTTTCAATTTCCAGCCTTCGATCTAAATGAACCCCAAGGCTAGCAAACAGATCGAGTAAAAATCACACTTTTTTAGCTCCCCAGATCTTAAGTCATTGAGAAAAGAAAGATCCATGTTTCTAGTTTCCATAAAAGAGCAATTAGAATCCAAATTAGAGATCTAAGATACCCATTTCGATAGGAACTATGTAAAGCAACCAGAAAGGAGGAGAGATTTACTTTGAGAAATCAATGAAAGTATCTCTATGTACATTGCTCAGGGGAATGGGGAGAGAGGGGGAGAGAAAGAGAGAATTAAAAAAAACAAAGCTTACAGTGGCAATAAGTATTGCCACCCCCACAAAGTGATGAAAGCACCCCATAAATGTTTACAAGTGTGCCATTAATTTTTTTACAATTTTACCCTTATGAAAAGTTCAAAATGCCCCTCTTTTTCCTCCTTCATTTCTTCTATTTCCTTTTTCTTCTTCGGCGACGCCAGCCACCTCCTCCTCAGCGGTCCCCCTCTCCTTCCCCCTGACCTCCTCGACTTCCCCTTCCCCTCGACCTCCTGGCTCCCCCTCCCCCTTGATCTCCCCCTCCCTGGGGCTCCCCCACCCGCCCTCCCCCCGAACCCCTTCTTCCCCGGCCTCCTCCCTTCGCCTCCTCCCTTCGATCCCCCTCTCCTCGGTGCTTCCCTGCTTGCCCTCCCCCTCTCCTCCCCCATCCCCAGCCCCCTCCCCTCCCCTCCCCCCAGATGTTCAGTCGGATTTCGCCCAGAATCCGACGGAACAGTGTTTGAACGATTCTAGCAGAATAGACTATTGTATGTTCAATCAAATTCGGTGAACAGAGCTCGTCTGTTCGGCCAGAATCTTGCTAGAATCTGGAGGAGTAGGAATAGGATTTATATTCTATTCAATAAATGTTTATTTCTAAAGGTTGAAGGGACTAAAATTCTTCTAGATCAAGAAAATTAACTCCTAATAGGATTGATGAAGATTCTTCAAGCATCTAACGGTCAAGATCATCTCAGAGTCCAAATAGAAGTTGTATTGTAAAATCCTATAAATAAAATTTGTAACTTATTATTATAAAGTTTGGAGAATACCAAGGAAGTCAAGAAAGAGAGGAGTAAGGTGAAAGTGCATAGAGAGAAGGCATACTCTTGTAGTTTAGGTCTAAATTCAAGTGGAAGGTGAATACTCTTGTTAGATCAAGAGAAAGGTTAGATCTCTTTGGATCAAATTATAACGCCTCGATCCCGCAGGTACAAAGATGTACTGCCACATATATACGCAGAGTGAAAATACCTCACATATATACGCTAAGTATCAGTATAGGCAAGAACCAGAGTATGAAATTATGTGGCGCATTATACATTCCAACTAAAGAATACAATTACAAAATTATCACAGAATGTGACATAATATTACAAGCATATTACATCATCAGGAGGCGCAAAAGTAAGAATACAAGAAGATATATAAGTATGAACAGTACAAAAGAAGCCCACGAGTTACACAAAGAAAACTTGAGAGCTGAGTAGGGGACCCTGGAAGAAAATGACCCCGGATGGTCAACCGTTGATCCACTATGCTATCACTATGCAACTTTGATCAACAGGAAGTCCACTACAGTCCAAACTCCAGGATCTGAACATGTAGGTCTAAGAGAGTCAGAAAGTTGCCCAACGAGTGATAAGATGAGTGCCAAGTGATGTGAACATACGGGCACACGTGTATCGATAAATCTGAATCGAAAAGCATGTACTGAAAATCGTGTCGTGAGCATGGACACGCACGAGCAGGTAATGAGGCATCAAATAAGTAAATGTGGCAAAACTAATTGTACAAACCTAAATTACGAATCAGTGAGACTAGTACGTCAAAAGAATAATCCAAAAAAAAAACTCATATATATACCTTATATCCCATATCACTATAACCTGAGTTCATACAATCCGATTTGTCTCCTAAACTAAGAAAACAACATAAAACCAATAAAATCGAATGCGGGCAAAACCAGTGTACAAGCTTAGTTTCTGGCTTCATGAGACTAGTACTTTAAAGGAATAATTTAAATAAGAAAACCCTCATATATAAACCTTATATCTCATGTCACCGAAATCTAAGTGTATACTACCCGAACTACAAAATAACACGACGAATTATTAATTAGTATTTTATTATTATTATTACTCGTCCAACTCATATGTCTGGGTATGTGTACTAGCATCCCAGCACACATACATCCACATCTAAGTAAGCCGAGATTGTTAATGAAAACCGATGGGCTATCAATGAACAATGTTTACAGTGGGTCGCGTGCATGCTAAGGACCACATTCCAGGGTGTTCCGTCGTTGTTGTACGGAATCGATCGCAAAGCGTAATGGAGGAGCGTATTATTGTATGCCCATTCAGGAATGTAACAGGAGGTAGGGTGTCAGCACACACCTCAGAACACCTAGAGGCCCTCTTGTAGAACTGAAAGTTTTAGTTGCACAACATACCTAATACTACTGTAAAATATGAACACATATTGATATCAATCTGTTTTTCTGACCCGATGAAAGTTATCCTTTTTATAGATTATTATGTAATTATCAATTTACGAGAATGAACAAGAGCATGGTACAAGAATAACAAGAGTACAGGAGTAACAGTTGTTAGCCCAAAGGCCCTTCACCTTAGTTTTGATGATGACTAACTTATGAAGTTAAGTTATTAATGATCTTATATTTATATAGTTTAAGTTATTGATTAAGATCTTAGTAGGTGTTTAGCTTTAACCAAGGATTCAAAGTCAAGTTTTGGAGCTAACGCGTGTTGATTCAAGAGCTTGCACGTCAAGATCGCATCTAGTACTCGAGACGGAGTCAAGCTCATGGATTGTGTTTGGATCAAGTCGACTTGAAGAAGAAGACTTGCATCTAAGTTTGTTTAGTTTTGTTTAGATCTTGTGCAAGGATAGTTTAGTTTTGATATGCTCAAGTATATACACACACAAGTTCAAAAAGTTTTGGTTTCGGTTTAACCATTTTGGATTTTCAAGAATATATCTTTATGTTTCATGAATAAATTTCATCAAAAGTAGTTTACAAAGTTTATGTGTATATTGAATTTCATCCATATGTATTGTTTGGCTCATAATATTTTGAAACTCATTTTGATGATTTGGATTCATGGTGTATAAGTTTTGTTTTTATCAAAACTTATTTTGGACTTATTGTCAAAAACATAGATATATCATTTACTATGTGTATTGGATTCTATCCATGCGCTCAATGCTTCAAATATGTTTCAATATCATGTTTTTATATTTATACAAGTTTCGTAGAAAAAGATTTTTCATTTCAAAACCTAGTTTTCGAAAAATACAGTTTTTGTTTAAAGCCTAAATTTTTATACCTAAAAAATTGTTCAAATAGTTTGTAACATGTGTTGATTTTTGATCACACATATTTGAATTTCATGGGATTAATAAGAACTTATTTTTTTGGAATTTATGAAGATTTATTGGAATTTTTAGGTATTTAACAAGTTAGATTTTAAACCCTAAAATTCTTGTTCTGAGCAACTGGCGGTCGACTGACGTGCACAAGGACGTGTACATAGCCCATGCTTATGGGCCGGTCGACCGTACGATCGACCGACTGGTACTACCCAACTCTCAGGTAGGGCCCGGTCGATTGAGCAGTCTACCGATAGGCCTTTTGGCCTTAGGGGCGGTCGACCGGCCGGTCGACTAATAGCCCCAACGGTCAGAAATCTGACCGTTGGTTGGTCGACCGGGCGGTCGACCGATAGGTCATTTTTGACCTGTTCTGGACCCCCACAACCATATTTTCAGACCCCTACAAATATCGGTCTTTGAGGCCTGTTTTCCACAAGTTTTTTGAGAGCCAATTTTTCAACTTCTAAATTTTCAGCAAGTTTTTAAAACAAGTTTTAGAGGTTTAATCTCTTTATCTTTATTTTGTTTTAAAGTTTTCAAAAATCAAAGAAAAACAGCCCTTTGGGAAATTGATGTTGCTCTTCATTTTTATATCTATCAAGAAGTTTTTCTCAAGTATTTTCTTTGTTGTTTCTTTTTCAAAACACTTCGTTTTTCACATAGTTGAGCTATCATCTCAAATCTATCTTTAGAATCTTGTTTTGTGAGAAAATTAGTTTGTGATCCTTTAAGATCACTTAGTATTGTTTGTGATCATTGATCACTAAGTTGTAATCTTTCTTTAATTTGTGCTTAGCTTAGTGCTTTCCCTCTTATGTAGAGGTGATTGTGTTTGAGAGAGGAGTTGTGTACTCTCGGTGTTGAATTGTAATTCCTCAGTAGAGGTCCCTTTGTGGAAGGTTCTGTGTGACATTATGAAAATTCTTCTTTGTGAAGGCAGGGACGTAGAGCTGTGGCTCAAATCTCGAAACATATCATTATGTTTGGGTTTGATCTACTATCTCTCAAGTCTCTACTCTCTTATATCTTACGTTGCTATACATTGTTCATATTCATATACATGCTAGATATTGTTTGTATGCTCACACTTGTGTTCAACTAAGAGAGCTATTGAAGCACCTCAACTCTTAGTTTAGAGGAATCTCGAGGAGCTGTTCTAGAGCCCTTCACGGAAAATTCAGATTCACTCTTGATTACACATAGTGTGCTTAGCATTTAGTTTTAATTCCGCATTATTTTTCATTAGATTAGCACTACACCTATTCACCCCCCTCTAAGTGTACTTTCAATTGGTATTAGAGCTAATGCTCATGATATTTGGTTTAACCACCTAGAAGTGTGATTTTTGGATTGCTAACCTAGTTTATTGCTTTGCACACATATTAGTTTGCACTCTTGGATTATCTTGCTCTACGTATGTTTGATGATTCTAACATAGATATGTGAAAATTTAAAATGAGTTCATATTTAAAAGCCCTAGGTTTACATGTTTATCTTGCCACAACTAAAAGCTCATATATTAGTAATGACAAGCATATAGAGGCTAATGCAAAAGCTTTGCTTGCACTTAGGTAATCACTTAGCAAAAAATATTTATCTAATATTTCTCATTGTGATTTTGCTTTTACAGTGTGGAACACATTGACCTCTCCCAAGGAACAAGCTTCACATATTTTGGAGAGAGAGGCAATTGGGGATGAATCCGAGCAAAATGCTACATGGTCTAAGGGAATGACTCCCTTGAGATAAATTCGGATACCCATCTTGATGATTGTGCTAGTTCTTCAAATGATGATAATTCTATGGATGCACATGCTTTAAATGAAGAACTTTTCTTGTTTTGTGAAAACTTGCTTTCCAAATATAAAGCTTTGAAAAAGAAAAGTTTTGAATTAAAAGAAGAAAATAAAAATTTATTTTCAAAACTTAATATGGCCTTGTAAGAGAGGGTTGAGATTTCAAATGAAAGAGATTCCTTAAAAACCTAACTTGACCTTGCCTTAAAAGAAATTAAAATTTTGAAAAATAAAAATGAGTTTGATGTGGTTTTGAAGAAAAATGAGGTTTTATCTTCAAAACTCGATTTTGTTTTAAAAGTGAACGATTCCTTGAAAATAAAATTATTTTGATTTTCAAAGAATTAGATTGTATTTCAAAAGAAAATCATTGAAAAATGATTTTGCTTTCCATGTTTGTCATGCTTCCATTACTTCATCTTCTTGTGATAAACATGTTACTTGCTCTACATCTTCTTCAAGAATTGATAATGATATTTGTATGTTGAAGAAGAGTGTAGATTGTTTGAGATCCACTTTGAGACAACGTGTCATGAATCACACAAAATTAGAATCTATGTTTCAAAAGAAATATACTCCACATATGCATGCACACCCTCCACGGCATACACATGCTTCTCATGTTCACACACATGACACCTTGTATGCTATAGTGTTCACTTGTACACATTGTGGTCATACGGACCACCTTTCAAAGTTTTGTTATGATAGAATAAATATTTCTAATTTTGCAAGTAAAAATGTTTGGGTTAGAAAAGGTGCTTACCCCCATGGACCCAAGAAAGTGTGGGTACTAAAATCTACTCCTATTGTATTTGATGTAGGTGTGTGCTCTCACAAGATGTGAGAGTATTGGTGCCTTGATAGCTGATGGGTTTGAGATCAATGGACACACAATACATGCATCGCTATCGAAGAGTTTTGGTAGCGGACCATCATGTTTTGGAGAAATAGAGACTAATTCTACCGGTGTTGGTAACTATCTCTATCCTCCTTACTTTGTGTATATGCTCTATGCTTTTAGATTGATATTAGCTTATCTTGATTGTCATGCTCATTAAGTTTAAATACAATGCCTATTAGACTTGTGATATATATAGATAGTATTTGAGATACACCCATGTTTATATAGATTCATATTTTTGTGTTTTCATTATAATTTAGCTATTACGTATATCCTAGTGTTAATAACAAATTGTATTTATGCTAATGATGATACTCAATTATTTATCGTGTTTTGACGTTTTGTGCTTCATGTTTTGATTACATGTTTAAATGTAACTTTCATTAAAACTTGTGTTTTTACTTGTACAAGCAGTGAGCTACACTTCATTATTGTGTGTGAGTACTTCATTGCTCTTGTGTACTCATTATATGTATTTGTATAAACTAGTTTTGATGATTCTTATATTTACACTTGTATTCCCTATTTTTGTACATGTTTTCATAAAATATGTTTAGCTTCATGCGTATGTAAAAATTTTTAAAACTATTAGATATACATGTTCTATCTTTGAGTCACTTACCTTCATGCAATATACTTTTATGGACTCGTTTATGTTTAGGATAAATATGTATGCTTTAGTTTTGATAAAACATACATATATCTTGAAGTTTAGTTTTCAAAATCTTTATGTGATTTTGATGAAAAAGAAATTTGTTTGTTTTGATTGAGCCTCATTGTTTATCTCCATGTATATGTTTCGTACATGATTTTGTACACTCTAATTCATTTGTTTAGTTATGATTTTGATTCATGAGAATCTTTGTGCTCTAAAAGCTCTTTGAGTGTCATTTATTGTGTATTTAGCATATTTTCATTAGATATATATATTTGTTTTTATTTTTTTACTTGAAGGATTTCGTACTAGTTTTCAAAATTATCATAAAACTAGTTTCATATTCTTCAAATGATAGTATTTTTAAAATATGCTAAAATTATTTTCAAATTCATATTTTTAAAAATTTCTATCCTAAAAGGGCGGTTGGTTGGGAGACCTTGCCTTGTATGCCCTTAATGAAAATCTATTTAAACATGCACATGATAAGGGTGGATGTTATGAGATATACATGATTTTAATGAAAATTAATTTTTATATACTCATGTTTTCTATATATGTATGCATCATATTTCAATTGATATTATATATTGCTCTAATCAACATACATATATATATGATTTCTTGTGCTAAGATTAAGAATGTTTATCGATATATGTTTATAGCACAAATTGATTTCACGTTAAGTTTGATTTATGTTCTTAATGATAATTTGTATCTTTACAAACTTATGCATTAGTTTTATTGATATTTCATAAAGGGAGAGAAATTTTTTGATTTGTCTTTCAATTGTATTTATTTTGATATCGTACTCTCACTCTTTATGAAGAAAAATATTTTTTTTTGAAAAATACTAACATTTTCAATATTGGTATCAATAATCTTCAATTGATATTATTCTCAAATTGGTATCTATATTACGAAATGATTTTAGTATTTACCTAAAAAAATTGGTTTAAAATTTACTTCCAATTGGTATCATTTCTTTCTATTGGTATCAAATAGTAAAAAGATTGTTTCATTTTAATTGGTAAAAAGATTATTTCTTTTTCAATTGGTTTCTTTCAATTGATAATTTTTATTCGTATCAAAATTTTATTTTAAAATATGTTTTTGTTGGTTTTGTTTGTTTTTCTTCACCCTTTGTTGATGATTGACAAAAAAGGGAGAAAGATTTGAATTTATATATGCATGTTTTCTTATTTATGTTTATGCATATACACATGTGTTTTATGATTCTTATTGCATATTTTTTATTATTATTTATTTGTATCTGAGCTTACATTGAATATCAATATATATTTTTTGCTATGCATGAGTTAAGAGGGAGCTTCTATGAAGCTTATCTTTAATCCATATATATATATATATACCTCATAAGTTTTGTCATCATCAAAAAAGGGGAGATTGTTGGCCCAAAGGCCCTTCACCTTAGTTTTGATGATGACTAACTAATGAAATTAAGTTACTAATGATCTTGTGTTTATATAATTTCAGTTATTGATTAAGATCTTAGTAGGTGTTTAGCTTCAACAAAACATTCAAAGTCAAGTTTTGTAACTAACACATGTTGATTCAAGATCTAGCGCGTCAAGATCGCATCTAGTACTCGAGATGGAGTCAAGCTTATGGATCGTGTTCTGATCAAGTCGACTTGGAGAAGAAGACTTACATCTAGGTTTATTTAGTTTGTTTAGATTTTCTGAAAGGATAGTTTAGCTTTGATATGCTCAAGTACACACACACACACACACAGAAGTTTAAAAAGTTTTGGTTTCGGTTTAACCATTTCAGATTTTCAAGAATATATCTTTATGTTTCATGAATAGATTTCATCAAAAGTATTTTACATGGTTTATGTGTATATTAGATTTCATCCATATGCATTGTTTGGTTCATAATGTTTAGAAACTCATTTTAATGATTCTAGTTCATGGTTTAAAGTTTTGTTTTTATCAAAAATTATTTTGGACTTATTGTCAAAAAAAACACATACACACACACATATCATTTACTATGTGCATTGGATTCTATTCATGCACACTATACTTCAAATGTATTTCAATATCATGTTCTTATATTTATACAAGTTTTGGAGAAAACGATTTTTAATTTCAAAATCTAGTTTTCAGAAAATACAGTTTTTGTTTAAAGCCTAAATTTCTATACCTCAAAATAGTTCACATAATTTGTAATATGTATTGAGTTTTGATCACACATATTTGAATTTCATGGGATTAATAAGAACTTATTTTTGTGAAATTTATAAATATTTATTGGAATTTTTAGGTATTTAACAAGTTAGATTTTAAACACTAAAATTCCTGTTCTGAGCAACTAGCGGTCGACTGACCGGTCGATCGAACTAGGGCTTGCTTGATCGATTGGTTGACTGACGTGCACAAGGACGTGCACATAGCCCATGCCTATTGGCCGGTCGACCGTACGGTCGACCTACTAGCACTACCCAACCCTCGGGTAGGGATCGGTCGACCGATCGGTCAAACGATAGGCCTTTTGGCCTTAGGGGCGGTCGACCGGCCGGTCGACCGACAGCCTCAACGGTCAAAAATCTGATCGTTGGCCGCTCGACCGGGTGTTCGACGCACATGTCATTTTTGACTTGTTCTGAACCCCAACGGTTATATTTTCAGACCCCCTATAAATATGGGTCTTTGAGGCCTGTTTTCCATAAGTTTTTTGAGAGCCAATTTTTCTCACTTATCTTAAGTTTTCAGCAAATTTTTAAAATAAGTTTTAGAGCTTTAATCTCTCTATCTTTATTTTGTTTCAAAGTTTTGAAAAATCGATGAAAAAATAACCATTTGAGAAATTGATTTTGTTCTTCATTTTTCATATCTATCAAGAAGTTTTTCTCAATGTTTTCTTTGTTGTTCATTTTTCAAAACACTTTATTTTCTCACATACTTGAGCTATCATCTCAAATCTATCTTTAGGATCTTATTTTGTGAGAAAATTAGTTTGTGATCCTTTGAGATCACTAAGTGTTGTTTGTGATCATTGGATAACCAAGTTGTAATTTTTTTTATCATTGTGCTTGTCTTAGTGCCTTCGCTCTTTGATTGCAAGTATATGCAGTGAGAGTTACTCTCTATCTTTGGGCTAATGGGTGGTGTCCACGAGGAGGAATGTGATGAAAGCTTTTCGATGAATTGTTTAAAAAGCAAAGAATAGTGTCGGTGTTTTTTGTTTATGTTGAAAAAAGAATGGACAGTAAGGAAGTGATTAAAAGAAAAATTGAAAACTTAGAAAAGGCTTTGGAAAAGATGATCTTTAAAAGGCTTGAAGATTGATTTATTATTTTTAATATATGAAAAAGATCTGGGCTCACTATATTACTACTCAATGATATATTCTTCTCTTGAAATTTTCAATGCCTCAACTTGATCATAGGCAATACTTAAGCTTGAGTTTTAAAAGTATTAAGCAAAGCAAATTAGATTGTTTAGAAAAATTAACTCTTTTTCTTAAGAAATTATCTTGAACTGAATGTTAAATCATCAAGTAATTTTTCAAGTATGAAATAAAAACAAGTTCAATTGATGTTTTAGAAAATAGAAGTTTAGAAATCCAAATCCATCCTCATGTGCCTTCAAGAACACTTCCAAAGAAGCAAGACTTAGATTAAGGCATACATATGATTCCGTTGGGTTCTTTACATTAAAATCATTCAAAACAAGAGGGATCGAAGAGAGATGATAGTAAGCTCAGAAAAATGAATTTAGCTACTCATGATTAAAGTAAAACAAGATATATAAATGAAATAACACATACCCATGAATTGGAGAAGAAGAGACGCCTTGAACCTTTATTGATGTCACTTGAACTTCAGATTACAATCACTCTTTTTCTTTCTCACTTATATCTGGACTAAACTATGAATTAAAAATAGAGATACAACTTCTTAATACTATCTAACAAAGAACCTAAATCCTAAAAACAAAAAGAAAAATTTAATCTAATTTTTGGTGTATTTTTCAATGAGCAACCTGCCTTTTATAGGCAAAAACCCAGAGGTGAGAGGAGTGAGGAGATAAGGGGAGCAAATGCTCCCCTTATCTCCACTACTGGGCTACGGATCCGCGGTGGCCACGGATCCGCGACAAGGATGTGGCCAAGTGGCCACATCCAAGCGGAGATCTTGATAGCGTGTGATGCTGCCCTTTGGTCCGGCTGAATTTGTTGTTAGTCTCTGATTCTGATCTGATCTTCGGTGATTCTCAAGCTAACCGATTTGGATTCATATAAAACTGAATTAACGATTTTATTTGATGTAATCCTCCCTAATATGTGTTGATCTTCAGCTGGAATTATCCCTATCCTCCTGAATATTTATCTCCTCTTTAATTAAGATTTAAATCAGAATTAAAGTGGGATTTTAGGCTTATTTCCTTTCCATCTCCATTAGCAATGGGCCTGCTCATTATTAAATAAAAATAATACTTATTAATAGGATTTATTAGATAATAAACATGATAATGTGAATATATATGCAATATATGTGACTGATTACACCCCCACACTTATCTTTTGCTCGCCCTCGAGCAAAACATCAAAATTAATCCTAATCAATCATTGAAGCAATTTCGTAGGTCACTCGATTGCACTGAGCATGTGCAACAAGCCGTTAAACCTTTAGGTTACCCCTAGAGGACGAGTTTTGTCTCGTGAGGGTTTTCAGTAGATTACACCCACAAAATCCGTAAAGAAAAAGAAATAAATGTTAGTATTTTCGAAAAGCATTTTGAAAAGAAAGAAAATATTTGATGTATTGTTGTAAGAGTTCAAGTAATCTATAAGTTATAGGAAAATCAATCTTTTCATTCCTAAACTTAGTCTCTATTCAAAAACATGTCATCAATCAAAGTAAGGAGTCAAATTGTATTTCTCATCTAATCTATTGTTTTACTCTAAATCATATGCACCTTCGTGACCGTGAAATTTTTAACTAAGGATTCTTTAACTTTAACTCTTATGTCTTATTTATTTTTATTTTTGGTGGTATTATTTCTTAATTCCATTAGGATTTCTAATCTGCCCATGTAACGAGCCTTTAGTCAGTGATACCCAAACTGGACAGTCTTAGGGCACCAGGTGAGAAAACACCCCTAAGGACTTGAGCACTCGAGAAAACAAGGCTACGAAATTAAGGATTTTTATTTATAAAATGTACCCCTTTTAGGCGTGAATACTTATGCTTCATGAGGCACGAATACCCAGCTTAATCAGAGGATTGATATATATATATATATATATATATATATATATATATATATATATATATATATATATATATATATATATATATATATATATATATATATATATATATAAGGCATAAGAATCTTTGTTTTTGAACCCTAAGTGTGTAAGTGTATAAAGTGTGCATATTTCTTAGGTAAAGATTAAGACTAAATTACTTTCACAAATTTTCTTCCTAACCCTAAAAATCAAGCAAGTCATCCTATTTCGACCAAGTATAAGAAATCCTAATTATGATTTTTCTATTCCTTAAAATTGACTTTATTTCTTACAAAAAATATATCAAAATATTGTTATTTTTTCAAAAAGTTTTTATATATATATTTTTTCTTTTTTTTCTTTTTTAGTTTTTGATTATATTAGTCATGTTAGAGCCCTCCCCATACTTATCCCATGCATTGTCCCCAATGTATGAAATAAATGTATAAATGCATGAAATGGAATGTAAAAGAGGAAAGTTACCGATACACTGGGTCGAAAAGACCCATAGCTGTTTTATTTTCCGGCACCGATTCCAAGAAAGGTTTAAGGCGTTGACTATTTATCTTAAGTCATTTTCATTCTTGGTGTCACTGATTTCTACAGCACCATGTGGAAACACGGTTTTTACAACGAATGGCCCAGTCTATTTTGATTTCAGCTTTCCTGAAAAAAGATGAAGCCTAAAATTATAGAGTAAGACTTTTTGTCTAGGGACAAATTTTTTCCTTATGATGTGTTTATCATGAAAAATCTTAACTCTATCTTTTGTGATTTTAGCATTTTCATAGGCCTCATTTCTAAACTCCTCTAATTCGAAAATTTGTAATTTTTGAAGGTCATCGGCCTTATTCAAATCAAAATTTAGCTGCTTGATTGCCAATAAGGCCCGGTGCTCTAACTCAACGGGTAGGTGGCAAGCCTTCCCAAAAACTAACCTATAAGGAGACATCTCTAGAATTGTCTAAAAGCAATCCTATAGATCCATAGGGCATCTACAAGTTTGGTGGACTAATATTTCTGGTTTTGGTTCACAGTCTTCTCCAAAATAAGCTTGATTTGTCTATTCAAGACCTCAACCTGCCCACTGGTTTGAGAATGATAAGGTGTGGACAACTTGCGAGTTATGACATACTTTCACATAAGAGCTTCAAAGGATCTATTGCAAAAGTGAGTACCATTATCACTGATGATAACATGAGGGGTTCTGAAGCGTGAGAAAATGTTCTCTTTTAAAAACTTTATGACAACTTTGTTATCATCAGTTCTACTTGGAATGGCTTCTACCCACTTAGACACATAGTCCACAGCAACCAATATGCATTGGTTTCCAAATGAATTAGGAAATGGACCCATAAAGTCGATGCCCCAAACATCAAAGAGTTTTATTTTTAGAATGGGTTGAGGGACATCATATCTCGTTTCGAGATCCTTCCTACTATTTGGCATCTAGGGCATGTCTTGCAAAATTCATAAGTATCTTTGAACAAAGTAGGCCAATAGAAACCACTTTGCAGCACCTTTTCAGCAGTCTTGCGGGAATCAAAGTGTCCACTGCATGCAAGTTCATGACAGAAGGATAAAACACTCTTAATTTCTTCATCGTTAGTGCATCTCCTAATAATTTGGTCAGAACAGTACTTAAAAAGATATGGTTCCTCCTAAAAGAACTACCGGACTTGAGATAAGAACCGGTATATATCATTTTAGACCAATAAGATGAAGTTTGGTTTGTGCCTAAGTAATTCACTATATCAGTAAACCAAGGTTCCCTAAAGACAGCTAAGAGTTTTTCATCAGAAAAGTCATCATTTATGGGCAATTTGTTGCATGGAGAGTTTGGGTTAAGCGAGAGATGGTCAGCAACGATATTTTCTATGCCTTTCTTATCTCGAATCTCGAGATTGAATTCTTGAAGAAGGAGGATCTAATGAATGAGTTGGACCTGGGCATCCTTCTTCATCATGAGGTACCTAAGCACAGAATGATTGGTGAAAATTGTTATTTTTGACCCTAGTAGGTAGGGACAAATTTCTCTAAGGCAAGCACTACTGCTAAGAATTCCTTCTCAGCAGTAGTATAGTTCATTTGAGCATCGTTGAGAGTCCTACTAGAGTCGTAAATCACGTGCTGCTTGTTATCAATGCGCTGTTCTAAGACAGCGCCTATGACAAAATCAAAAGTGTCGCACATGATTTCAAACGGCTTAGACCAATCTGATGCAGCTATGATTGGTGCAAAAATAAGCTCTTTCTTAAACTTCTCCCAAGAATTCATACATTCATTATCGAAAGTGAAGGACACATTCTTAGCTAACAGATTAGTTAAAGGTCTAGCAATCTTGCTAAAATCTTTGATAAATCTTCGGTAGAAACTAGCGTGTCCTAAGAAGGATCAAATATCCTTCACACATTTGGGCATGGAGAGCTTAGCAATATCCTCAATCTTGGCGCTATCTACTTCAATTCCTTTCTTAGAGATTTCATGACCAAGACAATTCATGTCTTACCATGAAGTGGCATTTCTCTCAGTTCAGTATCAGATTTTTCTCAGCACAACGTTGGAGGACAAGTTCTAATGCTGGGAATATTGAGTGAATGAATCTCCATAGATGGAGAAATCATCCATGAAGATTTCTAAGAATCGCTCTACCATATCAGAGAAAAGACTCAACATGCAACGTTAAAACGTTGCTGGGGTATTGCCCAAGCCGAAAGGCATTCGACGATAAGCAAATGTCCTAAATGGACATGTGAATGTAGTCTTCTCTTGGTCCTCAAGAGTAATAGGAATATGATTATACTCCGAGTAACCGTCCAAGAAACAGTAATACTCGTGACCAGTCAAATGTTCAAGCATTTGATCAATGAAGGGGAGCGGGAAATGGCCCTTACGAGTTGCTGCATTAAGCTTCCTATAGTCAATGCAAACTAGAATTTTCTTGGGAAGTCGAGTTTGGACTAACTCTTTGTTCTCATTTTTTACCATGGTGAAATCAGATTTCTTTGGAACTGTGTGGACAGAACTGACCCATTAGCTATCCGAAATGGGATAGATTATCCCATTGTCTAAGAGTTCACAATTTCAACATGAACAGTCTCTTGCATTATGAGGTTTAACCTATGCTGCGGGTCTCGTTTTGGTGTCGCATCTTCATTGAGATGAATGCGATGTTGAACTATGGTTGGACTCAATCCCTTTATGTCGGTCATAGTCCAACCAATGGCTTCCCTATGTTTTCTCAGAATTGCTTTAAGATTCTCTTCTTAACCGTAATTTAAATGGGAGGCAATAATGACAGGAAAGGTCTCTTGTTCGCCTAGTTAGACGTACTTGAGATGCACATGTAAGGCTTTTAATTCTAAGGAAGGGGAAAGCTCACTGGAAAGATGAGTCAAATTTATTGGCTCTACATTTGATGAAATAGGGTTGAGGCTCAATTCACAGTAGACTCGATAACCTAATCAAGATTAAAGTCATCAGATTCTAACTCGAAGTCACAATCAGTTTCTATTTCCAATTCTTCTTTATGTTCACTTGTCAAGTTCTCAATGAGGTTAACTTCAAATGTTTGATCCTCAACATCACGGGGTTGCTTTCCCAGGTTGAAGACATTGACTCTCTAGTCATGTCCCCAAAAGTAAATTTCATAGACCCATTCCTATAATTGATAATAGAATTTGCAGTAGTAAGGAATGGGCGCCCTAGGATAACAGGAGTTTGAGCCCTAGGATTGGACACAGGTTATGTCTCAAGAACTATGAAATCAACGGAGTAGATAAACTCCCCGACCCGGATAAGGGCATCATTAATTTTCTCCTTGGGAACTTTCACTGAACGGTCAGCCAGTTGGATAGTGGCTTGAGTTGGACTAAGATCGCCTAACCCGAGTTGTTGATAAACTGAGAAGGAGAGTAAGTTGATACTTGCCCCCAAGTCAAGAAGTGCATGACTAATCTCGGATTGTCCTATAGTGCAGGCAATGATGGGACAACCCGGATCCTTATATTTGACAGGGATCGGACCCGACAGTAACTCACTATTGTTAGTGGCTAAGAAGACTTTCTTGGGTACATTAGTTTTTCTCTTCTTGGTGCACATGTCCTTAAGAAATTTTACATAAGATGGGACTTGTTGGATGGCAGCAAGAAATGGCACATTTATCTTCACTTGATTGAAGATCTCAATTATCTTATCCATGTGTGAATTTTGCTTGTTGTTTTTCAGTCTATAAGGAAATGGTACTATAGGCTGGTGCACCTGACTGGTTGACTTATCCCTTTCAGATTCGTCAGATTTGGAAGGATTGAGACTAGATGAGGTGGATGCTTGAGTGTGGTTCTGCTGAATGGAATTTGATGGTGTTGACACTTGATTATTAACTTTCTTTCCTGACCTCAATGTATGAACAACATTACATTGATTTAATGACTGATTCTCAGCCAAATGAGCTTGTTGAGAATTCTTAGGATTCATTACTGGCTGACTGGGCAAGGTACCCTTTTGCCTCTCATTCTGTGGATTGACTAATTAGCTCATTTGAACCTCTAGTCTTTGTATTGTTTGCATGAGGGAATCTTGGTTCTTCATGTACCTTTCCACATTTTTCTCAAAATCAATCATTCTCTTTCTAGTTGAGGATTCTAGAAGGAAGATTGTGGAGTTTGGTTGGGAAAGTTTTGTTGAAAATTTGAAAATTTGGGTGGATGGTTAGGAGAATTGTGATGGTAATTAGAAAAGTTGTGTTGATGATTGGAAGAATTATTGAAATGATGGAAGTAGCTTGCTGGTTTGACCGTGAGTGGTCATTGTTGTTTTAGCTCCATGAGACATTCGGGTGATTTTTCCAGCCAAGATTGTACGTTTCTGCGTTAGGATTGTTATTCGGCCTTGAAAAGACCGCATTCATCGATTCAGAAAATTGTTGATGAGCTTGAAACACAGGACACTCCTCAAACACATGATTCATAGCTTGACAGTAAGTACAGTCCAGAGTTAGAAATTAATTTGGGCTGACTTGATTGACAGAACTTAGTTCCTTATTTTATAAAACTTTCACTCTTCTTGCTAGGTTAGCTATTCTAACCTCGACAGCTATGGATGATCCAATAGAATGAAGACCTCCTTTTGAAGAGATGGAGCTTGAATTTCTAGAGTTTTCATTAGTTGATTCCCATTGGATAGTCTTTTAAGCTAGATTCTCATATAAATTTCATCCTTCATTCTCATCCTTTTCCAAGAATTCCCCGTGGCACATTGTTTCTAAGAGGGTCTTAGTTGAGTAGTCTAAACCATTATAAAAAATTTGGCATTGTCGCCCATTCTCTATTCCATGATGAGGGCATTGGACAAGGAGGACTTTGAAGCATTCAAAGTACCTCCAAAATGGTTCACTAGGTTCTTACTTGAACTGCATGATGTTCTTCCTAATGAGAGCGGTTTTATGAATTGGATAGAATTTCTTTAAAAAGACCTTGATGAAATCATCCCACGATGTGATAGAGCCGACCGCTAAGCTGTAAAGCCATTTCTTGACTAAATCCTTAAGAGCAAATGGGACAAATCTCAACCTAATAGCATCATCTACAAGATGTAAGATTTTCATCATTAAGCATACTTTTTCAAATTCTCTTATAAAGAAATAAGCATCTTCAGACTCTAAACCATGGAACTTGGGCAGTGTGTTGATGAACTGAGATTTGAACTTAAATATATTCACCAACCGATGGAAGTTGGATGCAAGATGGAAGTGTGGTTCTAATGGGATAAAACCTATGCTGCAAAGATGTCGGTTGAGGCTTAATCGGATATGGTTTTGGTTCAAACTTAGGTGGTGATGTGTTTTTAGTTAACCTAGATGAATTAGGGTCTCTTGACCACACTTGCATACACAAACACGATCACAAACAAGTTCACCAATAGTTAACAAGAATAAACAATCAAGCCTAATCTAAGGTAACTTTGACGTAGACAACTCCTAACTGGTTGATTGTCCACAGGAGGTATAATGCAGATTTTGACTACAAGCTAATCAGTCAAGTCAGGGCAAGATTGGTGGGCGGTATCTGCTCAAAAGCGACGGGCCTAATTAAGACAAACCACCAGCCTTCGGGGTTTCGCCTCTCAATCCCTATCCTTAGACACTGATTTGACAAGAGTCAAATTCTAACACCTTCTCCCTTATAATAATATCCTAATGAGTTCGAGATGTCCCTAAGGCCAACGTCTATTAGATTTTAAATTAAGCTTAGGTTGTGCATACTTGGATATGGTTTGTGGGCTAAGGAAGGGTAATGACTTCCCCACCTTATCTTGTTTTGAATTTTGCCCTCTAGATTGATTGTGAAAGTGTGCAAGATATAGAAAAGTAGCATTCAACTAGGAAATAATCACTCAAGAATATTTTCTAAGCTATATACTATGCATACGTATCTTGTCTTCAGCTTTCTTCAACAGTAATTGTAAAAGAAACGTAATTAGACAAATGCCTAGAATGCAAGTCTAAACATTTTTTAAGCAATTAGCAATCAATCAGATTATTGTTGGATTAAAAACAGGGTATGTGAATATCGGATATAGCAAAAATAACACACAAAAACTATATCTTTGCAAAGCAATATGTTCTGCAAAAAAGAGTTTTAGTAGTCCAAAAAAAATTTCAAGCTTTTGCGCTGTATTTTCTTGAAATTCTGTTTTCTACTTTCTAGAGTAGAGGCACATAATAGCAAGTCTTCTCCTGTAAAGCTTGAGCGTTAAATCTGACTTCTTGATGGCCCTGAAATAAGACACCAAACTTGTTAAAAAATAATTACACCGTTCCCCCTCCCAGCAATGACGCCAAAAATTGATTGCAAGTATATGCAGCGAGAGTTACCGTCTAGCTTTACGCTAATGGATCGTGTCCACGTGGAGGAATGCGATGGAAGCTTTTTGATGAATTGTTTAAAAAACAAAGAATGGAGTCGGTGTTTTTTGTTTATGTTGAAAAAGAGAATAGAGAGTAAGGAAGTGATTAAAAGAAAAATTGAAAACTTAGAGAAGACTTTGAAAAAGATGATCTTTAAAAGGCTTGAAAATTGATTTGTTGTTTTTAATATATGAAAAAAATCTGGGCTCACTATCTTACTACTCAACGATATGTTCTTCTCTTGAAATTTTCAGTGCCTCAACTTGATCATAGGCAACACTTAAGCTTGAGTTTCGAAAGTATAAGCAAAGCAAATAAGATTGTTTGGAAAAATTGACTCTTTTTCTTAAGAAATCATCTTGAACTGAATGTTAAATCATTAAGTAATTTTTCAAGTATGAAAAAAAATAAGTTCAAGTGATGTTTTAGAAAATAGAAGTTTAGAAATCCATGCCCATCCTCATGTGTCTTGTTCGAAAGAAGGAATTGAATTGAGCAGAGTTTAGAGTAAACCGTTCATGTTCGTGTGCTGATTATCCAACTCTAAATATGTATGAAGATTTAATTTACTCCTTCGAATCACCGTTCGTAGCACAAGTTATAACGGGTCGTATCCACAGGGAGGACTAGCGATGGAAGCGTTCACGATTTTTATATTGAAGTTTTTGGAAAGAAAAACGAAAGTTCTTCTTTGTTTAAAAATTGAAAAACAAAACAAAGCAGAAAAAGAGCGAAGAATCTTTGTAGAGGTTTTTAAAGAAAAGAAAAACTGATCTTTTGGTGATGTTTTGGTTTCAGATCACCTATCCATTTTTTTTTTAAGAATTTTGGTGATCTTTTTGTTTCAGGTTACCCTAAACTTTTCCTTCTTTTTATAAGCCTCCATTTGAAGTTTCATTTTTAACTTAGGTTAAGTTTTCAAAATTAGAGAGAAAATTAGATTTTGTATCAAGCCTAGCATATATATATCTATATGTATGAGGGATTGATCTTAGACTATGGTACATTTATATATATATATATATATATATATATATATATATATATATATATATATATATATATATATATATATATATATATATATATCTTTTTTTTATTTTTTCTATATATTTATGTTTATTTATTCCCTTAGCTTCATTAGGCTTTCTAATTTACCCATGTAGCGAGCCTTTTACCGATGACTCCCAGACTAGATAGTCTTAGGGCACCAGATGAAGATACATCCCTAAGGTCCAAGGACTCAAATAAACTAGGCCACGAATGCTAAGGACTCAACCACCTTTAGGCGTGATTGGTTATACTTCTTAAGGCACAACTAACCAGCTTAATTGGTGATCAAGTTTTTATTTTTTATTTATATTTTTTTTATTTTTCCTCCTTATATATATATATATATATATATATATATATATATATATATATATATATATATATATATATATATATATATATATATAGACAGACAAAGTTACTAAGTCCTTGATTAATCCCTCAACATGTAAATGTATATGATGCTTAGGAAAAATTCAAAATTTAGCTATCTTTCTATTCTTTTCTTTCTTAACCTAAAGATCCAACAATACTTCTCATTTTGACTTATGTTAAGAAATCCTAGTTTAGAATTTCCGTAATTCCTAAGATCAAGTTAATTTTTTTCAAAAATGGATCATAGAATATTATTATTATTATTTTATATTCTTTTTTATATAAGAAAAAATCTAGAAAAATCCTAAAAAATCTAAAAGAAAAATCTAGAAGAAAAATAAAAATTTAAAAAAAATCCTAAAAACTAAAAAAAAAATCTCCCTATGTTAGTATCTACCCCCATACCTATCTCATGCATTGTCCCTAATGTATGCAAGTAAAGTATATGCATGAAACAGGTAAAGAAAAGATGTCACCTCCTCCGTCGGCTCGGACCAGCGGTGGTGCTAGGTCCTGCCGACTGCAAACGCCGCAGACCCTCCTCGATGCGGTCGAGGCGTGTGGCCTGCTTCTCAACTCTCTTTCGTAATCTAACCTGCCCCTTAAATATCTTCTTCATGCCACGCCAAATGGTAGACATGAAGGCGCGTGAATCAGTTGGGGGGTCCTGCTGCTAGAAGGCCGGATCATCATCATCCTCCAAAAGTTCTTCTGAAGAAGACTCGGTTGGGGCATCTTCAGGCTGGACACTAAGGGTCCAGACTGCATGAAGGCAACTATTATAAGCACTTGTAGCCTATTCTTGTGCAATAAATACCTATCGTACGAGTCAAAGACCGCATCTTGTAAGAAATCCCTACACAGACGAGTGATCAAAACATGATGCGAGTATTTGACACCACGTGTGCGCCTGGAGTTAGTGATGATAGCATGAAATATGATCGTGTTAATGCAGATGGTGTGCTGCCGAGTCATGAGATTGTGAATGATCTGCAACACCAGCCTATTGAAGGAGGTCTATGGTCAAGCCCTAATATGTTGCGTTGGATCAGCGTCCAACGCAATGGATATTGCGAAACGTTGTACTGGCTTTGAGCCCCTTTCTTGCTCGGTACAACAAATCCCCATGACTGTCATGTAGTCAATTAATGGCAGGGGTCGTGATGGTGTGGGTTGCGAGGGACGTGTGTGTAGTCCTCCAACAGATTAAGCGTAATAACAATGTCCCCAGTAGGCATATGCACCATGAATTGGTTTGTGTCAAAGTTAATAAAGGCTTGATCAATTGAAGTATAGAAGAGCTTGACTAGCTCGAGACAATGGTAAGCCTCGTGGTCGGAGTTATCGTAGACTAATTCATACCAATTTCATTTACGAATTCGATCCAAAAAGATATGGCCATAATTATTAACATCACTAAAAATTCTAAAAAAGTCTCTTTCAGCAAAAATGGATGGTGCCATGATGAACAATACGAAGTAAAGGAAAGAAATACGCAAACCTCTCCCGGATTATGTGGGGGAAAACCAAACGAGATTGCAGAGAGCAATCCATAGGTTACACAGATGATCGGGTAGTAGATCGGAGATCTACAAACAGCAGCGATGGCAGAAAAATTTGGCGGCACTCTGGAGACTGTAAGAAAGCCGCGGATCCATGGCCAGAGTCGAGCAAACGTAGCTCTATCAGGGAGGCAGGGGCTCGGGAAATTTCAGGGGGCGGCGTTCGATTTTCTTTTTTGAGATCTGTGTTTAGATTGTAGGGTAGAGAACAAAAGAAGGGATGGAGGGTATATATAAGGGCCTGAGAAGGGTAGAATTTTCAATTTGCCCTAAGTGAAATTTGAAAATTACAACCCTAGGGTAAATTTAGGTTATTAGAAGGGAAAAGGAGTCTATAAAGGGAAGAAATCCTAAGTGCTATTAGCACTTAGGTCCAATTTCTTTTAATATTTATTTGTTTGCATTTTTTTTGTATTTTGTTGTTTACATATGTAATAATTTATATATATATATTTATATTTTTGTTTTAATTTACAGGGGAGGTCCCAAAAGATGTACAAGAAATATATGGGAAAAGGACAGAAAGATCTGGTCATATGTACACTAGGTCACAAAGACCCAGTTCGAAAATAACGTGTGACTCAGACTCTATGGTGTAGGATGGCTTAAGTCTTTGACCATTGACTTCGAATATGTTGCCACTCTTTGGTTTAGAAATTTCAATCGCACTATGAGGGTATACTGTATGTACAATGTACAGTCCTGACCACCTGGTTTTCAGCTTACTAGGGAAAAGGTGGAGCCTAGAGTTATACAACAGAATGTTTTGTCCTAGGATAAAATTCTTTCTATGAATGGATTTGTCATGGAAGAGTTTCGTTCTGTTTTTAGAGTCCGAGCGTTATCGTATGCATCATTTCTTAACTCTTCTAGCTCGGATATTTGCAGCTTTCTCAAGTTACTGGCTTTGTCTAAGTCCAAATTCAGCTGTTTTACTGCCCACATAGCATGGTGCTCTAACTCTACAGGCAAATGGCAGGGATTTTCAAATATAACTCGATATGGAGACATACCGAGGATAGCCTTGTAGGCGGTCCGATATGCCCATAAGGCATCGACGAGTTTGATGGAACAGTCCTTATGGTTTTGTCCTACAGTTTTCTCTAGTATCAGTTTAATTTATCTGTTAGTGACTTTCAGTTACCCATTCATCTGAGGATGATAGGCAGTGGATAATTTATGAGAGATAGAATATTTCCGCATTAGGGCTTCAAAAGTCCGGTTGCAAAAATGACTCCCATTGTCACTAATTATCGCACGGGGGGCTCCGAAGTGTGATATGATATTTTCACGTCAGAATTTAATGACAACCTGGTTATCATTTGTTCTTGTCGGAATAGCTTCAACCCATTTTGAGACATAGTCTACAGCTACTAAGATGAACTGGTTGCCGTAAAGCAGAGGAAAGGGTCCCATAAAATCAATGCCCCACAAATCAAAAATTTCTACCTCCAAGATTGGTGTAAGGGGCATCATGTCTCTTCGTGTGATTCGACCCGTCATTTGATATTTTGCATAGAGTTTGCAGAAAGTATAAGCGTTCTTGAAGAGAGTGGGCTAGTAGAACCCACTCTGAAGGACTTTCTCAGCAGTCTTTCGTGGACCAAAGTGTCCACCACAAGTTAACTCGTGACAAAATGTCAAAATACTCTGATGTTCATCCTCAGAAAGATACCTTCTAATTATCTGGTCAGGGAAATATTTGAATAAATACGGTTCATTCCAAAAGAAAAATCGTACTTGTGTCATAAAGCGGTGCTTGTTCTGACCTGACCAATTTGAAGGTGTCCGCCCGGTTGCAAGGTAATTTGCAATATCGGCATACTAGGGCTCTTTACGCATCGTGAAGATGTGTTCGTCAGGAAAGTTTTCATTGATAGGTATCGTCTCAATTGGCGGATTGGAAATTCTCGAAAGGTAATCTGCCACCACATTCTCAATGCCCTTTTTATCTTTGATCTCCAAGTCAAATTCATGCAAAAGAAGAATCCATCGGATCAGTCTAGCTTTTGCATCCTTCTTTGCATCAAGTATCTTAGGGCGAAGTGATCGGTGAAAATCGTTGTCCTAGACCCTAGTAGGTATTGGTGAAACTTCTCCAACTCAAACACAACTGCTAAAAATTCCTTTTCAGTCGTTGTGTAATTTAGTTAGGTGTCGTTGAGTGTCCTACTTGCATAATAAATTACGCGTTGCCTGTTATCAAGACGTTGTCCTAAAACAGTGCCTATGGCATAATCAGAGGCATCACACATAATTTCAAATGGTCTAGTCCAATCAGGCGCAGAGATTATTGGTGCCGAGATAAGTTTTTACTTTAACTCCTCCCAAGCTTGTAGACATTTTTCATCAAAATTGAAAGGCACATCTTTTCCTAAGAGATTAGTTAAAGGTCTAGTAATTTTGCTAAACTCCTTAATAAATCTTCTATAGAATCCAGCGTGCCCTAGAAATGATCAAATGTCTTTAAGGCATTTTGGCTCTTGGAGCTTCGCTATTACTTCAACTTTTGATTTATTAACTTCAATTCCCCTGTTCAAAACATCGTGCCCCAGAACGATTCTGTGCTTGACCATAAAATGACATTTTTCCCAATTGAGTGTTAAGTTTTTCTCTATGCATCGTTGTAAAACCAGCTTCAGATGATGCAAGCATTGGTTAAAGGAATCGCCATATATTGAGAAGTCATCCATGAAAATTTCCAAAAATCTTTCCATCATGTCAAAGAAGAGACTAAGCATGCAACGTTGAAACGTTGCGGGAGCATTGCATAAGCCGAAGGGCATTCTTCAGTATGGAAATGTTCCAAAGGGATAGGTGAAAGTAGTCTTGTCTTGGTCCTCAGGAGCGATAGGGATTTGATTATAACCTGAATATCCATCCAGGAAAAAATAATATTCATGTCCAGCTAGTCTCTCGAGCATTTGGTCTATGAACAAAGAGGGAAGTGGTCTTTACATATGGCAGCGTTCAATATTCGGTAATCAATACAGTCGGTAATCAATACAGACTTGAATCTTCATTGGAAGACGAGTCTGAACTAATTCCTTTTTATCATTTTCTAATACGATAAAGCCTGCCTTTTTTGGCACAGCGTAGACGGGACTAACCCATTGGCTATCTGATATGGGATAAATAATCTCATTGTCTAGTAATTTCAGAATTTCAGCTCGGACAGCCTCCTGCATGATTGGGTTGAGTCTACGCTGTGGGTCGCGTTTTGGCTTTGCATCTTCTGTTAAGTGAATCTGGTGTTGCACAATGGATGGACTGATCCCTTTATATCAGCCATGGTCCAACCAATGGCTTCTCTATTTTTCCTTAACATTACAAGAAGATCCTCTTCCTGTTGTTTCGTAAGATGCGATGCTATTATTACGGGAAAAGCTTCCTTTTCACCCAAGTACTGGTACTTGAGATGACTAGGAAGAGCTTTAATCTCGGAAGAGGGAACGTGATCTATCAATGATTGGTCTTCTTATAGGGGGAGGATAAGGGTTTCATTTGTTGCCCACTCCATTGTTGACTCAATTATTTGGTCAAGATTGAAGTCATCAAACTCCAATTCAAATTCTCCTTCAGACTCGTATTCAATCTCCTTATCATGCTCACTTGTTAATCTTTCAATTAGGTTCACTTCAAATGACTGATCATCTAAGTCTCCAGGTTATTTTTTCACGTGAAAAATATTTACCTCTTTCGTCATATCTCTAAAAGTCAAACGCATTGACCCGTTCCTACAGTTTATTATTGCATTTGCGATGCTAGGAAGTGTCGTCCTAAAATGATAGGGGTCTGTGCTTTCGGATTGTGTACGGGTTGTGTCTTTAGAACGATGAAATCCACGGGGTAAATGAATTCCCCGACCCGTTTGAGAACGTCTGTAATCTCCCCTTTGTGAATCTATACAGATCGGTCAGCCAGCTGTATAGTAACTATGGTTGGACGAAGGTCGCCCAGCCCGAGTTACTGATACACAAAAAAGGGAAGTAGATTGATGCTAGCTCCTAGATCAAGTAAGACCCTATTTATTGCGGTCTATCCTATGATATAGGAAATGGTTGGACTCCCGGGGTCTTTATATTTCACACGAATTGGCCTGGTGAGCAGCTCACTTATGTTTGATACAAGGAAGATCTTCCTTGGAACATTTGTTTTTCTCTTCTTGGTGCACATATCTTTTAGGAATTTTGCATATGATGGGACTTGTTGTATGGCATCAAGAAGGGACACATTGATCTGAACCTATTTGAACATTTTCCTAATCTTCTCCATTTGAGCAGTAGTCTTATTATTTACTAGCCTATTAGGAAATGGTACAATAGGCTTGTAAGGTTGCTCATCTGTTTGGTTGTTGTTATTTGGCTTGGAGGTTGACGGTTGTGAACTTGAAGATGGATCATTTTGAGTTGGTGGTATAATTACAGGAGAATTTGGCACTGATTTATTAGGAATAGGATGACTAGAAACCTTATTGTCAATTTGTTTTCTAAATCTCAGGATATGAACAGTGTTGTATTGACTTGGACTTATGTCTTCAATTTCATGAATAGGAAAGGAGTTCTTAGGATTTGGCAATGGCTGACTTGGCAGTGTTCCCTTTTGTCTTTCATTTAATGAGTTAGCCAGCTGACATATTTGAACCTCTAACCTATTGATAACTTGATGGTGGTTGTTCATCATTGAGGCCTGGGTTTTGAACAAGGTTTCAATCATTCTTTCTAAATCTGACAATTTTTTATCTGGATGACTCTGTTGTTGTTGCTGATATGTGGGCTGGAAGTTATGTTGGTAATTGGTTTGAAAGTTTGGTTGACCTTGGTGGAAACTGGGTTGATGAGACTGAGCAGGGTATTGATGTGGGAATTGTTGCCTTGGTTGCTCATGACTAGACTGATTCCATGAGAAATTTGGATGGTTCCTCCATCTTGGGTTGTATGTTTTGGAGTATGAATTGTAGTTAGGTCTGGTATATGCTGCATTTATGTTTTCAAGATACATTTAAGCTTGGTAGACGGGACACTCCTCGAACAGATGGTTGAGAGCATGGCAGTAGGTACAACCTGGATTAATCACTGGTGTTGGGTTGACTTGATTTACTGAATTGGGTTCTCTGGCCTCTAACAGTTCTATCCTCTTCATCAATTGTGTTATTTTTGCCTCGGCAGCTATAGAGGATTCGATTGAATGTATACCGGTTTTGAAAGTGGTGGAGTTAGTTTTCTCGGGGCAAGACTCCCACTGAATGGTTTTTTTTGCTAAAGCTTCAAAGAGGTCCCAGCCCTGGTTCTCATCTTTTTTCAAAAATTCTCCTTGACACATAGTCTCAAGGAGTGTCTTGTTTGGTAGTCTAGTCCATCATAGAAAATTTGGCACTGCCGTCACTTCTCTATTCCGTGATGAGGACATTAGGCTAGCATATCCTTAAACCGTTCAAAATACTTCTAAATAGGTTCACTTGTTTCTTGCTTAAACTGCATTATGTTTTTTCTGATGAGGGCCGTTTTATGAATAGGATAGAACTTCTTAAGAAAGACTTTGACAAAATCATCCGATGATGAGATAGAACTAGCAGGCAAATTATATAGCCACTTCTTGGTAATGTCCTTAAGTGCGAAGGGAATGAACCTCAATCTAACAACATCTTTCCCATTGGGTGATTCTCATCATCAAACACACTTCTTCAAACTCACGAATGAAGAAATATGCGTCCTCGGATTCTAGGCCATGAAACCTAGGGAGTGTGTTAATGAATTGAGGCTTAAGCTCAAAATTATTTTCATTTGCCTCAGGTAGAAGAATGCATGAAGGAAGTGAAGTGCGAATTGGGTAGAACTTGTCTTGGAGGGAAGTAGGGTTTGCCATGATTGGGATTGTGTCAGGAAGTGGTGTAAGTGTAGAAGTCCTAACAAGTCTTGATGAAATTGGATCCCGATATCACTCTTGCATGCACAATCAAAGACAACGTTCACCAAACAACAAGCGAAAAAGGAAATAACAAACAAAACAAAGAAAAATAATCACAAGCTATCTAGGATCTCTAGACCTAGACGATTCCTAACTGGTCGATGAACCGAAGAAGGTTGTTGCTCGAGTTAGACCATAGCTAATCAGTCAAGTAGGGGCAAAATACGGTGGGAGGTATCCATGCGTAAGCAACGAGCCTTAATTACGCCAAACCACGGTATCTTCGAGGGTTAACCTCTTAATCCCCAACCTTAGATACTGATTTGACTGGAGTCTGAATTAAAACAATTTCCAACAACGGCTGATCTCTTATCGAGTCTGGATGTCCCTAGGGGACAACGTCTATCAATTTTTATTTAAAAGCTTGGGATTGTGAGTGCTTAGAATGTTATTTTTGGGCTAAGGAAGGGTGATTAAATTCCTAACTTATCTTGTTTATTGGGTGGTGCCCTTAAAGTCAATTTGTGCAAGTGTACAGTATATGCAAAAAAGATTCACTCAAAGCGATGTAAATGAACCAAGAGATGAGTTCTATTCTATATGCTATGCGAACGTACCTTGTTCCAGCACTCTTCAACAGTAAAGTAAATAAATTGAAAAGACACGTGCCTAAAATACAAACGTCTAATTAATTTTTAAATTTTTCAACAAATATTTTACTGTTGGTTTATTAGCAGGCTCCTGGTGATGACATACAAGAAATAAAGTTTGTACCAAGATATATTTTTGCAGAACAAGCAGTCCTGCAAAAAAGATTGTGAGTAGTGAACTCCTCCTTGCCGCGGATCTGCGGCCAGAGCCGAGAAAACGCGGCAATTCAGAGGGTATTTGGTCTCTACTTTTTAGAGCAGAGGCCCAAGACCACTTATATGTTACTGCAAGTCTTGTTTTCTATTTTCCCAACCTATAACCTGAAAAGAGAAGACAAATTCATTTTAGTTCAAAAACTCAATAAAAACCATTACCCTCCCCGGCAACGGCGCCAAAAATTTGTTCGAAAGGAGGAATTGGATTGAGCAGAGTTTAGAATAAACCATTCATGTTCGTGTATTGATTATCCAACTCTGAATATGTATGAAGATTTAATTTACTCCTTTGAATCACCGTTCGTAGCACAAGCTATAACGGGTCGTATCCGCAGGGAGGACTAGTGATGGAAGCGTTCACAGTTTTTATATTAAAGTTTTTGGAAAGAAAAACGAAAATTCTTCTTTGTTTAAAAATTGAAAAACAAAACAAAGAAGAAAGAGAGCGAAGAATCTTTGTAGAGGTTTTTAAATAAAAGGAAAACTGAATGAAAGATGGAATGAAAACTGGTGGCGTTGGAAAAAGAGAATGTTTTTAGAAAAGGGTTTTGAAATACGATAGAGATAAAGTCATGACTAACTAACTTTCTACAATACTAACTTACTACTCTCAATGAGTGATTCATGCCTCATATTGATTCATCGGCAATAGTACATCTTGTCAAATCAATATGTTGTCTTATATTGAGGATGTGTTCTCATCTAGGCTTGGCTAGGTGGCCTCCTTGGATCATCGGCTCCCTAAATAGATTTTCAATAATGGAACATAGGTAATCACACTTAAGTATGCTAAACAAGAATGTAAGATTCATTAGTCCATCAAAGCTATAATCAAGTTAGCATGAAATAAGAAACTTATATAATAGTTGTTAGCATACTAAAGTAATCCATCCTCATGTTCCATCAAGGCACTTGTTCAAGAGACGAGGCTCTGAATGAGGCACACATGAATCATATGGAGGGGATATAAAGCATTCACTAAGAATTGAACATATCTCATCTTCATTGGGGGTAAGAAAGACGTGTAAATTGCAAGACTAAAAATAAAAACATCCAATGATTCATATGAGTTCGCAATCACCCAAGAGTTAGTAGTTAGTAGTGTTAGAAGTTAATTAGTCATGTTAGTGAGTTAGCTAGCCATAGAAAGGAGGAACAAGCAAGAATACATGGTAGAAAGTAAATGCAAGAAAGTAAGAACTTGAAGGTAAAAGCAATAGAACAAGAAAAGACTTGAGGAAATGAAGCTTGATCCCTTGTATTGAGTTGTCACCTTCTTCAATTACAAAGATCTCTCAACCTTACTCTCTCTTTTCTGGATCTAGAAGAAGAAAATTAAAATTAAAAAGAACTAAAGAGACTTAAAGAAATCCTAAAAATTTTCCTAAACAAGAATGCTATTCTCTCCTCTCTCGATTACAGAGGCCCTAGGGGTCTATTTATAGCCTTCAGGAGAAGATGCCTTCCTACAACAGCCGTAGGATCAATCGCTTGATCAACGGCCAAAGAGTGCCGCGGATCTGCGGCCAGGGCCGCGTTTTCGAGGCAAAATCTTAACCGTTGCGCCAACAATTTCTCTGGCATTCTATTATACCTCGTGTGCCCACCTGGAGCTTTCTAGAAGGTAGAGAATATGCTTTAGATCAGTCCAGATTTCTTATTGTGGGCTTCTAAATTACTCCTTTAATTCCTTTAAAAATCATAAGAATTGGGCCTTCTTCTCCATAAAATATTGGACCTGAAAAATAAGAGAGAAAAGCAATAAAAATCTCATTTTTATTACCATAAAGTATGGTGAGGTAACACTAGGAATTATTACCCTAGGCCGACTCCTCCAAATATTCAATACGAAGAAAAAGCAATATTCAAATCAAGCTATGATGGCACTTCTGTCTACGAATGGAATATAGACAGAAAAAGCGAATACGAAATACTCAATACACTACAAGAGATAGGCATGGCAGTAACAGCCTACAAAACCAACCGATTACCAGAACAAAATGCCATAGTCACATAGTCACTGGATTCACTGGACAATTAATTTTTAAATTTTTTAACAAATATTTTACTGTTGGTTTATTAGCAGGCTCCTGGTGATGACATACAAGAAATAAAGTTTGTACCAAGCTATATTTTTGCAGAACAAGCAGTCCTGCAAAAAAGATTGTGAGTAGTGAACTCCTCCTTGCCGCGGATCTGCGGCCAGAGCCGAGAAAACGCGGCAATTCAGAGGGTATTTGGTCTCTACTTTTTAGAGCAGAGGCCCAAGGCCACTTATATGTTACTGCAAGTCTTGTTTTCTATTTTCCCAACCTATAACCTGAAAAGAGAAGACAAATTCATTTTAGTTCAAAAACTCAATAAAAACCATTGCCCTCCCCGGCAACGGTGCCAAAAATTTGTTCGAAAGGAGGAATTGGATTGAGCAGAGTTTAGAATAAACCGTTCATGTTCGTGTGCTGATTATCCAACTCTGAATATGTATGAAGATTTAATTTACTCCTTTGAATCACCGTTCGTAGCACAAGCTATAACGGGTCGTATCCGCAGGGAGGACTAGCGATGGAAGCGTTCACGGTTTTTATATTGAAGTTTTTGGAAAGAAAAACGAAAATTCTTCTTTGTTTAAAAATTGAAAAACAAAACAAAGAAGAAAGAGAGCGAAGAATCTTTGTAGAGGTTTTTAAATAAAAGGAAAACTGAATGAAAGATGGAATGAAAACTGGTGGCGTTGGAAAAAGAGAATGTTTTTAGAAAAGGGTTTTGAAATACGATAGAGATAAAGTCATGACTAACTAACTTTCTACACTACTAATTTACTACTCTCAATGAGTGATTCATGCCTCATATTGATTCATCGGCAAGAGTACATCTTATCAAATCAATATGTTGTCCTATATTGAGGATGTGTTCTCATCTAGGCTTGGCTAGGTGGCCTCCTTGGATCATCGGCTCCCTAAATAGATTTTCAATAATGGAACATAGGTAATCACACTTAAGTATGCTAAACAAGAATATAAGATTCATTAGTCCATCAAAGCTATAATCAAGTTAGCATGAAATAAGAAACTTATATAATAGTTGTTAGCATACTAAAGTAATCCATCCTCATGTTCCATCAAGGCACTTGTTCAAGAGACGAGGCTCTGAATGAGGCACACATGAATCATATGGAGGGGATATAAAGCATTCACTAAGAATGGAACATATCTCATCTTCATTGGGGTAAGAAAGACTTGTAAATTGCAAGACTAAAAATAAAAACATCCAATGATTCATATGAGTTCGCAATCACCCAAGAGTTAGTAGTTAGTAGTGTTAGAAGTTAATTAGTCATGTTAGTGAGTTAGCTAGCCATAGAAAGGAGGAACAAGCAAGAATACATGGTAGAAAGTAAATGCAAGAAAGTAAGAACTTGAAGGTAAAAGCAATAGAACAAGAAAAGACTTGAGGAAATGAAGCTTGATCCCTTGTATTGAGTTGTCACCTTCTTCAATTACAAAGATCTCTCAACCTTACTCTCTCTTTTCTGGATCTAGAAGGAGAAAATTAAAATTAAAAAGAACTAAAGAGACTTAAAGAAATCCTAAAAATTTTCCTAAACAAGAATGCTATTCTCTCCTCTCTCGATTACAGAGGCCCTAGGGGTCTATTTATAGCCTTCAGGAGAAGATGCCTTCCTACAACAGCCGTAGGATCAATCGCTTGATCAACGGCCAAAGGAGTACCGCGGATCTGCGGCTAGGGCCGCGTTTTCGAGGCAAAATCTTAACCGTTGCGCCAACAATTTCTCTGGCATTCTATTATACCTCGTGTGCCCACCTGGAGCTTTCTAGAAGGTAGAGAATATGCTTTAGATCAGTCCAGATTCCTTATTGTGGGCTTCTAAATTACTCCTTTAATTCCTTTAAAAATCATAAGAATTGGGCCTTCTTCTCCATAAAATATTGGACCTGAAAAATAAGAGAGAAAAGCAATAAAAATCTCATTTTTATTATCATAAAGTATGGTGAGGTGGTGTAAAAATGATGCAAAAATGAACTCCAAACATGCCTTCAAGAACACTTCCAAAGAAGCAAGGCTTAGATTAATGCATACATATGATTCCTTGGGTTCTTTACATCAAAACCATTTAAAACAAGAGGGATCAAAGATAGATGATAGTGAGCCCAGAAAAATGCATTTAGCTACTCATGATTAAAGTAAAACAAGACATGTAAATGAAATAACACAGACCCGTGAATTGGAGAAGAAGAGAAGCCTTGAACCTTTATTGATGTCACTTCAACTTCAGATTACAATCACTCTTTTTCTCCCTTTCACTTGTATCTGGACTGAACTATGAATTAAAAACAGAGATACAACTTCTCAACACTATCTAACAAAGAACCTAAATCCTAAAAATAAAGAGAAAAATTTAATCTAATTTTCGGTGTATTTTTCAGTGAGCAACCTGCCTTTTATAGGCAAAAACCCAGAGGGGAGAGGATTGAGGAGATAAGGGGACCAAACGCTCCCCTTATCTCCACTACTAGGCCGTGGATCCACGGTTTTGGCCGCAGATCCACGACAAGGATGTGGCCAAGTGGCCATATCCAAGCAGAGATCTTGATAGCGTGTAATGTTGCCCCTTTTTATCCGACTGGATTTGCTGTTAGTCTCTGATTCTGATCTGATTTTCGGTGATTCTCAAGCTAACCGATTTGGTCATATAAAATTGAATTAATCGGTTTTATTTGATGTAATCTTCCCTGATATGCGTTGATCTTCAGCTAGAATTATCCCTATCCTCCTGAATATTTATCTCCTCTTTAATTAAGATTTAAATCAGAATTAAAGTACGTTTTTGAGCTCTTTTCCTTTCCATCTCCATTAGCAATGGGCCTGCACATTATTAAATAAAAATAAGATTTATTAATAGTATTTATTAGATAATAAACATGGTAATGTGATAATATATATGCAATATATGTGACCGATCACTCTTGTGTAGAGGTGATTGTGTTTAAGAGGGAGTTGTGTACTCCTAGTGTTGAGTTATAATTCCTTGATGGAGGTCCCTTTGTGAAAGGTTCTATGTGGACATAGTGAAAATCTTTCTATGTGAAGGCAGAGACGTAGAGCAGTAACTCGAACCTAGAAACATATCACTGTGTTTGCGTTTAATCTTCTATCTCTCAACTCTCTTATATCTTGCATTGCTATACATTGTTTATATTCATATACATGCTAAATATTGTTTATATGCTCACACTTGTGTTTAATCAAGAGAGCTATTGAAGCACCTCAACTCTTAATTTAGAGGAATCTCGAAGAGTAGTTCCAGAGCCCTTCGTGGGAAATTTGGACTCACTCTTGATTACACATAGTGTGTTTAGCAATTAGTATTAATTCTGTATTATTTTTCATTATATTAGCACTACACCTATTCACCCCCCTCTAGGTGTACTTTCAATAAGGGTATAACAGAATATCAATTATTACATTCCCATAATGTGATAATCATGAGTCAAGTTATAGCATGGCAGGTGTCAAATGGCAACATACAAGTGTCAGGTGATAGCATGCAGGTGTTAGGTGTCAAATGATGACATGTCAAGTGATTATCACATCAAGTATTAACTGTCGAATAACACAATATGGGAAAATGGTACAGATACAGAGGATCAATTTAAATATCGAGAAACAATATAGTTCTTGAAAATAGTATAAGTAAAGATTTCAAACTCTTCACAACCATCAATAAAAGAATAATAGTTAAATTATTTAGTTTTCAGGCGGGGCTTGGTCAAGCGGAGCAAAGCCAGGAAGATAATTATACAAAACTAATTATTTCTTTCTATGGTTGACTCCTTGATTTCAAGCAGTGTAAAGATATCCCGCATATTGAATTACGATTTTCAAGCAGTGTAAAGACAAAATGCATACTTTAAACTAAAGATATAATCTCGTACCTTCATGTTATGGTGAGATAGCAAAGATGAAAATTATTTGAGAAGTATTTCATGGTGAGATGTGAATTGTTTGATGTTATAATTATCTATTGCTCTAAAGTTAACTTTAGCAGGAATAAAGTAGGAACTTGCCATAATCCGATGAGGCAAGTTACCATATAGTAAAAACTTGGCCAAATTAAATGTTGCCAATGAATTCAGAAATATATGAGATAAATGAGGTGATGATAAGTTAAACTGTAAATAATAGGGAACCATGAATTAGCACCTTGTTGAGATGGTAACCTAAATCAGAAGTCTAATGTTGATATTAATATCAAACCAAATCATAATAACCGTTGCTTAAACTAATACTGAGTAACCGATATCTCTTCGAGAGTAATATGTAAACTGAAAAAAAAAGACTACTGTAAATAATGGATATCATGGATCCATGGGAATAAAGTGAGTGAACTAGAAAGCCAGTGATGGTGACTAATTCATCTCTCTCTCTCTCTCTCTCTCTCTCTCTCTCACACACACACACACATATCATCAAAGTGATGAATTCACTATCTCTAACTAATCTAAACTAAATCAACTTAAATCTCTACATTATACCATACGAGTGTACGGTTACAGGGCGATAAACGAGTTGGTGCTCAAGTATGAATAGTAAGTAGAAATGAACATAGACTAGGTTATAATTAACAATTAATGGGCCAATAATATAACTAATATATGTTGATTGTGATTATTACTTAATTTCTATGAATATGGATGTGTATAGTACTTGTACATATATAATTGTGATATACCGTATAATCATATATAATTGATAAATTGTTGATGATTATTTATTGATAGATATGCTTGATGACTAATGAGGTATGTACTCTCGATTTCAAGTAACAATTTATAACGAAATGAATGATGCGTGTAAGTGTGAATTTAGTGGACTATTAAAATTTCAAAACATATTAAGACTCCGGCCGTGGATAAGTAGTATAGTCAGTTCCATTAACCAAATATCGAATGTGTGAAATAATAACCATAACTAGTTAAAAGACCTAATCATATGATCAAATAATGAGTATTGAGGATGTTATCAATTGTTTGATGTTTTGTTGAATGATTGATATAGATGAGGATGGTATGTGTGTTTGAATGTGTATGCACTGAAAATTTGTACGAACTTAATTGTGTGTGACATATCGACGATATGATTGGTGATTGAAATAGTATATCGGTGCGTAACTAAAACTGTATGTTTTGTTGATGGTTGATGTGTATGTATATTGTATTATGAAGGAAGAGGCCAGGCGGGAGCCAGTGGGTATGAAAATAAGGTATGAAATTGTGTATTGTGGTATGAAGGAAGGGGCCGGGGGGACGGTGGGTACAAAAATGGGGTATGAGACTGTATGTATGATATAAAGTAAATAAGTTGTTTATTTAATATGATTTGTGTTGTATACTTGTCTTCGATGCAGGTTGTGAAACCTTGCTTTGTTATAAGAGATGATTAAATATAATGGGATGTGAGAATATGTAAGAGTTAATCCATGAAGTACTTGAATTGTGACTTGATTATATGTTATATAAGTACGGCTTGTGATATAGTTATTATTCGGATATATAAATTATGTTACGATTTAGTTATTGTGATTGGTATACTATCGGGTGTAGTATATAGAATACGTGTTGTGTACTATAAGTAACTGAGAATATACATATGTAATTCAAGAAAGTTAAAGAGAATCAATGATCAAAGGAGTCAGATCGTCCTATAAACTAAGAAGATAATTGCTTTGATTATTTATTTATAATATGTAGTTGATTTTTTGTTCTCTTATTTATCGATGTTTGCTTCTGTTATTGAAGAAAATCATGCTTTTTACTGGATATGTATATCATTTTCTTAATTTCTTTATGTCTACTCACTGAGTTGTCAAGCTCACTTCCTCTCAGGTTCATGCTTTTTAGGTCATGGTGAGGTGAAGGCCAAGTTTTAGGCCTTACACGTATCGTAGGGAATTTTCATTGAAAGAAAAAGTATTGAAGTTGTAATTATGTGCCTCTTGTAAAGTTTCTTGTTGTATATGTACACAGTTTTATTTGCCATGTACTTGTAGCATGTATTATATTTGTAGAATAGATTTGTAACGAGATAAGATTTTGATGATTATGGTTATCTTGAGTTAGAATTATAGATAGTTTTTGTGTTGAATTATAGAATCAGAGAGATGTACTCTTGAGCTCATTATGTTGTGATTTTTGGAATGTTATATATGAATAAATAGACGGTGTCAAGTCGAAATATTATTATGTTGCGTGGGTGATTCTTGAGTTTGATATATAATGTATTTGAATTGAGATAAGCCGTATAGGCTGATGTTAATATATATATTGTATTTGGGCAAGTGACTAAATGGAGGGGAGATGCTACCGAAATTTTGAACTTTTATATGATACAACAATAATAACAACAACTAAGCTATTTGTCCCAAGAATTTGGGGTAGGCTACATGAACCAAAAGAGAATTACACCGGATCTGGCACATGGATCAACTTTCTCCACTCATTCCTATCGAGCAATATGCCTTCACTGAGATCTTTAGCCTCTATATCTTATCGTATTACCTCCATCCATGTTTTCTTCGGTCTCCCCCGCGCTTTTTTAACTTGCTGATTGGTTAATAAAAATACATATTTTCATTCACATTTTCGTACTTAATTTTTATAAAATATTACAATTTAATTCATTTATTATTTAGTAATGTGTAAGTCTCAATGACTCAAGATAAAGCCCAAATGAAGCCAAAAGCCCACAAGAAATATGAAAATAAAGATTAATTGGGAAAATAATGGAAGCATCTTTTCTATCTCATTTAAATTTGGGTTTTAAATTAATATGATTTATAACCTAGAGGAGGAGAAGGATACAATAAGTTGAATTATCATCTTAATTAAAGATAGAATCTTAATTAAAGATAGAGATGAATCTATTTTGTTTGGACCACAAGACGAAGATAAAGGAGAGAAAAATCTGAATTTAATTCGGATTCAGACCGAACACTCTTTAGTATTTCAGTCATAACTTTCTCTATCAAAACTCAAATTTGATAATTCAAGATGCTCCAGAAAGAAGACTTGAAGGACGACAACTCTTACATTGATCATGCTTTCAAATTCAGCCGTCTGATGATCCATATTCAGCTATCAACACGATAATAAGTTGCAGATCAGAATTAAATTTCTACATAAAATTTGGATCAGTCAAATCAAGTTTGGAGATAAGAGAAGAATTTAAATTCAGAAATATTTAGATCCTCCTATCTTCATACGCTTCCTATCTTTTTGGTTTTCTCCTATAAATACCCCCTGCAGAGCAGCAGAGTAAGGACAGATCTCAGAAGCTCAAGTCTAGGGTTTCTTTTAGATCCTCTTTTCTTTCCAAATATTCTTGTATTATTTTGTTTTTTATTTAATTGGAGAAGAAGTTTGTTGAAGAACCAGAGGAGATTTATAATTGGTCAGTGACATCTAATAAAATAAGGTTCTTCATTCTTTTTACTCTTCTTGTTTTTAAATTCAATTTAGTTTCTTATCTTTGCTTTAACTTATTCGCTGTTCTTCTTTAGTTTGATGCAACTTTTCTTATTCATAAAAATTGAAAATAAAAATAAAAAATATAAGTAACTAATTAAACTTATAGTTTGCTAATCTCTCGATCAACCTAAGTTTAATTTAAAAGATGAACTGAATAATATCTATGCTTGTTAGAAACCTAGGATTAAATTGGTGTTCTTCAAGATGAATCAATAATTAAGTTTAACTAATTTGGGTTACACTTTTTAATGGTTATTCATAGTTCATATTTAAATACTTTGATAGCATAATATTAAGTAGACTTTTCTTAGGTTATACTTTGAAATTTGGATGAACTATAGTTTAATTTTTATTAGTGCACACTAATTTGGGTTTACAACTTTTTTATTCATCTTGCTTGATTCTTAATCAAAACCCTAGGGTAGATAATTCTTCATGAATTCAATATGAAGTTCACTCTTTTAGACTAATACTTTGGTTGTGGTAGACGATTAGTAGACTATAATTCTTTTTTCTTAATTAAATCTATTTCTTACAATCAATATCTCTTTTTTCCTGGCTAACTTTAGAAAAAATCATTCCAAAAAGCTTCCATTGCATCCTTCCCTGTAGATCGACCCGTCTAGCCCTTGCTACACGGTTACATTGAAACGAGACTAAGACTTTCTAGCTTTAACTCTTTTCTTTATTATTTTCCCATTTCAATCAAAATTTTGGCGCCTTGCTGGGAGGAATGGTATGATATTCTCTAAAACTAATTATTTTTTTTTTTGCAGGATCTGCTAACAGGAAAATTTATTGCAGCGTATTTTGCAGGGCTGCTGCAAATTGCAAGTATTATTTTCTCAAGTTGATAATTTTTCTCTGTAATCATCCTACATACTGCTAATTAACTAACAGTAACCTATTAGTTGACTAATTAAAAAAAAAATTAGACTCTTGCATCATAGGCACATGTCTATTTAAATTTCTTAATTTTTGTTGAAGAGTGCTGGAGACAAGGTACGATCGCATTGCATATAGATTAGGAAACACCCTTGGCTGATTTACTACTTTTAAGTGAATTCTTGTCTATTGTTTTACATGTGCACTAAATCACTTTAAGGGCAAAAACCATAAATAAGATAAGGTGAGGACGTCATTACCCTTCCTTGGCCTACAAATCATCTCCGTTAAGTTAACTCGAACTCATTAAGAGATTGACTGAAGGAGGAAGTTGTTCGAAATTAACTCTTACTAAATCGGTGTCTAAGGCAGGGGATTAAGGTGCGAAACCCTGAAGGTTAGTGATTTGGCATAATTAGGCCCGTCTTAGACGGATACCTCCGACTGATCTTACCCCCTACCTGGCCGATTAACTTGTGGTTAAGGTCGGCAATATACCTCCTAAAGACAATCTAAAGTTAGGAGTCATCTAGGTCCAGGTTTACCCTAGATTAGGATTTTTGATTTTTTTTTTCTTTTTGATTGATTGGGTGAACTTGTTTGTTAATTGCGCATGTCAGCTTGATCGAGAGATCTAGTACATCTAGGTTCAAAAAAATAATTCACCACTAACGAAAAAAAAAAACCCGATTGTCTATCCACACTCTATGATCCATTCTATAGGCCAAACTCATTTTTCCATCCACCAACCTTTTTTTCTAACTTTCATAACTACACTCAACTCACCCACTCATCTTTTACATCTTATCCACCTACTTGGTGCAATTACTGTCATGATCCATCTCATCCCTCGGGACAGTGTCCCTCTATGGGGTATTCGTTAGGACGAAATTCAAATCAGTTTCACTCATTTCAAGGACCTACGAGCGAACCCTATCTATCACATCAATTAAAATTCAATTACAATCATAAAGATGACACACAAACTTCACACCAAATACTAAGTGACAATGTTTCACACTGAGCCCACCTAGAGATGATGGTTAATGAGTTAGCGGTTGAGCAGGAGGAGGATTCATTTTCCACTCAACCAGTTCTTGATTCAAAACCAAAAATACTTATGTCAATCCAGGAACACATCAATCAAGATAGAATCAAAAAAGTCCAAAGTGAGAAACCCGTGTCAATTTTAGATTACATTCGTCTTAATGAAGGAATGAGTTCAATAATGTTGATAAGCCCGATGAAGAAGTATACATATTAGACGACTATCGTCGATTTCGAGACAAATTGATTACAGATCATTTGGCCGAATATTAACCTCATAGGGAACAAGTTGAGTTGTATAGTGAAGATAAATGTGATGATGAATCTTTGTGTTTGGATGAAGTGTTTCAAGATGATTGAGATACGCATACACCTCCCAAGGAGAAAGTTAAATCATATTGTGAGGATATTTGTGAAGATGATGAGCCTCTATTTCTTGATATGTTGTTTAAAGATAAATGTGATCATAGTGTTGAGAAAACGTGTGTTACGTTTAGAGTTCCCTTTGAAAGAGAGAAGCTTGATTAAGTATCTTCTCATTCAATGAACCAACTAATGATCAATCGTTTGAAAACATAAATCAAGAACCTCAAATTCACAAAAGCTTTAAAAACCTCATCGAAGATGAACTTAACTGTTTGAATGAATCGATTAGGGATGCTTTGGTTAGTTACACACCTTCGAAAGAAATGGTTAATTCAAGTTTTAAGGAGATATATGAAGATTAGCTCAAAATTCTTACGTATTCATGTTGTGTATGCCCAATAATATTTTTTTATGATGATGAATTTATGAAGAGTGGAAGAGAGAAAAAGAGTAGGAGGAAATTGAGAAAATTGAGGAACAAATTGGAGAGGATGAATAACAAAATGACAAAAAGATTAGTCTCCCCATTGTGCCCTAGAAAGAGAACCCATTGGAATGATGGGAAGCGAGCTAGAGGAATGAAACCTAAAAAGATTTAGGTGTGGGAAAAACATGTGTTGTACATATATTTGTATATTATTATTATTATTTTTTTTCTCTTTTTACATTTTATTTCATGCATCCATGCATTACATTCATACATTGAGGACAATGCATGAGATAGGTGTGGGGGAGGGTTCTAACATAACGTAGGTTTTCTTTTTATTTAAAAAAAACTTAACATTTTACTTTTTTCTTTATAAAAAAAAGAAAAATTATTAATGAACATTTTACTTTCTTAAAAAAATTTAAAAAATTAACATTTTTCCTTCTTAAAAAAACTTTTTGAAAAGAAAGCAATATTTTGAAATATTTTTTGTAAGAAATTATGTTATTTTAAGGAATAGGAGAATCATAATTAGGATCTCTTATACTTGGTCAAAATAAGATTATTAGTTTGATTTCTAAGCCTAGGAAGGAAATTTGGAAAAGTAATTTAGTCTTAATTTTTACCTTGATGAAATATGCATGCTTTACACACTTAGCACTTAGGGTTCAAAAACAAAGATTCTTATGTCTTATTTGAATACATGTATATAATATATCAATAATCCTCTGATTAAGCTGGGTATTTATACCCCATAAAGCATAAGTATTCACGTCTAAAAGCGGTTCACATATAAAATTCTTAGTTTTGTGTCCTTATTTGCTCGAGTCTTTAAGTACTTGGGGTGTTTTCTCACCCGGTGCCCTAAAACCATCTGGTTTGGGAGTCACCGATAAAAAGCTCGTTACATGAGCAGATTAGAAAGCCTAATAGAACTAAGGAATAATAGTACCAAAATAATAAATAAATAAAATAAGGCATAAGAGTTAGAGTTAAAGAAGCCTGAGTCAAAATTTTACGGTCACAAAGATGCATATGACTTAGGGTAAAATAATAGATTAGATGAGAAATTCAATTTGACTCCTTACTGTGATTGATAACAAGTTTTTGAATAGAGACTAAGTTTGGGAATGAAAAATTCAATTTTCCTATAATTTATAGATTACTTGAACTCTTACAATAATAATTCAAATATTTTCTCCTTTTTCAAAATGTGTTTTAAAAAATGCTAACATTTTATTTTACTTTCTTTATGGATTTTGTGGGTGTAATCCACTGAAAACCTCAGAGACAACACTCGTCCTCTAGGGGTAACCTAGAGGTTTAAAGGCTTATTGCACATGCTAAGTACAATCGTGGTACCTACGAAAGTGATATTAGGATAGTTAGATTAGTTTATTTTATTTTATTTTATTTTTACTCGAGGACGAGCAAAAAGATTGGTGTGGGGGTGTGATTGGTCATTAAAAATGCATCTTTTCATTCACATTTTTATACTTAATTTTTATAAAAATATTACTATTTAATTCATTTATTGTTTAGTAATGTGCAGGCCTCCATGACCCAGAGAAAGCCCAAAAGAAGCCAAAAGCCCACAAGAAATATGAAAATAAAGATTAATTGGGATAATAATGGAAGCATCTTTTCTATCTCATTTAAATTTGGGTTTTAAATTAATATGATTTAAAACCTAGAGAAGGAGAAGGATACAACAAGATGAATCATCATCCTAATTAAAGATAGAGATGAATTTCTATTTTGCTTGCACCACAAGACGAAGATAAAAGAGAGAAAATTTGAATTTAATTCGGATTTAGACTGGATACTCTTTAGTATTTTAATTATAACTTTCTCTATCAAAATGCATATTTAATGATTCAAGATGCTCCAGAAAGAAGATTTGAAGGACTACAACTCTCACGTTGATCACACTTTTAAATTCAGCCGTCTGATGTTCCATATTCAGTAATCAACATGATAATAAGTTGCAGATCAAAATTAAATTTCTACATAAAATTCTGGATAAGTCAAATTAAGTTTGGAGATAAGAGAAGAATAGAAGAATTCAAATTCAGAAATATTTAGCTCCTCCTATCTTCATACGCTTCCTATCTTTCTAGTTTTCTCTTATAAATACCCCTGCAGAGCAATAGAGCAAGGGCAGATCTCAGAAGCTCAAGTCTAGGGTTTCCTTTATATCCTCTTTTATTTTCAAATTTTCTTGTATTATTTCATTTTTTTTATTTATTTGGAGAAGAAGATTGTTGAAGAAGCAGAGAGCTTTGTAATTGGTCAGTGACATTCAATAAAATAAGGTTCTTCATTCTTTTTACTCTTCTTGCTTTTAAGTTCAATTTAGTTTTTTTTCCATTGCTTTAACTTATTTGCGGTTCTTCTTTTAGTTTGATGCAACCTTTCTTATTCATAAAAATTGAAAATAAAAAAATATATGAGTAACTAATTAAACTTATAGTTTTCTAATCTCTCGATCAACTTAAGCTTAGTTTAAAAGATGAACTGATTGACATCTATGCTTGTTAGAAACTCTAGGATTAAATTGGTATTCTTGAAGATGAATCAATAATTAAGTTTAACTAATTTGGGTTGCACTTTTTAATAGTTATTCATAGTTCATATTTAAATACTTTGATAGCATAATGTTAAGTAGACTTTTCTTATGCTATGCTTTGAAATTAGGGTGAACTATAGTTTAATTTTTATTAATGCACACTAATTAGGGTTTACAATATTTTTATTCATCTTGCTTGATTCTCAATCAAAATCCTAGGGTAGATAATTCTTCATCGATTCAATATGAAGTTCACTCTTTTAGACTAATACTTTGGTTGTGGTAGACGATTAGTAGAGTATAATTCTTTTTTCTTAATTAAATCTATTTCTTACAGTCAATATCTCTTTTTTCCAAGCTAACTTTAGAGAAAATCGTTCCGAAAAGCTTCCATTGCATCCTTTCCTGTGGATCGATCCGTCTAGCCCTTGCTATACGGTTACATTGAAACGAGACTATGACTTTCTAATTTTAACTCTTTTCTTTATTATTTTCCCGTTTCAATCACTTGCCCTAAATTGATACACTCTACTTGCCGGACTGGTGCATCTGTAGGTCTACGTCGCACATGACCAAGCCATCGTAGGCGATTTTCTCTCATCTTCTCTTCTATAGAGGCTACACCTATCTGAGTACGAATATCCTCATTTCTCACCTTATCTCTCCACGTGTTATCACACATCCAATGAGACATGCGCATCTCTGCTACACTCATCTTCTGGGCATGATATCTCTTTATACCCCAACATTCTATGCCATATAAAAAAGCTGGCCTAACAGCAGTCCGATAAAACTTTTCTTTCAGTCATAACGGAATGTTATGATCACATAAAATTCCTATTGCGCTCCTCCTTTTCAACCAGTCGGCTTGCATCCTATGGTTGACATCACTATCGATCTCCCATCCTTTAGGATAATAGAACCCAAGTACTTAAAATGACTGCTTATCGGTATTTCTTGTCCATCTAGTCTCACAATACTATAATCTCAGATTCCTTGTTTACTGAATTTATACTCCATATACTCTGTTTTGGCCCTACTTAATCTAAAACCTCGAGATTCTAGAGTTTGCCTCTATAACTCCAATTTGGTATTGCCCAAGCTCTCATCTCATCGACTAGGACAATATCATCAGTAAATAGCATACACCATGGTATCTCATCTTGAATAACTCTAGTAAGCTCATCTATCACTATGACAGAAAAGAATGGATTCAATGCAGATCCTTGATGCAATCCAATTGTGATAGAAAAATTACTTGTTATGCTTCCACAAGTTCTGACATTTGCCACTACTCCATCGTACATATCCTTGTTATGTCAATATATTTGATGGGGACTCTCTTTTTCATCAATGTCCACCATAATACCTCTCTTGGCACTTTATCATAAGCTTTTTCTAAATTAATAAAGACCATATATAAATTTCTCTTCCTCTCTCAAAATCGCTCTATAAGTTGACGAAGCAAATGAATAGCCCCTGTCGTCGATCGCCCCGGCATGAACCCAAACCGGTTCTCTGATATTGTAATATTCTACCTTAACATGTGTTCAATTAGCTTTTTTCAAAGCTTCATGGTGTGACACATGAGTTTTATTCCACGATAGTTTGAATAACTCTGGATATCACCCTTGTTCTCATAGAGAGGTACTAAGATACTTTTCTTTCACTTATTTGGCTCTTTTTAGTTAGCCAGATCTTGTTAAAGAGGTTTGTCAGCCATCTCACGCCCACCTCTCCTAAGCATCTCCATACCTCAATAGGAATTCCATCTAGGCCAACAGCTTTCCTTGACTTCATCCTCTTCAAGGCCTCTTTAACTTCAGATTTGCTAATTTTGCACATATAATTATGGCTCATATTCTGCCACTGAATGGTAAGGTCATCTAAGTCTTGAGTAGAACTACCATTGAACAATTTGTCAAACTACTGTCTCTATCTTTCTTTGATTTCTTCATCTAGAAGTAAAACTTTCTGATCCTCATCATTGGCACACCTCACAGTACATAAGTCTCTAATCTTTCTCTCCCTTATTCGAGCAATTCTATATATATCCTTTTCAACCTCTTTGGTATCCAACTTCTCATACACTTCTTCGTACACTTTAGCTCTTGCATTCTGAACAGCTTTCTTAGCCTTCTTCTTGGCTAGCTTATACCTCTCAAAATTCACTCCACCACAATTTTTTTTCAAATCTCTATAAGAGTCTCGTTTGATCTTAAAGGCAGTTTTTACCTCTTCATTTCACCATGATGTGTCTTTACATTGTGGAGCACCACCCCGTTACTCGCCGAGTACATCTTTAGCTACTCTTTTAATGCAGCTAGCAATTTTGTTTTATGTTGTATTGGGATCATCTTGGGCTTTCCAATCCGCTTCATGCACTACTGATTTACAAAAACTCTTTGGTTAACTTCTTTTAGCCGCCATCACTTAATCTTAGGATCTAACATATGTTTAATCTTTCTAAATCTTCTTCCAATCTGACATCTAAAATTAAGAGTCTATGTTGGGTTACTACACTCTCACCCGGTACTACCTTACAATCCATACAACAACCTTGTTCGAAATGAGGAATTGAATTGAGCAAGAGTTTAGAGTAAACCGTTCATGTCCCTGTGTTGATTATCAAACTTTGAATATGTATGAAGATTTACTTTACTCCTTCGAATCACCGCTCGTAGCACAAGCTATAACGGGTCATATCCACAGGGAGGACTAGCGATGGAAGCATTCACGGTTTTTATGTTGAAGTTTTTGAGAAGAAAAATTAAAGTTCTTCTTTATTTAAAAATGAAAAAAACAAAACAAGGTAGAAAGAGAGTGCAGAATTTTGTAGAGTTTTGTTAAGAAAAAGAAAACGGAAAAAGAAAGCAGAATGAAAGACGATATAGAAAAACTGTAATTTTAGAAAATGAGAAAGTTTTAGAAAGGAGTTTTGAAATTCAATTAAGAGAAAGTCATGACTAACTAACATTCTACACTACTAACTTACTAAGCTCGTTGGGTGATTCATGCCTCTTGTAGATTCATTGGCAATAGTACATCTTGCTTTCTAAAATCAATGTTGTCTCAAATTGAGGTTGTGTTCTCATCTACTAAGCTTGGCTAGGTGGCCTCCTTTGATCATCGGCTCCCAATAGATTCTCAATAATGGAACATAGGTATTCACACTTATGTATGCTAAACAAGAATGTAAGATTCATTAGTCCATCAAAGCTGTAACAAGCTAGCATGAAATAAGAAACTTATACAATATGAGTTAGTATACTAATGTGATCCATCTTCATGTTCTATCAAGGCACTTGTTCAAGAGACAAAGCTCTAAATGAGGCACACATGAATCATATGGAGGTTATACAAAGTATTCACTAGAATTGAAATACTACTCATCATTATTAAAAATAAAAGACTTGTTAATTACAAGACTTAGAAATAAAAACATCCAACAATTCATATGAGTTAGCAATCACCCAAGAGTTAGTAGTTAGTAGTGTTAGAAGTTAGTCAGTCATGTTAGTGAGTTAGTTAGCCATAGAAAAGAAGAACAAGCAAGAATACATGGTAGAAAGCAAATGCAAGAAAGTAAGAACTTGAAAGTAAATGTAATAGAAAAAGAAAAGACTTGAGGAAGGAAAGCTTGAGCCTTTGTATTGATGTGTCACTTCTTCAATTACAGAGATCTTTCACCCTCACTCTCTCTTTTCTGGATCTAGAAGGAGAAAATGAAAATTACACAAGAAGACTAAAGAGAGCTTAAAGAAATCCTAACAATTTCCCTAAATAAAATGCTATTCTCTCCTCCCTTTTTTATAGAGGCCCTGGGGGTCTATTTATAGCCTTCAGGAGAAGAGAACGTCCCACCACAGCCGTAGGATCAATCGCTTGATCAACGGCCAAGGAACTGCCGCGGATCCACGGCCAAGGCTGCGTTTCCGCGGCAGCATCTTGGCCGTTGCACCAACGATTTCTCTGACAAACCGTTATGTTGTGTGTGCCTAGATGGAGCTTCTAGAAGTTGGGAAATATGCCTTAGATCGTTCCAGAATTGGGCTTCATGGTTGTGGGATCCTGAAAATACCTTTAATTCTTCAAAAATCCCAAGATTTGGGCCTTCTTCTCCATTAACTAATGGACCTGAAAAATAAGAGAGAAAAACAATAAAAATCTCATTTTTATTAACATAAAGAATGGTGAGGTGGTGTAAAATGATGCAAAAATAAACTCCAATTATACCCCCATACCTAACTTTTGCTCGTCCCTAAGCAAAATAAGCAAAGAAAAAGAGCTAATTAAATTATTACACCACTTTCGTAGGTGACACGATTGCACTGAGCTCGTGCAACAAGCCGTTAAACCTCTAGGTTACCCTAGAGGAGAAGTGTTGTCTCCTGAGGGTTTTCAGCGGATTGCACCCACAAAATTCAAAGTGAAAGAAAATGTTAATGATTTTTCAAAGAAAGAAAAAAGTTTATGATCCATTTTTTTCAAGAATTTCGGTGATCTTTTGGTTTCAGGTTACCCTAAACTTTTCCTTCTTTTTTATAGGCCTCCATTCGAAGTTTCATTTTCAACTTAGGTTAAGTTTTCAAAAATAGAGAGAGAACTAGATTTTATATCAAGCCTAACATATATACATCTATATGTATGAGGGATTGTTCTTAGCCTATGGTACACACACACACACACACATATATTTCCTTTCTTTTATATATATATATATATATATATATATATATATATATATATATATATATATATATATATATATATATATATATATTTATATATTTACATTTATTTTTTCCCTTAACTTCATTAGGCTTTCTAATTTACCCATGTTACCGATGACTCCCAAACCAGGCGGTCTTAGGGTACCAGATGAAGATACATCCCTAAGGTCCAAGGACTCGAGTAAACTAGGCACGAATGCTAAGGCTCAACTATTTTTAGGCGCGACTGGTTATGCTTCTTAAGACAACTAACCAGCTTAATTGGTGATCAAGTTTTATTTATTATTATTATTATTTTCCTTTTTTAAATATATATAAATATAGACAAAGTTACTAATTCCTTGATATATCCCTCAACATGTAAATGTATATAATGCTTAGGAAAAATTCAAAATTTAGCTATCTTTCTATTCTTTTCTTTCTTAACCTAAAGATCCAACAATACTTCTTATTTGGACTTATATTAAGAAATCCTAGTTTAGAATTTTCTTAATTCCTAAGATCAAGTTAATTCTTTTCAAAAATGGATCATAGAAAAAATATATATATTGTTTTATATATTTTTTATTATTCTCTTTTTTTAATATATAAGAAAAGAAAAAACTAAAATAAAAAGCCAAGAAAAATCCTAAAAATGAAAAAATTAAAGAAAATAAAAAAATCTAAGAAAATCCTAAAAAATCTAAAAAAATATCCTAAAAACTAAAACAAAAATCTCCTATGTTAGTATCTACCCCCCCATACCTATCTCATGCATTGTCCCCAATGTATGCAAGTAAAATATATGCATGAAATAGGTAAAGAAAAGATGTCACCCCCTCCTTCGGCTCGGACCAGCGGTGGTGCTAGGTCCGGCCGACTGCAAACGCCGCAGACCCTCCTCGATGCGGTCAAGGCATGTGGCATGTTCCTCAACTTGCTTCCTTAGTCTAACCTGACCCTTAAAGATCTTCTTCATGCCTCGCCAAATGATAGACATGAAGGCTCGTGAATCAGTTGGGGGTCCTGCTGCCAAAAGGCCGGGTCATCATCATCCTCCAAAAGTCCCTCCGAAGAGGACTCGGCTGGGGCATCTTCAGGCTGGACACTAGGGGTCCAGACCGCATGAAGGCAACTATTGTAAGTACTTGTTGCCCTTTCTTCTGCAACAAATACCCTATCGTACGAGTCAACGACCGCATCTGATCAGAAGTTCTTATACAGACGAGTGATCAAAACTGGATGCGAATATTTGGCACCGCGTGTGCTCATGGAGTTTGTGGTGATACTGTGAAAAATAGTCGTGTTAATGCAAACAGTGTGCTGCCTTGTCATGATATCGTGAATGATTTGCAGCACATGCCTATTAAAGGAGGTCGTGTGGTCAAGCCCTAGGATATTGCGTTGGATCCAGCGTCCAACACAATGTATGTTGCGAAACGTCGTACTGGCTTTGAGCCCCCTATCTTGTTCTGTACAGCGAGCCCCCATGACTGTCATGTAGTCAATTAATGATAGGGGTCGCGATGGTGCGGGTTGCTGGGGACTTGGGTGTAGTCTTCCAACATAACAACAGTTATAACAAGGTCCCCAGTAGGCATGCGCACCATAAATTGGTTGGTGTCAAACTTAATAGAGGCTTGATCAAGTGAAGCATAGAAGAGCTTGACAAGCTCGGGACAATGGAAAGCCTCATAGTCAGAGTTATCGTAGACTAATGCATACCAATTTCATTCACGAATTTGATCAAAAAAGATGTGGCCATAACCATTAATATCACTAAAAATCCTAGCAAAGTCTTTTTTAGCAAATATACATGGGGCCATGACGGAAAATACGAAGGATGGGAAAGAAATTCACAAACCTCCCCCGGATTACGTGCGGGGAAACTAAAACCAGACTGTAGAGAGCAATCGATGGGGAGAACATGTACTCAGGTTGTAGATCTCAGATCTACAGACAGCAGTGACGGCAGAAAAATTTGGCGGCACTCCAGACTCCACCAGATTGCCGCGGAGGCACGACAAGGGCCGAGAAAACGTGACTTTGTCAGGGAGGTAGGGGCTGGGAAAAATTCGGGTGGCGGCGCTCTCTTCTCTCTTCTCAGATCTAGTTTCAGAAGTTAGGGTAAAGAACGAAAGAGAGATTAGAGGTATATATAGGGGCCTCAGAAGGGTAGATTACCAAATTTACCCTAGGTGAAAAGTGAAAATTGCAACCCTAGGGAAATTCTGATTTATTAGAAGGGAAAGGAGTATATGAAGGGAAGAAAACCTAAGTACTATTTAGGACTTAGGTCAATTTTTTTTAATTTTGTTTATTAGTAGTTTTTTATTTTCTTTTTATTATTTATATATTTTTGTATTTTTGTATTTTTATTTTTATTTATTATTTTGTTAATTTGATTTAATGTACAAGGGAGGTCCCAAAAAGATTTACAAGAAACACCGAGGAAGAGGGTAGAAAGATTTGGTCATATGTACACCAGGTCATAAAGACCCAGTTCGAGAATATCGTGTGACTCAGACTTTGTGGTGTAGAATGGCTTAAGTCGTTGACCATTGACTTTGAACATGTTGCCACTCTTTGGATCAGAAATCTCTATCGCACCATGAGGGTAGATTGTTTGTATAATATAAGGTTCTGACCACCTGGTTTTCAGCTTACCAGGGAAAAGGTGGAGCCTAGAGTTATACAACAGAATGTTTTGTCCTGAGACAAAATTCTTCCTATGAATGAATTTGTCATGGAAGAGTTTAGTTCTGTTTTTAGAGATACGAGCGTTATCGTATGCATCAATTCTTAACTCTTCTACCTCAGAAATCTGTAACTTTCTCAAGTCACCGGCTTTCTTTAAGTCAAAGTTTAACTGTTTTATCACCCACATAGCACGGTGCTCTAGCTCCACAGGAAAATGGCAGGACTTCCCAAATAAACTCGATATGGAGACATACCGAGGACAGTCTTGTAAGCATTCCGATATGCCCATAAGGCATCAACGAGTTTGATGGACCAGTCCTTAGGTTCTGTCCTACAGTTTTCTCTAATATCAGTTTTATCTGTCTATTAGTAACTTTCACTTGCCCGTTGGTGATAAGCTGTGGACAATTTATGAGAAATGGAGTATTTTCGCATTAGGGCTTCAAAAGCCTGGTTGCAGAAATGACTCTCGTTGTCACTAATTATCACACGGGGGCTCTGAAGTGCGAAATGATATTTTTCCTTAAGAATTTGATGACAACCTGGTTGTCATTTGTTCTCGTCGGAACAACTTCAACTCACTTTGAAACATAGTCTCCAGCTACCAAGATGAAATGGTTGCTGTAAGACATAGGAAGGGTCCCATGAAATCGATGCCCCATAAATCAAAATTTTCTACCTCCAAGATCGGTGTAAGAGGCATCATGTCTCTTCGTGTGATTCGACCCGTCATTTGACATTTGGCACAGAGTTTGTAGAAAGTATAAGCGTCCTTAAAGAGAGTGGGCCAGTAGAACCCACTCTGAAGGACTTTCTCAGCAGTCTTTCATGGACCAAAGTATCCACCACAATCTAACTCGTGACAAAATGTCAAAACACTCTGATGTTCATCCTCAGGAAGACACCTTCTAATTATCTGGTCAGGACAATATTTGAATAAATACGGTTCATCCTAAAAGAAAAACTGTATTTGTGTCATAAAACAGTACTTGTCCTAACTTGACCAACTTGAGGGTGTTCGCCCGGTTGCAAGGTAGTTTACAATATTGGCATACCAGGGCTCTTTACACATCGTGAAGATGTGTTCGTTAGGAAAGTCTTCATTGATAGGTATTGTCTCAGTTGGTGCATTGGGAATTCTCGAAAGGTGATCTGCCACCACATTCTCAATGCCCTTTTTATCTTTGATCTCTAAGTCAAACTCTTACAAAAGAAGTATCCATCGAATCAATCTAGCTTTTGCATCCTTCTTTTGCATCAAGTATCTTAGGGCGGAGTGATCGGTAAAAATCGTTGTCCTAGACCCTAGTAGGTATTGGCGAAACTTCTCCAACGCAAACACAACTGCTAAAAATTCCTTTTCAGTCGTTATGTAATTTAGTTGGGTTTCATTGAGCGCCCTACTAGCATAATAAATCACATGTTGCCTGTTATCAATACGCTGTCCTAGAACAGCGCCTATGGCATAATCGGAGGCGTCACACATGATTTTAAAGGGTCTAGTCCAATCAGGCGCTGAGATTATTGGCGCCGAGATAAGTCTTTGCTTTAACTCCTCCCAAGCTCGTAGACATTCTTCATCAAAATCGAAAGGCACATCTTTTTCTAAGAGATTAGTTAAAGGTCTAGCAATTTTGCTAAACTCCTTAATAAATCTTCTATAGAAGCCAGCGTACCCTAGAAATGATCGAATGTCTTTTAGGCATTTTGGCTCTGGGAGCTTTGCCATCACTTCCACTTTTGATCTATGAACTTTAATTCCTCTGTTTGAAATTTCGTGCCCTAGAACGATTCTGTGCTTGACCATAAAATGACACTTCTCCCAGTTGAGTGTCAAGTTTTTCTCTATGCATCTTTGTAAAACTAGCTTCAGATGATGCAAGCACTGGTTAAAGGAATCGCCATATATAGAGAAATCATCCATGAAAATTTTCAAAAATCTTTCCACCATGTCACAGTAAGCATGCAACGTTGGAATATTGCGGGAGCATTACATAGGCCGAAGGGCATTCTTCGGTATGCAAATGTTCCAAAGGGACAGGTGAAAGTAGTCTTGTCTTGATCCTCAGGAGCGATAGGGATTTGATTGTGTCCTGAATATCCATCTAGGTAACAATAATATTCATGTCCAGCTAGTCTCTCGAGCATTTGATCTATGAATGGAAGAGGGAAGTGGTCTTTATAAGTGGCAGCGTTCAATTTTCGGTAATCAATACAGACTCAAATCTTCATTGGAAGACGAGTTTGTACTAATTCCTTCTTATCATTCTCTACCATGGTAAAGCCTGCCTTTTTTGGCACAGCGTGGACGGGGCTAACCCATTGGCTATCTGATATGGGATAAATAATCTCATTATCTAGTACCTTCAAAATTTCAGCTCGGACAGCCTCTTGCATGATTGGGTTTAGTCTACGTTGTGGGTCGCGTTTTGACTTTGCATCTTCCGTTAAGTCAATCTGGTGTTGTACAATGGATAGACTGATCCCCTTTATATCAGCCATGGTCCAACCAATGGCTTCTTGATTTGCCCTCAACACCGCAAGAAGATCCTCTTCCTGTTGTTCCGCAAGATGGGACGCTATTATCACTAGGAAGGCTTCCTTTTCACCCAAGTATCGGTACTTGAGATGACTAGGAAGAGCTTTAAGCTCGGAAGAGGGAACGTGATCTATCGATGGTTGTTCGTCTTATAGGGGGAGGATAGGGGTTGCATTTGTTGCTCATTCTACTGTGGATTCGATGATGTGGTCAAGATTGAAGCCATCAGACTCCACTTCGAATTCTCTGTCAGACGTATTCAATCTCCTTGTCGTGCTCACTTTTTAATCCTTCAATTCAGTTCACTTCAAACGATTGATCATCCAAGTCCTAGGTGGAAAATATTTATCTCTTTTGTCATATCTCTAAAAGTCAGACGCATCGACCCTTCCTACAATTTATTATTGCATTTACGGTAGCTGGGAAGGGTCGTCCTAGAATGACAGGGGTCTGTGCTTTCGGATTGTGTACGGGTTGTGTCTCCAGAATGATAAAATCTACGGGGTAAAGTAATTCCCCGACCCGTATGAGAATATCTGTAATTTTCCTTTGGGAATCTTTACAGATCGGTCAGCTAATTGTATAGTGACGGAGGTCGCCCAGCCTGAGTTGCTGATACACAGAAAAGGGAAGTAGATTGATGCTGGCTCCTAGATCAAGTAAGGGCCTGTTTATTGTGGTCTGTCCTATGATACAGGAAATGATTGGACTCCCGGGGTCTTTGTATCTCACAGGAATGGGCCCGGTGAGCAACTCACTTATGTTTGATGCAAGGAAGACCTTCTTTGGAATATTTGTTTTTCTTTTCTTAGTGCACATATCCTTTAAGAATTTTGCATATGATGGGACTTGTTGTATGGCATCAAGAAGGGGCACATTGATTTGAACCTGTTTGAACATTTTCCTAATCTTCTCCATTTGAGCAGTAGTCTTGTTATTTGCTAGCCTATTTAGGGAATGGCACAATAGGCTTGTAAGGTTGCTCATCTGTTTTGACTTTATTATTGGACTTGGAGGTTGACGGTTGTGAACTTGAAGATGGATCATTTTGAGTTGGTGGTATAATTACAGGAGAATTTGACACTGATTTATTAGGAACAGGATGACTAAAAACTTGATTGTCAATTTGTTTTCTAGATCTCAAGATATGAACAGTATAGCTTTAAGTTGGACCTATGTCTTCAACTTCATGAATAAGAAAGGGGTTCTTAGGATTTGGCAATGGCTGACTTGGCAGTGTTCCCTTTTGTCTTTCATTTAATGAGTTAGTCAGCTGACCTATTTGAACCTCTAACCTATTGATAGCTTGGTAGTGGTTGTTCATCATTAAGGCCTGGGTTTGGGCCAAGATTTCAATCATCCTTTCCAAATCTGACAATTTTTTATCTGGATGATTCTGTTGTTGTTGCTGATATGTGGCTGAAAGTTATGTTGGTAATTGGTTTGAAAGTTTGGTTGACTCTGGTGGAAACTGGGTTGATGAGACTGTGCAGGGTATTTGTGTGGGAATTGTTGCCTTGGTTGCTCATGACCAGACTGACTCCATGAGAAATTTGGATGGTTCCTCCATCCCGGGTTGTATGTTTTGGAGTATGGATTGTAGTTAGGTCTGGCATATGCTGCATTCATGTTTTCATGATACATTTGAGCTTGGTAGACAGGACACTCCTCAAACAAGTGATTGAGAGCATGGCAGTGGGTACAACCTGGATTGATCACTGGTGTTGGGTTGACCCGATTCACTGAATTGGGTTCTCTAGCCTCTAGTAGTTCTAGCCTCTTCAATAATTGTTTTATTTTTGCCTTGGCAGCTATAGAGGATTCAATTGAATGTATACCGGTTTTGAAAGTGGTAGGGTTAGTTTTCTCGGGGCAAGACTCCCACTGAATGGTTTTTTCTGCTAAAGTTCAAAGAGGTCCCAACCCTGTTTCTCATCTTTCTTCAAAAATTCTCCTTGACACATAGTCTCAAGGAGCGTCTTAATTTGGTAGTCTAGTCCATCATAGAGAATTTGGCACTGCCGCCACTTCTCTATTCCGTAATGAGGACAATGAGCTAGTAAATCCTTAAACCGTTCAAAATACTTCCAGAATGGTTCACTTATTTCCTGCTTAACTGCATTATGTCTTTTCTGATAAGGGCCGTTTTATGAATGGGATAGAACTTCTTAAGAAAGATTTTGATAAAATCTTCCTATGATGAGATAGAACTAGCTGGCAGATTATATAGCCACTTCTTGGCTATGTCCTTAAGCGCGAAGGGAATGAACCTCAATCTAACAGCGTCTTCCCCCAGTTGGGGAATTCTCATCATCAAACACACTTCTTCAAACTCACAAATGAAGAAATATGCCTCCTCAGATTCTAGGCCATGAAACCTAGGGAGTGTGTTAATGAACTGAGACTTAAACTCAAAATTATTTTCATTTACCTCAGGTAGATGAATGCATGAAGGAAGTGAAGTAAGAACTGGGTAGAACTTATCTTGGAGAGAAGTAGGGTTCCCCATGATTAAGATTGTGTTAGGAAGTGGTGCAAGTGTAGAAGTCCTAACAAGTCTTGATGAAATTGGATCCCGGTATCACTCTTGCATGCACAATCACAGACAGCGTTCACCAAGTAAACAAGCAAAAAAGGGAAAATAACAAACAAAAATAAAGAAAAACAATCACAAGCTATCTAAGATCCCTGAACCTAGACGACTCTTAACTAGTTGATGAACCGAAGAAGGTTGTTGCTCGAGTCAGACCACAGCTAATCAGCTATGTAAGGGCAAAATACGGTGGGAGGTATCCGTGCGTAAGCAACGGGCCTTAATTACGCCAAATCACGGTATCTTCGAGGCTTAACCTCTTAATCCCCAACCTTAGACACTGATTTGACTGGAGTATGAATCAAAAATAATTTCCAACCACGGCTGATCTCTTATCGAGTTCGGATGTCCCTAGGGGCCAACGTCTATCAATTTTTATTTAAAAGCTTGCAATTGTGAGTGCTTAGAATGTTGTTTTTGGGCTAAGGAAGGGTGATTAAATCCCCACCTTATCTTGTGTTGGCCCAAAGGCCTATCACCCTAGTTTTGATGATGATCAACTCATGAAGTTATGTTTACTAATGATCTTGTGTTTAATTAGTGACAGATTCCTTATCAAGATCTTAGTAGGTGTGGAGCTTCAACAAAGGATAAAATGTCAAGTTGGAAGCTAGCACCGGTCGATTCACGAGCCTATGCATCAAGACCACATCTAGAGATGAGCTCGGTGGATTGCATGTGGACCAAGTCAAGAAGATGAGAAGACTTCAAGGGAAGACTTCAAGAAGATGAAGACTTGTGTCTAGGTATAAGATTTGTATTTTTATTTTAGTTAAAATGTAAAGGATAGATAGTTGGTGGATTGCTCAAGTCATATCACACACACACACTCTTGATAGAATTGTTTTCATGATAAAAATTTCATTTTATAAAAGATTTTCTAGTAAGAAAAGATTTTCATTGTGACAAAATTCTATTTGGTTCTTGGTATTTCAAGTTTACATATCTTATATCCAAAACCATGCTTAGAGCCTATTGTCAAAAACTAGATATTTCATCTTGATTGTGTAGTGGATCATATCCATACACACTATGCCTTAAAGTATATCTTGTTTTTGTATTTGATGAAAATTTGGAAAAATATGTTGTTTTAGAAAACAGTTTTTATTATGAGCCAATATTTCCAAGTTACAGAAAATAGTCAAATCTTTAATAACATGCCTTGATTTTGTGCAAGCATGTTTCTATATCATAAAACTATTTTTTGTAGAATTTCTAAGTATTTATGGGATTTTTTATTAAGCCAAAAAGACCAATCCTTAATCCCAAAATTTTCAGGTTCTGGCAGTTCTGATTTTTCAGAACTGACAGTGGCCGGTCGACCGGGTCGGTCGACCGGACGTGCACAGACGTGCACGCCTGTGTGCACTGGAGAACGGTCGACCGGACCGGTCGACCGCTTCAAGAGAGCTTTGCTCTCGGGAAATATCGGTCGACCGGGCCGGTCGACCGACAGAGAGTTTACTCTCTCCTCCAGTTGCTCAGTCGACCGGGTCGGTCGACCGGAGGCTGCAACGGTCGGATTTTAACCGTTGCCAGTCGACCGGGCCGGTCGACCGGAAGCTCTGACAGAGCCCAACGGTCAGATTTTTCTAGCCTCTATAAAAGGGGGTTTTGTCATTGTTTGAAGCTAAGATTTTAGGAGAGCTTTGTGCTAGTTTTTCCCAGCCTTTCTAAAAGAGTTTTCTCCACATAATAGTGAGCTAATATTTCCTATCAAAAGGGATTTTTATCAAGAGAGTGTAAATTGTGATTCTTTGAGTTTTCCTCCACCTTTCTAATCCTTGATTTTCTCACACTACACTTGAGCATCCATTGTTATATCTATCCTATAGGAGAGTTGTAGTGAGAGTTTGTAATTGGTGATCAAGTGTTTAGATCACCAAGAGATCAATTCTTGTTCTTTGAGAAGGCGGACGGTTGTGTTCGCGGTTTGATTGAGGGTCCTAGTGAGGACTTGGTGTTGTTGGGTCCTAGTGAGGACTTGTAGCTTGAGGTGCGGCCTCGACGAGCCGGTGGGCTTGGGTTGTGTAAGGGACTAGAGAGTCCGAGGGCTTGTAGGTGTTGCGGCACCGAGGAGAGATCCGGTGGGATCTTGCATAGTGGAAATCCTTCGTGTGTCGAAGGCGGGGATGTAGAGCAAGTGTGCTCGAACCTCGAAACATACCCTTGTGTTTGCGATTGCTATTCTCTCTCTCTCTCTTTGCCTCTTGTTATATCTTGCATTACTTACATTGTCTTTACTATTACATGCTTGATATTCCCTTGTGCTTAATTGTTATATACTTGCGTGGGATTGCTTGATAACACTAGTATTCAACCAAGAGAGCCAACGCGGCACCTCAACCCATTCAAGGGGAATCTAGAGGAGTTTGTCCAGAGCCTCGCAAGGGGAATTCGGCAACACTCTTGTGTTATACATAAGTGTTTAATTAAAAGAAGTTTATTTTGGTCAACTTAATTTTAATTCCGCATTATTTATTCATAAGTGACCATTAGATTAGCCATCACCTATTCACCCCCCCTTTAGGTGATCTTACAATTGGTATCAGAGCTAGTGCTCTTGATATTGGGTCTAACAACCTAAGAGTTAAAGATCCTCTTTTAGGCTAATCACAAGATTTGTACACACACTATGGACTTCATGTCACCACCCACCTTTGACATTCTTAACATCCAAATTTGGAAGGTTAAGATGTCTTTGTTCCTCAAAGGACTTGGCCTTAGTGTATATCTTGCCACAACTAATAAAGAATATTGCTTAAATGGTAAGAACATTGAGGCTAATGCAAAAGCCCTACATGCTTTAGTATCTTGCTTAGATAATGATTATTTGTCTAAGATGACTAATCTTGATTCGGCTTTTGTAGTATGGAACACCCTCATCTCCCTTGGCGAAAAGGATCTATACTATGCGGGGAGCGATTCGGACGTTGGAAGCGACATCTCCAACGTATACTATATGGTCCAAGGGGATAACCCCCTTGAGGTAACTACCGAATCTGAGGATGAGGATGTTAATATGTCATATGATGAGCTTAATACATTTTGCCAATTATTGCTTGAGAAATATGACATGATTAAAAAGAATAATAAAAATTTGAAAAAGGAAATTGCTTGCATGCATAAGGAACATGACTCATATAGAAATAACATTGCATGCTTAGAAAAAGATAATGAAAGTTGGAAAAAGAAATTTGATTGCATGCATGTAGAAAATGATTCTTTTAGAAATAAACTTGCATGTTTAGAAAAAGAAAATGAGGATTTGAAAAATGAGAATATTTCCTTAATGTCTAAATTGAATGTTTTTTGTGAAGGAAATATGATTTTGAAAAATAAGGTTGATATGGTGGAAAAACAAAAGGAAGTCATTTTGCAAGAAAATAAGTCTTTAAAAAGAAAATTTGTTGAAAAAGAAAAGGATAATGTTTTTCAAAAGAAAAAGAAAATTGACTCTTCATCTCATCATGCTTTTCATGCCACCACTAATGAGATTAAGAATTTGAAAAATAAAATGAATAATTTGAGTTCAACTTTGAACTCATGTGCATTCAATCATACTAGATTGGAATCCTTGTTTCAAAAGAAACAAGTTCCTCATGCTCATGCTTATGTTGCACAACATGATCACACTCCTACACATAAGCATACTAAGGTGTACGTTTGTACACATTGTGGCCGCAAAGGCCATTTAAGAAAATATTGTTATGATAGATTAGGTCATTTCAATTTTGCCAAGAATAAGAATTTTTGGGTGCCTTACAACAAGACTAACCTCAAAGGACCCAAGAAAATATGGGTACCAAAACCCCCACCTTTTGCTTTTGATGTAGGTGAGGGCTCTCACAAAACGTGAGAGGATTGGTGCCTTGGTAGTGGATGCAATGGACTTGATGGACATACACTTGGATGCATCGCTATCAAGAAATTTTGGTGGAAAGGCCACCACATTAGGAGCTTTGGATTTGGTAACAATTTCTAAACTCCTATCTCATTTATATACATGCTTGTTCATTCATATTATTCATAGCATGTTCATGTTTTAAGATTTTATGTGCTTCATGTGATAATTACATGCTTAGATGTAGAATGTGTCAAACTTGTATGTATACATATATAAATAGTGAATTACAATTGATTCATATATAATTGAACTTCATGCTCATTTGTATCCACTATATGCACATGTATAGGCTAGTTTTGATGATTCTCCTTCATACATGTTTTTGCCTATTTTAGTGATTTACTTCATGTATATGCATTTTGAATTCAAATCTAATAAATATACATGTATACCATGAGTCTCTTGCTTTCATGCAAACACATTTGATAGACTCTTTTATATTTGGGATATGTATGTGTATTGTTAGGATTGGATGAATCATACATATACCATGAAGATTGTTGATTTTATGAAAAATGATTTGAGATGATGAAAATGATTTTTATGTGTTGTTTAATAAAATTTGAATAGTCTTATTTGATTTAAGCTTCATAGACTATTTTCATAAAGATACTATTTACATAACCTTTGAACACTCAATCTTTAAGAAAATATATAATTTTGAGCTTTATGGAATATCAGTGCTTGAACTTTTATGTATTTAGTATTATTCATGAAAAACATATGATCTTATATTCTTTAAGAATCTTTAACTAGTTTGTCAAAAATCCATTTAAACTAGTTATCTATTCTTAAATTGATGCACATGATTCTATTTCTTGTATGATCTCAAAATTTACTTACACTTCATGATTTGAATATTAGTTTAAATGTTAGTTTCTGTCAACACTTGGATTTATACTTGTACACATTATGGACCACAAATAAATCTATATATGATGGGTTTGAATGCTTATTTGTGCCCATTTGGTGTGCTAGTATAGCCTAGGTTTTGATGATTATTACATTTTAAACTTGTATTCCCATTTCGGATTTATGCTATGATAGTGTGCTTTCATTTCATGTATATGTTTATCTTGCCAAAATATTAAGATATACATGGATACCTCTTGAGTCATTTGCCTTTCATGCAAATCTATATATGGACTCAATTGTGTTTTAAGGATATGTATGTATACTTAATGTCTTGTCAAAACATACATATATCTTGAAATATAAATTTTAGTTTTTAATAATAAAAAAAATTTTGTAATTTTTCAATAAAATTTTGTGATGGATTTCATGATTTCAAAATTTTAAGGAATATTGAGTTTTATTGCTATTTTTCATGATACCATGTCCCACATAACACTATCCCACTCACTTCTTTTTGATATGGACTTTATAGATAGAGTGCTTTTAGTGCCTTGTGTTTCATTGATATTTCATGAAATACTTTTGACTTATTCCTTGATTGAAGGATTCGTACTAGTTGTTAAACACCTTCATTTAACTAGTTCGAATTCTTCATGTGGTAGATTTTATGATATATACACTTAAGCTTAATTTTCAATTGGTATCATTGGATATTTTCAATTGGTATCAATATGACCTCTTATTGTGTATACTCATATGTTGTTCTTTCATATATGTATGTATCTACTTAAATTGGTATACTCTTTTCATAATATATATGATTGTTGTGTGCTTGTATTAAAATGGATTTATATTTTAAAGCACAATAGTTGTTAATGCTAAGCTTACTTCAAATCTTATTTATTTTAAAGCTTATGCATTGTATTTCAAAATTGGTATCAAAATTCAAAATTTGATTGTTCTACATTTGGTACCTTAAAAGAAAGTTGTGTATTTTAAGATATTTCAAAATTTTGTTTTCATAAGAAAAGTTCAAAATTTTGTCTTGTTAAAGAACTATTCAAAATTTTTGATTTGTATTTCCTATATGCAAGGAGAGCTTAACATCTCTCTTACATATGGATTCATGTTGAGTATATCATAAATTGAGGAGCTTGACAACTCTTCTTTATATGATATACGTGTGTAGGGGGAGCTTCACATCTCCTCTTATGCATTACATAATATGTGTTATGTGAGTTAGGGTTTGTCATCCCTTCTTCATGTAATGCATATGTGTAGGGAAGTTAACTTAGCGTCTTCCTCTTCATGAATGTATATCGCATATAAATCTTATTGATTGATTTGATTTTACCCTCCTTGATTTCCTTATTTTTGACAAAAAGGGGGAGAAAATTTGTTTGATGATTTGAACTTTGAACCCTTTGTTGATGATTGACAAAAAGTGGAGAAGTATTTGAGTTATATGCATGATTTCCTTAAGGGGGAGAAGTATTTGTTCCTTACTTAAGGGAAGAAATATTTTGACTTGTGCTTTTACTCATGCATCACAAGAAATAAAAGATTTGTTTTGTTTTACATGCATTCATTTTGCATACATTTTTATGTGCTTCATTGAATATCTATTGCTTATTTATTATGCATGAGTTAAGGGGGAGCTTCTTTGAAGCTTTACTTTAATCCATGCATATATAACTCCATGAGTTTTGTCATCATCAAAAAGGGGGAGATTGTTGGCCCAAAGGCCTATCACCCTAGTTTTGATGATGATCAACTCATGAAGTTATGTTTACTAATGATCTTGTGTTTAATTAGTGACAGATTCCTTATCAAGATCTTAGTAGGTGTGGAGCTTCAACAAAGGATAAAATGTCAAGTTGGAAGCTAGCACCGGTCGATTCACGAGCCTATGCATCAAGACCACATCTAGAGATGATCTCGGTGGATTGCATGTGGACCAAGTCAAGAAGATGAGAAGACTTCAAGGGAAGACTTCAAGAAGATGAAGACTTGTGTCTAGGTATAAGATTTGTATTTTTATTTTAGTTAAAATGTAAAGGATAGATAGTTGGTGGATTGCTCAAGTCATATCACACACACACACTCTTGATAGAATTGTTTTCATGATAAAAATTTCATTTATAAAAGATTTTCTAGTTAAGAAAAGATTTTCATTGTGACAAAATTCTATTTGGTTCTTGGTATTTCAAGTTTACATATCTTATATCCAAAATCATGCTTAGAGCCTATTGTCAAAAACTAGATATTTCATCTTGATTGTGTAGTGGATCATATCCATACACACTATGCCTTAAAGTATATCTTGTTTTTGTATTTGATGAAAATTTGGAAAAACATGTTATTTTAGAAAAAACAGTTTTTATTATGAGCCAATATTTCCAAGTTACAGAAAATAGTCAAATCTTTAATAACATGCCTTGATTTTGTGCAAGCATGTTTCTATATCATAAAACTATTTTTTGTAGAATTTTTAAGTATTTATGGGATTTTTATTAAGCCAAAAAGACCAATCCTTAATCCCAAAATTTTCAGGTTCTGGCAGTTCTGATTTTTCAGAACTGACAGTGGCCGGTCGACCGGGTCGGTCGACCGGACGTGCACAGACGTGCACGCCCGTGTGCACTGGAGAACGGTCGACCGGGCCGGTCGACCGCTTCAAGAGAGCTTTGCTCTCGGGAAATATCGGTCGACCGGGCCGGTCGACCGACAGAGAGTTTACTCTCTCCTCCAGTTGCTCGGTCGACCGGGTCGGTCGACCGGAGGCTGCAACGGTCGGATTTTGACCGTTGCCGGTCGACCGGGCCGGTCGACCGGAAGCTCTGACAGAGCCCAACGGTCAGATTTTTCTGGCCTCTATAAAAGGGGGTTTTGTCATTGTTTGAAGCTAAGATTTTAGGAGAGCTTTGTGCTAGTTTTTCCCAGCCTTTCTAAAAGAGTTTTCTCCACATAATAGTGAGCTAATATTTCCTATCAAAAGGGATTTTTATCAAGAGAGTATAAATTGTGATTCTTTGAGTTTTCCTCCACCTTTCTAATCCTTGATTTTCTCACACTACACTTGAGCATCCATTGTTATATCTATCCTATAGGAGAGTTGTAGTGAGAGTTTGTAATTGGTGATCAAGTGTTTAGATCACCAAGAGATCAATTCTTGTTCTTTGAGAAGGCGGACGGTTGTGTTCGCGGTTTGATTGAGGGTCCTAGTGAGGACTTGGTGTTGTTGGGTCCTAGTGAGGACTTGTAGCTTGAGGTGCGGCCTCGACAAGCCGGTGGGCTTGGGTTGTGTAAGGGACTAGAGAGTCCGAGGGCTTGTAGGTGTTGCGGCACCGAGGAGAGATCCGGTGGGATCTTGCATAGTGGAAATCCTTCGTGTGTCGAAGGCGGGGATGTAGAGCAAGTGTGCTCGAACCTCGAAACATACCCTTGTGTTTGCGATTGCTATTCTCTCTCTCTCTCTTTGCCTCTTGTTATATCTTGCATTACTTACATTGTCTTTACTATTACATGCTTGATATTCCCTTGTGCTTAATTGTTATATACTTGCGTGGGATTGCTTGATAACACTAGTATTCAACCAAGAGAGCCAACGCGGCACCTCAACCCAATCAAGGGGAATCTAGAGGAGTTTGTCCAGAGCCTCGCAAGGGGAATTCGGCAACACTCTTGTGTTATACATAAGTGTTTAATTAAAAGAAGTTTATTTTGGTCAACTTAGTTTTAATTCCGCATTATTTGTTCATAAGTGACCATTAGATTAGCCATCACCTATTCACCCCCCCTCTAGGTGATCTTACATCTTGTTTATTGGGTGGTGCCCTTAATAGTCAATTTGTACAAGTGTACAGCATATGCAAATAAGATCACTCAAAGCGATGTAAATCAACCAAGAGATGAGTCATATTCTATATGTTATGCAAACGTACCTTGCTCCAGCACTCTTCAACAGTAAAGTAAATGAATTGAAAAGACACGTGTCTAAAATGCAAACGTCTAATCAATTTTTAAACTTTTCAATAAATGTTTTACTGTTGGTTTATTAGCAGCCTCCTAGTGATGGCATACAAGTAATAAATTTGCAGCAAGCTATCTTTTTGCAAAGCAAGCAGTCCTGCAAAAAAAATTGTGAGTAGTGAACTTTTCCTTGCCGCAGATCCGCGGCCAGAGCTGAGAAAACGCGACAATTCAGAGGGACTTGGTCTCTGCTTTCGAGAGCAGAGGCCCAAGACCACTTATATGTTACTGCAAGTCTTGTTTTCCTGTTTCCTTAACCTATAACCTGCAACAGAGAAGAAAAAATTTGTTTTAATTCCAAAAAAAATAATAAAAACGTCGCCCTCCCCGGCAATGACGCCAAAAATTTGTTCAAAAGGAGGAATTGAAATGAGTAAGAGTTTAGAGTAAACCGTTCATGTCCGTTTGCTGATTATCAAACTTTGAATATGTATGAAGATTTAGTTTACTTCTTCGAATCACCGTTCGTAGCACAAGCTTTAACGGGTCGTATCTGCAGGGAGGACTAGAGATGGAAGCGTTCACGATTTTTATGTTGAAGTTTTTGAGAAGAAAAATGAAAGTTCTTCTTCATTTAGAAATGAAAAAACAAAACAAGATAGAAAGAGAGTGAAGAATTTTGTAGAGTTTTGCTAAGAAAAAGAAAACGGAAAAAGAAAACGGAATGAAAGATGGTATAGAAAAACGGTGATTTTGAAAAATGAGAAAGTTTTATAAAGGAGTTTTGAAATTCAATTAAGAGAAAGTCATGACTAACTAACATTCTACACTACTAACTTACTAAGCCCGTTGGGTGATTCATACCTCATGTAGATTCATTGGCAATAGTACATCTTGCTTTGTCAAATCAATGTTGTCCCAAATTGAGGTTGAATTCTCATCTAAGCTTGGCTAGGTGGCCTCCTTTGATCATCGGCTCCCAATAGATTCTCAATAATAGAACATAGGTATTCATACTTAGGTATGCTAAACAAGAATGTAGAATTCATTAGTCCATCAAAACTATAACAAGCTAGCATGAAATAAGAAACTTATATAATAGGAGTTAGCATACTAAAGTGATCCATCTTCATGTTCCATCAAGGCACTTGTTCAAGAGACAAGGCTCTAAATGAGGCACACATGAATCATATGGAGGTGATACAAAGTATTCACTAGAATTGAAACACTACTCATCATTATTGGAAATAAAAGACTTGTTAATTATAAGACTTAGAAATAAAAACATCTAACAATTCATATGAGTTAGCAATCACCCAAGAGTTAGTATTTAGTAGTGTTAGAAGTTAGTCAGTCATGTTAGTGAGTTAGTTAGCCATAGAAAAGAAGAACAAGCAAGAATACATGGTAGAAAGCAAATGCAAGAAAGTAAGAACTTGAAAGTAAATGCAATAGAAAAAGAAAAGACTTGAGGAAGGAAAGCTTGAGCCTTTGTATTGATGTGTCACTTCTTCAATTACAGAGATCTCTCATCCTCACTCTCTCTTTTATGGATCTAGAAGGAGAAAATGAAAATTACACAAGAAGACTAAAGAGAGCTTAAAGAAATCCTAACAATTTCCCTAAATAAAATGCTATTCTCTCCTCCCTTTTTTACAGAGGCCCTGGGAGTCTATTTATAACATTCAGGAGAAGAGAACGTTCCACCACAGCCATAGGATCAATCGCTTGATCAACGGCCAAGGAAGTGTCGTGGATCCGTGGCCAGGGCCGCGTTTCCGCGGCAGCATCTTGGCCGTTGCGCCAACTATTTCTCTGACAAACCGTTACGCTGTGTGTACCCAGCTGGAGCTTCTAGAAGTTGGGGAATATGCCTTGGATCATTTCAGAATTGGGCTTCATGGTTGTGGGCTCCTAAAAATACCTTTAATTCTTCAAAAATCCCAAGATTTGGGCCTTCTTCTCCATTAACTAATGGACCTGAAAAATAAGAGAGAAAAGTAATAAAAATCTCATTTTTATTAACATAAAGCATGGTGAGATGGTGTAAAATGATGCAAAAATGAACTCCAATCAAACCTCTATCTACTTTTTAGTTAAAAAGAAATCTATTTGGCTCGCATTTGATCCACTTCTAAAAGTGAACAAGTGAGACTCTCTCTTCCTAAATAAAGTATTCACTAAGATCAAATCATATGACAAAGCAAAATCAAGAATCGAGTTACTGGTTCATTTCTATCCCCAAAACCAAATCCTCCATATATACTATCAAACTCATAACGACTAGTTCCTACATGCTCATTGAGGTCACCGCCTATGAAAAGCTTTTCTCTAATGGGTATGCCTTGCACAATCTCATCTAAATCCTCTCAAAATTGACGCTTGCTTGACTCATCAAGTCCTGCTTGTGGTGCATAAACACTAATAACATTAAAAATTTTCCTACCTAAAATAAGTTTAACTAGTAAAATCTTATCACCCTTTCTCCTAACCTCTACTATATCCTCAAGCAATTGTTTATCTATGATCACACCCATCCCATTACAATTTCTATCTCTACTAGTATACCTAAATTTATAACCCCAAGTCTCTATAATTCTAACTTTTTCACCTACCCAGTTAGTTTCCTGCACGCACAAAATATTAACATTCCGTCTAACCATAGCATCAACTAACTCTACTAATCTACCTGTAAGAGAACCTATGTTTTATGACGCTAAACTAATCATATATTCATGAGCTAACTTATTTACCCTCACCTGCTCATAAAAGTATGGGAACCTTGCATATTTGACACCACATCCGGGCGTCGATGTGGCGCGTCATTTCTGGACGACGACTTAGAAACCATTACCCACTTTTTGAAAGTACACCTAGAGGGGGGGTGAATAGGTGTACGGCTAATCTATGAACAATAATGCGGAATTACAAAACTTAATTGCAACACACTTAATGTAACTAGCGAGTGTAGCCGAATTCCCGGTGAAAGGCTCTAGACTAACTCCTCTTGACTCCTCTGAATAAGAGTTGAGGTGCTATATGAAGCTCTCGTGGTTAAACACAAGTGAGGCACACAAACAAACACAACCAAGCATATAAGTATGATATGACAATATGAATCAATGCAAGGCAAAATGTAATAGAGAGAGTTAGAGTAAGTGGATCAAACGCAAACACCGAGATATGTTTCGAGGTTCGAGCACCCAGCTCTACGTCCCCGCCTTCACACAGAAAGATTTCCACTAACTCGTCCACACAGGACTTCCCACACAGGAAAACCTCCAATGAGGATTTTAGGCAATACAATAACCGGGAGTACATAACTCTTCTCTCAAATACAACACAACCTCTATACTTAGAGGCTAGGCACAAAGCCAAACAATATCCACCTCACAAATGAGGGATAAGGCACAAAGCCACCACTCCAACAATCAACCTCTACACAAGAGGGATATCACAAATAAGGAGGGTTTACAACTTGGTGATCACAAAGACCATAAACAACTTCTTTTCCCACAAAAACAAAGATCCTAATAGATATGATAGAATGATAAGCTCAAGTGTGAGAAATAAAGAGTTTGAAAATCAAAAACACAAAGAAAAACTCTTGGAAAACTTCTAGTATAGGTATAAAAATGAAGATCAAAAACCAATCCCAAAGCTTTCTTTTTCTTTGAATTTTCTAACCCTTTTTAAAACAAATAAAGATCAAATCATTAAACCCAAAACTCTTTTGAAAACTTGCTGTTAAAACCCTTGAGAAGATAAGAATTTTTTGCACTAAAAATTCTTGTTGAAAATAGCTCTTGAATGGGGTATTTATACCCCCCAAGAAAATCTGCCTGTTGGCAGCTAGAAAGGGCCAGAATGCCCTTCCGGTCGACCGGCCAACGGTCAAAAAAGTGACCGTTGAGCCCAGTGGTCGACCGCCCGGTCGACCGCCCACACCCGAGAGTGGGGTGACTTCAGTCGGTCGACCGGGCGGTCAACCGCCCCCACCCGAGAGTGGGGTGACTTCAGTCGGTCGACCAGCCAAGCCAACTTGGCCTTTGTGCACGTCTCGTGCACATCGGTCGACCGGTCCGGTCGATCGACTACTGGTCTGGTCGACCGTCCCGATCGACCGCCAGAGCCTGGCAGGTTGAAATACAGGATCTAAAAACTTATCTTTTTATTATCAAATAAATCCCATAAAATCTCATAAATTTCACAAAAATCAGTTCATGTTATATCTTTGAAATACAAACATGCTTGAGTAAAAATCAAACTATGTTACAAACATTTTGAACCATTTTTGTGACTTACAAATTTTGCCGAAAACCAAAATCCGTATTTTTCAAAACTTGAATTTTTTGAAATGGAAAACCGTTTTCTCCAAAACACTTGCAAATAAAAAACATGATATTTAAATAACTTTGAAGCATATAGTATATGGGTAGAATCCAATATACATGAAATATAGTGTATCTATGTTTTTGACTTAAAAACCAAGATCGGTTAAACCGAAAACTAAAAACCAACAAACATAAAACTTGAAACAAGTGTGTGTGTTGTGAACTTGAGCATATTACACTATCTAATCTTTAACAATAGATCTAAACTAACTATTCTAAAACAAACCGAGGTCTTCTTGTAGAGCGCCGTCTCCAAGTCGACTCGATCCAAATGTGATCCAGCGAGCTTGACTCCAAACGAGTGCTAGATATGAACTTGACGCTCGAGCTCTTGAATTACCATGTGAAAGCTCTAAAACACCTTTGTTGAAGCTAATCACCTACTAATATCTTGGTTAAATATCTGAAACTAAATATCACAAGATCATTAGTAAACTATAACTACATGAATTAATCATCATCAAAACTAGAGTGGAAGGCCTCTAGGCTAACAATCTCCCCCTTTTTGATGATGACAAAACTCATGGAGTTATATATACATGGATTAAAGTTAAGCTTCAAAGAAGCTCCCCCTTAACTCATGCATAGTAATAAACAATAAGATATGCAATTAATGCTAAACATGAATATGCATAAACATGCATAAAACAATGAAATGAACATGCTCTTGATACCAAATTTTTAAAATAAATTATTTCTCCTTCTTTTTAAAATAAACATGTTCTTAAATACCAATTGAAAATATAAACTTAAAATAAACATGATCTTTAAATAATTATTCTTGATACTAATAAAAATTTCAATTGAAAGCTAATCAATAAAAACTCTTGATACCAATAATAAAACTTTTAATAAAAGCTCTTGATACCAATAGAAAGATAATCTGTAAACGCTCTTGATACCAATAATAAAAATTTTAATAAAAGTTCTTGATACCAACAAAATAAAAAACAACAAACTATATTCTTGATGCTAATATCCATGCTCTTGATACCAATATCAACAAAACATAAAACAAACTTTCTTGATACCAATATGAAACTAAACAAACTTTGATATAAACTTATAAACATGCATATATACTCAAATACTTCTCCTCCTTTTTGTCAATCATCAACAAAGGGGTCAAAGAAAATAATAAAACAATGTTCTCCCCCTTTTTGTCTGGAACAATAAAAAAAATCAACAAGGGGTGAAACCAACACAAAACATTATAATACCAATTAAAAAAAATATATCAATTTAGTACATCATGATACCAATTGAAAATAAACAAATAGGTAAACTAACCAAAAAAATTCAAAGAATACCAATTGAAAGTAAATAAAACATTAAAAATCAAACTTGAAGAAACCAATTGAAAGTGCCAATTGAAAGTATATAAAACATTTTGAAGAAGCCAACCAAAATTTTGATATCAATTGAAAGAGTTAAACATATAGGTAATCTTGATACCAATTGTAAAAATTAGTACCAATAGAAAATATTTTACACTTTTTGATACCAATTTGAAAAACATAAACCAATTGAAGATATTTTTCATTAGGAGCGTATGATACCAAATTAAAATCAATATTAATTTTTCAATCATTTTTCAACATAAAGTGTGGGAGTAAAATATCAAAGGTAAGCAAAACCAATTGAAAGGTGAAATATGAATTTTCTCCCCCTTTATGAAATACCAAATAAAATGATGCATAAGTTTGTATAAGATATCAATTGAAAAATAATCAATTGAAATATAATTGTCATTTAAGAAATCAAGCTTGGCATAACTAAAATTTGTGCTCAAAGATATAGAGATATAGTAAGCACAAATAAAGTACATATATATGTATGAAAAATTGAATACCAATCGAAATTGATACTATTTGAAGTGTAAGCATACATATATATAAACATATATGAGTATACAAGAAGAATATCAATAGTGATACCAATTGAAAAGATACAATGATATCAACTGAAAACACAATAAGATCAAGTGTATAACTCATACTTCCTACTACCCATTCATGCACATGTTTTAAATAGATTTTCAATAATGAGCATATAAGGTATGGTCTCCCAACCAACCGCCCTTGGAAGGGTAGGGGTTTTCAAAAATAAGTTTGAAAATATAGTATGTTTGAAAAACTCTACCAAATGAAGAATACGAACTAGTTATATGAAAAATTTGTAAACTAGTACGAAATCCTTCAAGTAAGGAATAAAACAAAAATATATTCCATAAAACATGAAAATCACTAAACCAATGTCACTCAAAATGTATATAGCACATATAATACTTATGAAAACAAAATCATGAGAAAACATCAAGTAATATGAGTGTACAAGTTTTGCGAAAGACACAGTCATGGAAATAGGCAATTTGGCTCAATAAGAAATTCCTTAAAACATGAAAAACAAGAGAATCTAATTTTTCATCAAAATAATTTAATCTTCAAGGCATATGTATGTCTTGTACAAACTAAAGTATACATACATATCCAAACATGAATGAGTCCACAAAAGTACATGCATGAAGGCAAGTGGCTCAAGGATGTATATGTATAACTATTAATTTGGACAAAATAGACATATACGTGATGTTAAACATAAACATGAAAAACATGTACAAAATGGGAATACAAGTCAAAATATATGAATCATCAAAACTAGGTTATACTAGTACATCTAGTGGGTACAAAAGAGCATTCAAGCACAAACATATAATAATCTATTTGTGGCTCACTAGTTGTACAAGTATATATCCAAATTTTAATGAAAACTAGCATCTAGACATGTAATCAAAACATGAAGCATAAAAATCAAAACAAAACTCATATGATCATTATGTAAATAAACATTCATGAAATCTATGATATACACAATCGCTAAAACAAATGTGAGAACACAAAAGTATAAATCCATATTAAACATGGGTGATCTCAAATACTAATCATGTATATCACTAATCTAATTATCATGGCATTTAACATACTAATCATGAAACATCAAAACATGCTAAAAATGAATAATATGAAAAGCATGTAAATATAAATGAGGAGTTAGAGATCGTTACCAAAACCGATAGGGCACATCTCCATATCTTCAAACCAAGGTGGTTCTCCCACCAAACTCCCCTTGAAAGTGATGCATCCAAATAGTCCTCTTTAAGCTCGGAATGCATCCACCTCAAGGCACCATTACTCTCACGTCATTGGAGAGCCCACACCTACATCAAATAAAATAGGAGTGGTCTTTGGTACCCATACTTTTTTGGGTCCATGGGGGTTAGCTCCTTTCCTAACCCAAACAAATTTAGTTGCTAAATTTGAATCATGTATACGATCATAACAAAACTTAGCAAGATGGCCCTTACGTCCACAATGTGTACAAGTGTACACATGAGCATACAAAGTGTTATGAGTGTGGCCGTGAGGAGCATGTGTATGTCGTGGTTTGTGTGCATGCATAGGAGGAACTTGTTTCTTTCAAAACATAGATTCCAATTGTGAGTGATTCAAAGCACAATGGCTCAAAGTGGAGCCTAAACATTCAACACTCTTCTTAAGCATAGATATATCATTTTCAATCATGGAAGAAGAGGTGCATGCAATAGGTGAGCTATATGGTGAAACTACACTAGCATGGCAAACATGAGAATCAATATCATTTTTCAAAAAAATATTTTTCTTAGAAACTAAATTCAAATCTTTTGAAATAGAAGCAATTTTGTTTTTCAAGGATTCATTCCCTTTTAAAATAAAATCAAGTTTTGAAGTTAAAAACTCATTTTTCTTCAAAACATTTTCATAAACATTTTTATTTTTCAGAATCTTGTTTTCATTTAGAGCAAGATCAAGTTGGGATTTAGTGAGTCACGTTCACTTGAAATCTCATCCCTTTCTTGCAAAGTAATCTCAAGTCTAGAAGATAAATTTTTATTTTTTTCTTTTAATTCAAAACTATCCTTTTTCAAAAGTTTATATTTAAAAATTAAATTTTCACAATTTTTAGCTAGTTCATTATTTAAGGCATGTGCATCCATACACTCATTACAATAAGAACTAGTACTAACATCTAGTTGAGTATCCGAATGTACCTCAAGGGAGTCATTCTCTTGGACCATGAAGCAACGTTTGTCGGACTCGTCTCAACTAGATTTCCTCTTCTTATTGATAAGCGTTGGTAGCTCAGGAGATGTCAAAATGTTCCACACTGCAAAAGCGGAATCACAATGTAAATATTTTTTATCAAGAGAAGATCTAAGTGCCTTTAGGGCTAGTGCATTGGCCTCTATATGCTTGCTATTACTAAGGTAGGATTTCTTGATAATGGCAAGGTAAACTTTATAACTTAGGGCTTTTAAATGGCAACTAATTATAACCTTCCATATATCAAGTCTAGAGATATCAAACATGGGAGGGCTATCCATGAGTGCAAACTATATGTGTGCAAATGCAAATACAGATTAGCAAACCAAGATCACACTCCTAGGTAGTTAAATCTAATATCAAGAGCATAGGCTTTGATACCAATTGAAAGTACACCTAGAGGGGAGTGAATAGGTGTACGGCTAATCTATGAACAATAATGCGGGATTACAAAACTTAATTGCAACACACTTAATGTAACCAACGAGTGTAGCTGAATTCCCGGTGAAGGGCTCTGGACTAACTCCTCTTGATTCCTCTGAATAAGAGTTGAGGTGCTATATGAAGCTCTCGTGGTTAAACACAAGTGAGGCACACAAACAAACACAACCAAGCATATAAGTATGATATGACAATATGAATCAATACAAGGCACAATGTAATAGAGAGAGTTAGAGTAAGTGGATCAAACGCAAATACCGAGATATGTTTTGAGGTTTAAGCACCCAGCTCTACGTCCCCGCCTTCACACAGAAGGATTTCCACTAACTCGTCCACACAGGACTTCCCACACAGGGAAACCTCCAATAAGGATTTTGGGCAATACAATAACCGGGAGTACACAACTCCTCTCTCAAATACAACACAACCTCTACACTTAGAGGCTAAGCACAAAGCCAAACAATATCCACCTCACAAATGAGGGATAAGGCACAAAGCCACCACTCCAACAATCAACCTCTACACAAGAGGGATATCACAAATAAGGAGGGTTTACAACTTGGTGATCACAAAGACCACAACAACTTCTTTTCTCACAAAAATAAAGATCTTAATAGATAGGATAGAATGTTAAGCTCAAGTGTGAGAAATAAAGAGTTTGAAAATCAAAAACACAAAGAAAAACTCTTGGGAAAACTTCTAATATAGGTATAAAAATGAAGATCAAAAACCAATCCCAAAGATTTCTTTTTCTTTGAATTTTCCAACCCTTTTTAAAACAAATAAAGATCAAATCTTTAAACCCAAAACTCTTTTAAAAACTTGCTGTTAAAACACTTGAGAAGATAGGAAATTTTTGCTCTAAAAATTCTTGTTGAAAACAGCTCTTGAATGGGGTATTTATAACCCCCAAGAAAATCTGCCCGTTGGCAGCTGAAAAGGGCCAGAATGCCCTTCCGATCGACAGGCTAACGGTCAAAAAAGTGACCGTTGAGCCCAGCGGTCGACTGCCCCACCCCGAGAGTGGGGTGACTTCAGTCGGTCGACCGTACGGTTGACCGGCCAAGCCAACTTGGCCTTTGTGCACGTCTCGTGTACATCGGTCGACCGGTCCGGTCGACCGTCCCGGTCGACCGCCAGGGCCTGGCAGGTTGAAATACAGGATCTAAAAACTTATCTTTTTATTATCAAATAAATCCATAAAATCTCATAAATTTCACAAAAATCAGTTCATGTTATATCTTTGAAATACAAACATATTTGAGTAAAAATCAAACCATGTTACAAACATTTTGAACCATTTTTGTGACTTACAAATTTTACAGAAAACCAAAATCCGTATTTTCCAAAACTTGGAATTTTTAAAATGGAAAATCGTTTTCTCCAAAACACTTGCAAATACAAAAACATGATATTTAAACAACTTTGAAGCATATAGTATATGGATAGAATCCATTATACATGAAATATAGTGTATCTATGTTTTTGACTTAAAAACCAAGATCGGTTAAACCGAAAACAAAAACCAACAAACATAAAACTTGAAATAAGTGTGTGTGTTGTGAACTTGAGCATATCACACTATCTAATCTTTAACAATGGATCTAAACTAACTATTCTAAAACAAACCGAGATCTTTTGTAGAGCGCCGTCTCCAAGTCGACTCGATCCAAACGTGATCTACCGAGTTTGACTCCAAACGAGTGCTAGATATGAACTTGACGCTCGAGCTCTTGAATCACCATGTGAAAGCTCCAAAACACCTTTGTTGAAGCTAATCATCTGCTAATATCTTTATTAAATATCTGAAACTAAATATCACAAGATTATTAGTAAACTATAACTACATGAGTTAATCATCATCAAAACTAGAGTGGAAGGCCTCTGGGCCAACACTTTTCACTGCACCCGGGCTCCAATGTAGCGCGTCGCTCAGTAGGAACGCCCTAACAAAATTTAGTTCTTAGTTCATATTCATAGTATGTGACAATATTTTACGTTGGCTGTCACAGGCCTACCACAACCAAACTCCTTTATCCTGACTTGGGACAGGCAGTGAACGGTGTACTGGTGGAGTTTGAACTTTTATATGATAAGAAGGATAATTAGTTATCCTGAATTGAGAATTTGTAAAAGATTAAGATAATGAAATCTGGGACCGTTAGAGTTGCTAAGAAGAATAATTATTTTCGTAAATTGAGGATTTGTGAAGGATTAAGATAATGAAATCTGGGACAGTTACATGTTATATTCAGTCGATAGCCTGTTATTGGGTTGAGACTCATTGAGGGTGCATCATGTGCATCACGTGTTGGGCATGGCCCACACAACCTTGCTTCGATATTTACTTTTGAAGTTAAAGGTAATAATACTTTTATATCATCATCATCTTCATGGGATTATAAGAATCAAGTCATTAATAGATTTGGTAAGGAAGAATTATTAATCCACAAGAACTTTCTAGGTAAATAAATAGATTTCTTTTAGAAATAATTCAATATAATATAAAATTAATGTGAGAAAATACATCACAACTCGGGAAACCATTGTATTATCACCGATCACATTTGGAATAACAGTCAATAATCCAAGGAATGTAAAAAAAAACAATAAAAAGTTTTAAGAAAGCAGCACTCATCAGTTAGAAAACAATTTTTGATGAGCTAAAAAGACTTGAATTTAAAGAGAACAGGCCGAAGTATGCATCCAAGCAGGTTGAGCTTGCCAAAATAAATGAGAGAGAAAACCTAACTCACATATCATACAATTTCTTAGGATGTATATATGTTGGTATTCAAATTACAAATGCAAAATAAGACTAGGGTTGCGTTTGATTGGGGAATGCAATATTCTCATCTCTCGGGAATCTAATTCCTAACATTATATTCCTGAGAATGTTATGTCAAGATCAGGATGTTCAATATGTAGCCTAACTGAAGGCTCAAATCCTAAATGGTGCTTGCTGGTTCATGTGATACCTACAAGGTGTTGTGCTGATCATGTAACTTTTATATAGGTGTTTCTCTTGTATCAGTTCCTATGTAAATTTTGTGGGCCCATCACACTTGAAGGGAAAGATTTTAAGATCATATGTGATTAAGAATAATCTCACATTGGAAGTCAAGGAAAAACAAAAGGATATAAATAGAAAGTTGAGCATCTACATTTCAGTTTTAGACTTTTGAATTTATGTCTCGATCCATAATATGTTTCCAATTGTTTGTCTCCCAAGAGGCATGTTTATCGTAACATATTGCACTGTTTTGTATAATTTAAATATTTAAGGTAAATAAATTATTCTCATGTTGTTTATTACATTAAAAAAATTCTTGAAAATATGACATTCCTAAAATTATTTTCGTCATCTAACGTTGTAGTGCGAGAATTGTGGCGGCAGATGGGTCATTGTGGCGACAATAATGATGATAGTGGTGTTGATAGCAACGGCGGTAATGGTGGTGACAGTGACAGCAACAACAGTGGTGGTGGGCGAGATTGGAAGCACTGGTGGTAGGAGGCAATGGGAAAGAGGAAATGTGAGCGATGACATCAATAGTGCTGGCAATTGATGGTGGAGTGGGTTGGATTAGTGACAATGGGTTGGTGGCAGCATAGCGGTAACTGTAATATTGGCGCCTGCTATTTTAATCCTGATAATATTTACAACAGTGTCAATGATGTTGGAATATGAAGAATATATATGTGAATCTTTGAATTGAATTACGGCGAGATCCGTTGATCGAATCAATTGGATGATGGTTGGAGTGTGTTCTCCTTCCATTGGGGATGAACGTGGTATATTCACATGTTCAATTTCGACTTCGAATGAATGAGATATTCAAGTCTAAATATTGCCTAATTCAAAGTCAAAATGGGACTAAAGGTAGCTAAAGGCATTTAGTCCCACATTGGCCATGGGATGGAAGTTCGTAGTGTTTAAATAGAGAAAATTGGGAACAAAGGGCGTGCCCTTTGGGTACTTGGAGTTTTCGCGCGCGATTGGGAGGAAACCATGCGCGCGCCGCCGTTAGCGGCGGCGACGGCCGGCCGACTCGCGCGCGATTGGGAGGAAACCATGCCCGCACATGAGCGCGCCGCCGCTGACGGCGGCGGCAGCCGACCGGGCCGGGCTCGGTTCGGGTTCGGGTTCCCTAACCAGCCTGGTTCTTTTTGAATCGGGTCTCACGGGTATGGGTTGCGAGCATACCCGCTCTGCTATTCGAACCGCCCCGCCAACAGACCCGCTCCACTATCCGGATCCAAACCGTCCAGCCAACGGCTGTCTGAAAACCGTCGCGGAGGTTGGGCGGTTGGACGGTTGCGACGGTTGAACCGTTGCAACGGTTCAGACCGAACCGTTGCAACTGTTGCATGGGTTCGGACCAAACTGCCCCTCCTGGAGCGCTATAAATAGCGCTCCGTTTTCTCATTCTAGTACACACCAACAACGAAAACTCTCTCTCTCTCTGTGTTCTGAACTGGGAAGTGAAGTTCTGCGTTCTGAACTGGGAAGTGAAGTTCTAAAGTAACTTCCAACGAGAAGTGGGAAATTCAGTTTCCGAAGCGACTTCCAAAAGAGATTCTGCGAAAATTCGTTCTGAAAGAGGGCTCAGAAAATTCAACAGATTCTTTAATAGAATTGTTGTCTGAATCTGAGACTTCTGAAGAAGAATATTTTCAAACTTTCTTCTTCCTCTACAGTGGGTGCTCCTCCAAAGTAAAGGTTAATATTCTCTCAAAATTTGTCTTTGTCCCGCTGCTTCAACAATCCTGTGAAGGTACTGGTTAACTACGGTTCGACCGTACAGTGATTTGGTAGTGCTATCCAAATACCGTGAAGGAGTGTTGTATCTTGGGAGACCAGCGTCCAGTAACCCGTTAGCACCGATGCGGGGACGTAATTGTCTTAAGGAGATTCGCTTTAAGCGTACCTCACTCCAAGTACTGTATAAGTGAATTAATTTCTTTATACAGGGGATATACTGATACTCAGTATATTGAGACTGATTTATACAGTCTAATTGGTGTTTAATCAAGGAAAGAAATTGAAAGGTGGTTCTTAAATTAAGGAACGTTCTATTGAACGGAAAACCTCCCACCTGATATTTACCGACCTGGTCAATTAGATTGTTGATATTTCAGTGATATTGATTAGTTGTCAGATTGATTCCAGAAACCAACACAATGATGACCATAGATATTGCATTGGTGGCGACAGCAGTGGCACCTTTAGCAATAATGACAATCAACGGTAGTGATAGCGGTGGTAAATGACGATTAGCAGCAGTAGTGATTATACTAATAATTATAGTTATAAAGACGAAAGATTAAAAAAATAGAAGAAAGCAGAAAAGAAAAATATGATTATTTTGGAAAATGACATTTTTTATGAGTTCCCATTTGGTAAAAATATAAAAACCCACCAATCACGGAAAAGATTGTATTCCCACGAAATGGAAGAATTTTACGCCAGCAAGAATTCAACATTCCATAGAATGTGAAGTTAAACTTATTCCAGACACATAAATCTCCATGGGAATACCAAGTGAATTTCCAGTACTAAACGCACCCTGTAATGACATGCACAATATTCAATTGAGAAAGATCTCAAGCAGTTTTCTTTCAAAATAAAGGAAAGAAAAAAAAAAAAAACCCTGCAAATAAGAAGCATGTCATCTTTTTACAAAAGATATCCTTATTCTCCTCTTCATTTCTGAATTGCTTTGCTGAGGAATGATCCTCTCATGCACTTCATCTTTCCTGCCAGTTGTAGATTTTTGAATCAATGTTATAGCATTCTTCTTTCGATGCAATATTCCTTGCATTTCTAACCTCCCCTATTCTTCAGACCAACACCAGCTTCTTAATTCCGCTCGGTTCTGCAGTTTCTTGATCATGAACTTCAGTTGGAACACAAGATTGGATTATACCTTTAGTCCATTCAGACAGTTGATTCACCATTGCCTCATCTGAGAACAGTGAATAATCTAATACAGCAAAATATTTCGAACAAATTTTAAAAATAAAAATCTAATGCTATCCATATGCTCATGCTAACTCTTTAACTGCATTTTGTCAATTTAATGTGACAGAGAAGGCACCAACCTAGTCTGGGGACTGTATGACCTTGTGGGTGACTGATAATTAAAGGGCTTTCAAAGGCAGCAGCAAGCTCTTGCGAAGGCAGTTTCAGCCAGTCCTTGTCCCCGATAAAATGCACCGATCTCGCCTTGATCAGGTCTTTGTAGGCGATATCGCAGATGCTTGGGTCTCTGAACTTGCTGCCAGATATTGAAACAAGGAACTTTATTGGTGGATGGTCCTTCAGTATCTTCCCCTGGTATTGTGCCATTTCATACAAATAGTTACGATAACTTTTAGATTTAAGTACGAGTAATTCATCAAAAATTTCAAACATATCCTAGATAAGACCTTGTATTTTGATTTGAATTCTTCTCCTACTAGTGTGTGTGTGTGTGTGTGTGTGTGTGTGTGTGTGTGTGTTTACTTTGAAAAATTCACCTGAGCTTGGTAACCTATCAAAAGAGCTGACAGTGTTGCACCCTGTTGCAAAAAGAAAAATAATCCTCGGTCATCGCAGTTGAAAGTTAAGGTAATTATACTGCTTGGAACAGGCCAGGTTACATAACCCGAATTTAAATGGAAGTTGGGTCTTGATGAAAATTAAATCAGCATAACAAGTCATAAAATCTGCATTAAATACAATTAATTTATGGCAATTTATTCTCGCTAACATTCTTTACCTGAGAAAATCCAAGCAGTCCATCAAAAGGGCCCTTCTCTCTCATGTAATCACACAGGTATGAGATGCACTCTTCCAAATTCGTATACTCCGTAAATTCCTGATCCATAAAAAGCCATTAAAAACAGGTAATGTTGCTTGCTATGGCTACAGGCTCTAGTTTTGCACAGATAAATTCTGAATATTTATGAACAATTCTTAGAATCTAGGAAAGATTCTAATGATTAGGATCAATAAAAATTTTTAGACCATGATTCGATGGGCGCAAATTAAGTCCAGATGCAATTAGAAAGTCAGTCAGGAATTTGGATAATGTAACTTGCATCCAAGCCTTTAAATTCTCAGCACATCCATAAACAGATAAAGAGCTGTTAATATGAGAAAACAGGAGTGAGAGGATGAACCTTGTTGAATTGGAACCACTCCAAGTAAGGCGGAGGAAAGATGCCCTCGATGTCTGATTTCCCACCTGCCGGAAACAGGCCATCGGGGAAATCCTGCAGGTTCATCATATCCATATGTTACGTGTTCAGAGGATACAGAATTTAGTGTGTGTGTGGTGTGTGTGTGTGTGTGTGTGTGTGTGAGTGAGAGAGAGAGAGAGAGAGAGAGAGAGAGAGACAGAGAGAGAGAGAGACCATTTGGAAGTGTTGGGAGATGGAGGGATCCCACTTGCTGATTTGTTTGCGCAGGAAGCTCCCACTGGTTCGGAAACCGTGAAGACACAACACCTTCATCTTCCTCGGCATGCTCTGCTCACTCATCATCCCAACTGCGTCTCCTTCCATCTTTGTGAAGAGGAGAGAGCAAGAAGACAACCACAAAGGAGAGCTACTACCAAAACAGAGGAGGACTAGTGATATAAATAGCACGTTGTGGGGGTAGTTGCTACCTAACTCCTCCGTGTCCCAGCTACCTCGCAGCTACGTAATTTCAGGAGTTTCTTTAGTAGAAATGCATCTAACATTCAAAGAAACAGGGTAGCAGCTGAGGTCGAGTTTTAATCAGGGATAAAAAGGAGCGCAAGTGAGGATATATATTTGAATATAAGATCTGATTATGGAATAATGCCTTCATCTATTATTTTCGAGATGAACCTTCAATCTATATTATTAATACTATATTGTTAACAGCTCTCACAAATTCAGGAAAATTTTTTTGCTTCAATTTAATTTGTAAATCTTAAAATAACTTAACCTCATATTCCTCCTCACCGAGCGCAGATATAGACACCCAACAAATTAATTAAGACACCTACCAAAAAATATTGTTCGTCCATAATTCTCTTATAGACATTTACTCTCATGAAAATGTTCAAAATATCCCTTCTTCCTCATCTTCCTTCTCCGTCTTCATCCACGGTGAGCCCCGACAGCCCTCCCCTTGCCCCCACCCTCCTCCCCGCCCTTCTCTTCCATCATTCTCCTCCTGATTTGGGGGTCTGCGGGCAGAGACGAAGATCAAGGGCAGAGGGCGGCGGGAGGGGGACAAGAGGGAATACAGGGGAAGGGACAGCGGGTGGGAAGAGGGGCGGGGGAGGCTGGAAGGAGGGAGGAGAGGGGAGGGGTAATTAAAATTTTGATGCTTGCCTTTATCACTTTGGATGGGTGTCTTGATCTTCTGAGTGATGAATACCTTAATTAGTTTGTTGGGTGTCAATATTCACACTCCTCTCTCTTATGTAAGAGAGGTCATCAAACGATGTGCCACATCGCTGTATCCAAACACATTTATGTTGCCAGTCAAGAAACAGCAGGAACAGTGAAGACGGCACCTTCAGACCTTCTACAAAGCCTCAGGCCAGTGATTTATCACAAAAGATGCGGAAGCCATTGATTGATTGTACCAATTCCAGCCCCGTGAACCTGCCACCAAGTTTTCTCTGCTGCTTGAGCTCAGTTCATGCAAGATCATCACCAAACCACCTACACTGTATAGTGAGGCGCATATGGATACACCACAATGCTCTGCATTTTCAAGGCAAAATTTCCTTCCACTACTGCTGCCATTTTACATCGAGCTAACATCAAAGCAGAACACATACCAAACTCCTTACTTTCCGTCGTAAACCTCTGTACTCTTTTCTCCAAGTACTGCATTCTTTCTACTTGGGCTTTGTCAGCCATGAATGAAGACCAAAAAATATATTACTCGTCGCAAGTAACAAGCAATAACACAGCTAGTAGTAAGTCTTTGGGTTCTCTGAGTGAGAAAATAAAGACAACCAACCTCATACAACACCAACACAAACATGGTCTCCAACTGCTTGCAGTCGAAGACACAGTGCACTTAGAAATAAAAACCATTAACAGAACAATCACCAGTCATGGAACCATTACCAACTCTATAGCTACCCAACTGCAAATACTAAAACCACAGGTTTTGACATATGCCCAACATTAAGCAAATAATATGCATATAAATAGAATGCATGTGCTTCCAAAAAAAAAAATCTAACACACAGTCCGAGAGAGATTTGTGTCAATTCAAAAAGATTCAAGACCGAATTCTTCCCACTCAAATACAACTTTACGATATCCGAATACAAAATCCATTCCGTTGAAGTTGATCTACATTATTTCAAGTAATTAAAATCATAAATCATGTATTTTGAATACTTTTGCCCAATAATCATGTAGGCGCAAAATGGACGGCCAAAAATAACATATTACTTAGAGCTACGTATTTATGCATATAAATTCTCGATCTTACTAGTTCATCGTGATCTAAATACTTAAAGACACTCACACACTAATTTTTATTAGATTTCAGATATTTTACACCGTTAAACTAACCAACACTATTTCAGACTTCCATTTTGTGCCTCTTGATGGATTGGCAAAAAGTATTTGAAATGCATGATTTTTAATTTTTAGTTATTGAAATAATGTAGATCAACTTCAACGGAGTGAATTTTGCATTCGGATGTCGTAAGGTTATAATTGAGTGGGAAGGATTCGCCCTCGAATCCTTCTGGAATGACACGTCTATCTCTCTCTATATGTGTGTATGTATGTATAGGTATGTATATGTACACACACACATAAATAGACAAACACACGCGCGCGCGCACACACATATACACACAATTATTTACACACACGCATTTAGAGAGAGATAGACTTGTGTCATTCAGGAAGGATCCGGGGCCGAATCATTCCCACTCAAATACAACTTTATGACATCTGAATGCAAATCCACTCCATTGAAGTTGATCTACATTATTTCAAGTAACTAAAAATCAGGTATTTTGAATACTTTTGCCCATCCATCGAGTAAGCTTAAAATTAACGGCTGCTGAAATGGTGAGTTCATTAATTTAACGATGTAGAATATTTTAAATTTAATAAAAATTTGTGTGTGGGGCCTTTAAGTGTTTAAATCATGATGAAATAGTCAGATCGAGAATGTGTCTAAAGACGTAGCTCTAAGCAATATGTTATTTTCGGTCGTCCATTTTGCGCCTACTTGATGGATGGACAAAAAGTTATTCAAAATACATGATTTTTAATTTTTAGTTACTTGAAATAATTTAAATCAATTTTAACAGAATAGATCTTGCACTCGGATGTCGTAGGGTGATATTTGAGTGGGAAGGATTTAACATCGAATCCTTCGGAATAACACAAGCGTGTATGTATGTGTGTGTATTTGTATGTATGTGTGTGTGTGTGTTGAGAGAGAGACTTGTGTTATTCCTAAGGATTCGAGCTGATTTTTCCCGCTCAAATACAATCCCACGACATCCGAATGCAAGATTCATTTCATTGAGGTTGATTTACATTTTTAAGTAACTAAAATTAAAAATCATGTATTTTGAAAACTTTTTGCCCATCCATTAAGTAGGCGCAAATGGACGGCCAAAAATAACATATTGCTTAGAGTTACGTCTTTAGACATATAAATTCTCAATCCAACCATTTCACCATGGTCTAAACACTTAAAAACCCTAACACACCATTTTTTTATTAGATTTCAAATGTTCTATAATGTTAGACTAACCAACTTACAATTTCAGCCGTCCATTTTGCGCTTACTTGATGAATGAGAAAAAAATATTCAAAATACATGATTTTTTTTTTTATTTTTAACTATTTGAAATAAGTAGATCAACTTTAACGGAGTGGATCTTACATTCGGATATCGTAAGGTTGTATTTGAGTGGAAGGATTCAGCCTCGTATCCTTCCGGAATGACACTTTCTCTATATATATATGTCAATCCGGTAAGAAAGCTAGTTTAGGTGAGAAGATGCGAAAGGAGCACAAGAGCCGTAAGATTATCTTTTGGGTGGTTAAAATTAGTTTTGGGTTGAGTAGGTTAGTTTTGGGTTGATTAATTTAGTTTTTGAGATTTAGTTTTATTTCTTCCAAATCTAATCTGAACCACCAAGAAATAATCTGACGGTTATAATGCTCCGTTCTCATCTTCTCACGTAAGCTAGCTTTCTCTCCGGATCATTAATATATATATATATATATATATATATATATATATATATATATATATATATATATATATATATATATATATATATATATATAAAGAGAAGAGAGAGAAAGACGTGTAGTTCCGAAAGGATTTGAGCCCGAATCCTTCCTGTTTCGAAAGGATTCAAGCCTGAATCCTTCCCACTCAAATACAATCATAAATCATCCGAATACAATATCCATTCTATTGAAGTAGATCTGTATTATTTCAAGCATCCATAAGCCAAAAATCAAGTATTTTAAATATTTTTGCCCATGAATCAAGTAGTGAAAAAAAACGACGGCCTAGATAGTGAGTTGGTTAGTTTAATGTGTAGAACATTTGAAATCTACCAAAAATAGTTTGCAAAGTTTTTATATGTTTAGATCATGATAAAATGCTGAATCGAAAATTTGTATATCCAAAGACAGATCTAACCAACTCACTTCTTTCGAACGTTCACTTTGCGTTGCTTGATGGATGAACAAAAATCAAAAATATTCAAAATACTTTTTTTAGTTTATAGTAACTTTAAATAATATAGACCAACTTCAACGAAGTGAATCTTATATTTGAATGTCGGATGTTGGTATTTGAGTGTGAAGAATTCGGCTCGAATTCTTCCAGAAATACACAAGTCTATATATATATATCTATATATATATATATATAATATATATATATATATATATATATATATATATATATATATTATATATATATATATATAATATATATATATGGGGTTCCTGCATCTCAGCCGCCAGCTGAGAGAGTTTCTCAGACGGCGTGACGTGGCGTTATATCAGCCACAGATTTGACGAAACGTTAGGTGCTAAAAAGACAAAATATACCACTCAAAAAGACCATCAATCACTTTATCACTGCTGAATGACTAAAATGCCCTCAGTTTCACTTTTAACTTGGCGAAAAATATTCCTCCCCAAAAAAATTACAGATCTGAAATTTGGTTTTTCAAACCAAAAAAATACAGATCTTGATTTCTAAATTTCTGAATCATCCACATCAAAAATTAAATTTATAAAATAAGATCTGATCAAGATGATGAGTAATAAAACATCTGTCGAAAAAGGTTAAAAAAAACTGTGAAAACCCTAGATTATGGGTGCCCTAGCAAAAAAATTATGATTTTTTCAGAAAGTTTTGGAAAACTTTTGTATTTATAGACATTTTCACCTTTTTAATGTCAATTCGCTTTAGATCATTATCTCATCCCTAAAAACAATTAGATTTTAATGTTGAATTTTAAAAATTAAAATTCAATTGAAAATTTCGATGAAAATGAGTTTTTAATTAAAATTTTGAACTTTCTAATTTCAAAAAACATTTTAGAATTTTTTTAAAAGAATGTGACCTTGGTCACATTAATTTTCAAAATATTTTTATTTTTGAAAATTGTTTTAGTCACAATTCAACCGCTTACTGCGACTTGAAACAGTTTTTTTAATTTTTTTGTTTTCAGAAACTGTAATCGAAGTCGCAGTTTATGAAAAATAATTTTTTGGATTTAAATTTTTTTAACAATTTCCCAAATTTTGTATTGTTTTTTAACGTCATTTTCACTTTTTAAATTTATTTTATTTTGCACTGCGACCTTGGTCGCAAATTGTTTATCTTTTTTTTCATTTTGCGACAAGGGTTGCAGTCTTTTTTAATAATTAAGCTAAATAAGATAATGTGACTGTGGTCGCGATTTTATGAAACAAGGATCGCAGTCTTTTGAAACAGCGACAAAGATCTCATACGTTAAGTAATTAAGTTAATTAGAAGGTTGTGACTGTCGCAGTCGTATGTAACAGCAATTCATTTAAGAAAGTTTTGTTTGATAATACTGCGACCTTGGTCGCAATCTTTTGTAATTTATATTTCAAGTTGTGACCAAGGTCATAGTCCTTTTATTAATAAAGTTATTTATAAATACTACGATCGAATCTTTATTTAAAATGGACTTATATTTTTAATGTTTCTGCATTAGTAGTTAGGCAAGAAGTGAAGGTTCACCAAATGAGATCGAGCGTAAAGTCAATGTGCGAATTAATCAGAAAATTCAAAAAACATATTCATCAACATTTCGTCAATGTAATGAAGGAGAGTCATTCAGTATAATTTTCATAGAATTTACAATGAGAAATTTGGTGGTGATAAAGGGCTAAAATCAAGCATCAATGTTTTGAAGATTGTGACCAGTATGATAGGGACTCAATGACCTTTCTAATCGGTGTTAAATAAATCGAACTAACAGTGGAGGATGTTGCCCTAACCTTTAGTTTACCTAGCAACATGGCAGATTTCATAATGAATAAGACTTGTACATTGAAGGACATGGGTGTCATTAAATATTATTTCTCAAGAAGATCAAAAAATATCTATTGAAGATACTTGGATGATTTTCTAGTGAAAAAAATGAGGAGAACTAAATTAAATGTTACAAAGTATCAGCAGCTGGAGTAGGAAATGACATTAAATGAAATTATAAAAGACAGATAAAGACTTGCAACTCAAGACTTCACAACTTTGATCATTTTGTATATGTCAGCAACTCTCTTCTTCTCTGGTAGCAAATGCACAGAGCCATAGTATTTAGTGGAGAAAATTACTAATATTCCGCTGATGAAGACCATTTGTGTTGGGCTAAAACTGTGTGGTAGTTCCTCCTTGAATCCATGGACATTTTAAGGCATACTACATTTGAACTGCAAAGATGCTCATTGCAAATTCTTTTAAGTTTAAATTATATATTTGTTAAAAATTGTTATAAATTACTTATATATGGACACTGATTGTATATACTGATATACTAATACCTGTTGCAGTATTGGCTATGTGAAAAGACTGAAATTTTGAGAAAAAAAGAGAATAGAGGAAAAAACTCCTAGGACAGTAAGATGGGACCTCCACAATATTAGTAAAGCGCAGCTTGAAATCAATTTAACAGATATTGAAGAAGAAAATGTTAGTATAAAACAACAATATACAAATTCTGTCTACAATTTTGTTTAAAAAATAAATTTTAGCTAGAGTATTATTTATTCACAATAATTTGATGTTTTTTGATGACTGCGACTATAGTCGCAACTTAAAAAAGACAATTAAATTAAATTTTAATAGGACTGTGACTTTGGTCGCCGTCCTGATAAAACAAATAGTTTGAAGATGAAATTTCATACTGCGACTAAGGTCACAGTACTTAATTGTACCTGATAGTTAATTGTTTTGACTGCGACCAAAATTGCAGTCTTGATGAAAAGGACAACTTTTGCATTTTTTACTGAAAGATTAGTTATATATTGATATATATTTTACATGACTTTCAGGTTTTAAATCGAATGGCCAACATTTTCAATGATGAAAAAATTATGATAGGCCTTACTGCTGAAGAAGAAAAAAAGAAGAATCATGATGAAAATATTGAAGCTGACATACCTGAGGAATAAGAACCTGTGAAAATAGTTGAGGAGAGTATATAAGAACCAACTATTATAGGTTATTTGCCAGAACCCCTGTACGAAAGAGCTGATGAACTAGATATTCTGAGGAATGAAAATATTTATCTGAAGAACAGAGTTTATGAGCTAGAAAGAAAAATTGAAAAATGTAAGATGAGAAATCCAAAAAAGAAGAAATAAAAAAACAGAGAAGAGATAAAAGAGTAAAAAAACTAAGAAAACAAAAACAAAAGATGAAAGTGAAGGAGGAGGAAGAAAAGTTGTTAAGAGCAGCCAATGTTGAGAATGATGAGAAGAAAAAGAGGAAGAAGGAGAAGGAGGAGCAAGAGAAGGAGAAGAGGAGAAAGGGCTAGCGAAGATGAAAAAGGAGATGGAGGAGAAGGGGAAGAGGAAGATGGAAGAGGAGTGGAAAAGGAAGGAGCATGAGGAAAAATAGCAGAAGAGAAAGGAGAAGGAGGATGAGAAGAGTAAAAAGGAAGAGGAGGAGGAGAAGAGGAGGAAGGTCGAGAAGAAAGGAGTAAGGAGGAGAAGAGGAGTAGGAGAGAGAGAATAAAAACAAGGAAGAGGAGGATATGAAGCATGAAAAAAAGTGAAATAAGTATTGCAGGTTCTGATTGTCCAAGTTTTATTCTAAACTTAACTCAACAAATACTTGATATTCAAAAAGACAAAGCTTTAGAGAAAAAAGTAAAAAACATACTCCTATTTTGGGTGAAAAAGAAGCTTTTAAAGGGAAAACTGTGGATGTCTCAAAAGGATCAACAGAGAGGGGTGTCAAAGTACGCAAGCGTACATAAATATATCATGATGACTCTGATTTTTTTATCCAAAACAAAAGAAATCAATTCACAAGACTATTCCATAGGCTGAGGCACAACTTTCTGACCCTGACTTGACACAACAAAGAAAGACACAATCAATCGAAAAATAGGGATCTAAATGAAAGTATTATCTACACAAGCCTGCAGCCCAAAAAACAACACTCATCAAAAAAATTTTAAAAAAGCCACCTCTGAGTAAGTTAATTTTTTCTTTTTTTTTTTTTAAATTTTCCTTCTAACTTCTGAAAAAAATGTTGAAATTGATATAACTGAGACCAAGATCGCAGTTTAAATATAATCATCAAATTCATAATTCATCAAGAATTAATTAATAGTTTAACTTTAAAAATATTTATTTTGTAGTGCTATTGCATATTTGGATCCTGATAATGCAATACATGTTGCTAGAAATGATATAGAGGATCTACTGTTCAAAAGAGATTTAGATTTTAATGTCATTCGTTTTTGCCTGAAGCACCTTAAAAATATGAGTGAATTGAAAAGCTTATTTTTTTTGCAGTGAAGCTTGGGTAATCTTATCTTCCATTCTTTAATTTTTTTTCCTTTATAAAATAGTATATAGTATGTAAACTGTGACCTGAATGAGACATTGCGACATTGGTCGTAATTATTATTATTCATCTTGAATAAGATAATTACGACATTGGTCGCCGTTATTATTCATCTTGAATAATATGACTGCGACATTGATCGCAGTTATTATTACTCAGTCTGAATAAGTTGACTGCGACCATGATCGCAGTTATTATTCTTCTTGAATAAGATAACTGCGACCTTGATCGCAGTTTTTGTTGTTCATCCTGAATAAGATGACTGCGGCCTTTGTCGCAGTGTTTTAACACTTCAATGACATTGTACTCGTATAACTTCAGATATTAATAATGCATTATATTATTAATCTTTTAATATTTGTATGGTCTTATTTTTACAGTACGGTATTGTATTTAAAATAGAGATCTGGAAGAATATTTCATTAAGAACAAACTAAAAGACTGGACTAGTGATACGCATTATATATTCTTCCCGATCAATCATAAACACAGGGTTGTTGATGCTGGATTCCACTAGACCTTGTTGGTTTTTGATTGATAACACAAGAGCGATTTTTTTATAACTCTTTAGTTCTTGTGGATAATCAAGCAACATCTTAAAACTGTACCAGACAGATGCTAGAACAATAGTAAGTTAAACTTGATCTTACATTCTCATTTACTTTGAATTTAATGGCATAAAACCTGAATGTTATTTATTTCTTTTGTAAATGCAGAAAGAAAGGATGATACAAATATTTGAACAAGATTTCAATAAAGATGAAGAAAACTTTTATAAAATATGCAAAATGTCCCCAATAGGCTAACATGTATATTTAATTTATAAGGTTTAAATAAATTAATTTCTTATTTATATTTAAAAAATGTAATTTTCATTTATACTTTTTTCCGTATATTTTCTGTGTTGATTGCGCTGTATATGTATGCAAATACATTGAAAGTATAGCATTTGAAAATCCTTCAGCAGTTGACGTTGTAACGGATAAGGCTATACAGAAGTTAAGAAGTTATTTGCAGACAAGACAAAAAGTTGGATGAAAAAACAGAAAAAATTAAAAGAATGATATTTGAAGATTAACATGTAAACATTTTTTTGTATTATGAATGTACATAAAAATATTATTTTATGAGTTTTATTGTTTAACAGATACTGAATATAAAATATGAATTTCTTAAATATACTATTTATAAAGCATATTTGTTGGTCAACTTCAGCGAATTTTTGTACATTTTTTGCACGTGTTATGGACTGCGACCATAGTCGTGTTTTTTATTTTGCAAATATAATAAAGTCTGCGACCAAAGTCACATTTGCGAAATCAGCCGACCGCATTAACTATCAAAATTATAACATAGGTCGTAATGCACAAACATTATAACAAATTGCTCTCATTTAAGCACTGCGACCACAGTCTAGTCTCTTATTACAATACAACCTACAGTATATTATTTCAGTAACACTGGGACCATGATCGCATTTTTAAAAATAATTTAGGAGTGCGACACAGTTCACAAATTCATTATATTGTATACTGTATGTGTACTGCGACCTTGGTCACTATACTGAATAAACCAAGTCGCAGTTCTTGAATGCGACTCAGGACACACTGATTAAAAGTTATATACTAAATACTGCGATCATGGTCACAGTCTTTAAGTTTGTCGCTATCCAAATAATTAAGTATAGGGCTGCTCATATTCAACATAAAAATGTGATCTTTTACAATATAATCATGAAAACTGCGACTAAGGTCGCAGTCACAACCATATTAGCAATATATTCAAATAATTCAAAAACAGCGACCATAGTCGCAGTTCAAAAAGTTAACTAAAAAAAATCGTATGTATGATCACTATTGCAGTGCTCATAAAAAAGAGTAAGTTTCACTATATTCAAACAAATTAACAAAATACAACATAGTAAATTAGTAATATAAAATGAAAAGTTATTAATGTAATAAAACCAACAGAATAGATACAATGAATAACAAATATTTATAATATAATTGAACTGCGACTCAGGTCGCATTTCAGTGATATCCTTTTCTACATTAAAATTGTGACCTTGGTTGCATTCCTCGTCAGAAGATGCAAAAAATAACTCTTTCTCAATCTCGATTGCTACGACTTGATACTATTTCTTCTGCAAATAAAAACAAAAGTTCAATTATGTGATAATGAAAATAACATGCATGATACAAAAAATTTTATTATAAAAGGATTATGTAAATGTTTGAAATCAAATGATATATGAGAAAATTGTCATACCAATAATGGATAACCTGTCAGTAATGGCCCAACTATTGACAGTTTTTATATTTATGGTGCTTCACCTCCTTCTGTGATAGAGAATCTTCAAATCCAGATTTTATCATGGATGCTCTTTTAGGCCTATCCTTTGTAGACACTAGACCAAGTGGATCGCGTATTGTCAATTCTCCACAATCTCTCAATACCACAACTAAAGAACTAGAACCAACATTAGTTTCAGTTTGCGATGAATGATCATTTAATGTCTTAAATTTGAAGTCATTACTGGTTTCTATAGCAAGTCTTTTCAACACACCATCCAACTTGAAAAGATGAATATTCGAATCAGACGCCATTTCAAGAATTGCGTAAAATTTGAATCAAAGTGTCCACAATCTAACAGTTCCTCGAATACCTTGATCTGGAAAAGATTTCAAACCATGTTCGATTATAACATTCTTGTAACGAGCATCCAGTCTCTATCTTTGTCCATATATAGATTCTGGTATATGTATAATATGATTGCTCCATAAGATGCACAGAATATGTCTACAAGGATCTCCTTGGTTTCAAATAAGACATAACTACAAAAAATATGAAGTTCGCCACAATTCTCGTAACTAACCTTGTCCCAATAGTCTTTTGATTCAAAAAAATCACCGACCAAATAAGTTATTCTTGAGCCTTTATGTTTCAACTCTTCAGAAAACAGTGTCATTATAACAGCCCATTCTTTTTGAAACAACTGAAAAATCTTCCTGATATAAAACTTTAAAACTTGAATCTCATATGGATTTGATGTACAATTGGCACACAATTCAACACAGAAAGTCTTCTTGAGATTCAGCTCTACGACGTGCAGTGACAACTTTATTGTATTGGTAGATATACTTAACAAGTTTTATGTTTGCATCCACAAACCTATCAAAAAAAGAATTAATACTTTCAGACCTTTGACTAATTGTCATTCCAGCACAAAAAATATTCTTTAGATAAGTATTAACCCTATGTGTACGCAATTTGTACATCTTTACCAACCAATTGTCTTCTTCTTCGTCTATATGATATTTTTTCTTCATCAATCTCCAACGTTCCTCGCATGTGCTTATATCAGTGACAAAAGTTGAAATCAATGACAAAATCATCTCCATACTTGTTCATCAAGAAAATTTGTTGCTCGGCAATGTGTTTCATTGTATGCCAAAAACAGTAACGGTGCCGGCAATTTAAAAAAAACTATCTTAATAGCATTGCCTATCTGGGCATCCTAATCAGTAATGATCACCTATGGTGCAACTCCGCGCATGCATTTGAGCCATTTATTGAAAAGCTAAACAAATGTATCCCTTTGCTCATTTACGAGCAATGCACATCGAACAAAATAGACTGTCAATGATAATTCATTTCAGTGAATGGAGCAAAGGGCAGGTTCAAGTGATTAGTCTTGTATGTTGTGTCAAAGACCATCACATCAGAAAAACTAAATAAGAAGATATTGCTCTTTTATCAGCCCAAAAGACACTTCTTAGTGTACTGCATGATCGACCTCACTGGCAAAGAAAAAAATCTGGATCTGACTCTGCTTTCTCTTGAAAATATTTGATGACAGAAATAAACTCCTGCCCAATATTATTTCTCCCGTGTTGAATAAAATCAATGACTTGTTATGAAACTTACTTGTTCACAACCTTGTTCATGATTTATTACATTAACAATATGGGCAATGTCAGAAGGAGGCATTCCTACATCAACCAAATTGGTCATAATGTTTCTGCTCATCTTTGATCAATGTGTCTGATGAGAGTAAAAGTGATGGACCTTATCCGACCTTAATAAATCATGCGAATGCGAATCAACAAACTTAGTAGCTACCCAAAACCTTCTGTCGGGTAATAAACGCAAACGAATATGCATCTCATCCGGACACTGAACTCCAGTATCAATATGACAGTTGACGGTAAGCCCTTCTAGTCTTTTACTACCAACTTTTTCACACCCTCCTTATTGCAACATATTTTTCACAAATAACTTCATGCGGAGGCCTCCGTAATTTATCTATTCCTTTTTTCCTCACGTCAAAACCGTTGTTCCTTGCATAAGCATTGTAAAAGTTATATGCTTCATCATCTGTTGCAAATTCATATCCTAAAAAAAATAACTACGCTTCCAAAAATTTCACCATGCAAATTCATTTCCTACCAAAAAAATTATTATATTAAAATAAAAGAAATAATTGAGAAAAATAACATAAATATAATAATTAAGACTGCGATATTAGTCGCACTACCAAAAATATTTGAGGAACGTAGTCGCACTATATGGATGTTTATAATATTATGAAAAGTATTTTATTAAATACTACGACTATTGTCGCAGTCTTTAAATAATTAATGACTATAAGATAGAAACTTTAATATAATAAAGGGCCGCGACTAGGTCGCACACCTAATATAATTATAGACTGCGACTAAAATCGCAGTTTAAAAAATTGTGAAAATATTAATTAAAACTGTGACCTTAGTCGCATCCTTTAGGAATGTTTATAATATTACGGAAAGTGTTTTATTAATACTGCGACTATTGTCGCAGTACTTAAATAATTAATGACTATAAGATAGATAGAAACTTTAACATATTAAAGGACGGCGACTAAAGTCGCACTGCGACTATGGTCGCAATTTAAAAAAATTATGCTATTATTTTATAAAAACTGGGACCTTAGTCGTATCTTTTTTATAATTTTTTTCTAGGTCACAGTCTCATCTAGGCATCAAATAATTTTCAGTCACAATTGCGATAAAGAATAACATAAATAAAAATGAAAAAAAACTAACCTCTTGATCCGCATCCAAAGATCTCCCTCTTGCTGGATTTGCTATATTCTGTGATGAAGTTGAACTGATGATAACTGATTCATATTCAGATGGGGAGAAAGGAGGCGAGGCTGATGACGTGACAGGGTGGCGGAAGATGAATTCTGATTAGGGATCGACATTAAAATAGACAGGCCAGAGAAATCTGAAAGAGATCTCGATGGTGATCTAATAGAGATCTAGATCTGGAAACTCAAAATCAATATCTAATCCCGCTTTTGTTAAAATGATGTTCTTTGCGAATTTGAAATCCAGATTTGACAGTGCGCGGAGACACAGAGAGAGATAGAAATAGTAAAAAGAGGGAAATAATCATGAAGAATATAAAACTAATCTCATCCCAAGAAAACTGCCTTTTTGAAAAACAGGGGCTTTTAGTAATTTTAGTTATTTTCAAAAGCGGGGTTGTCATTAAGATTAACGAAGACCGTGGCACATATTGTGCTACGTCACCGCTGGCTGAGAGACACTCTCAGTTGTCGGCTGATATACATTTTTCTGCACACACACACATACATATAATATATATCTGTGTGTGTGTGAAAATATTCGAGTAAGAACCGATTTTTAGCGGAGCTTCGTGTGAAACTCCACGACCGGACACCTCATGGATGATCCGAACCGTTCATCTTGATCTGCATATTCTAGTTAGGCTACCAATGAAAATCACGTAATTTTGTGTTTTTTTACCCATACATCAAATGACATCTATTCTATAACTAATGTAAAGAAAGAAATTGTAACCGCGTAATGTATGAGAGAAAAGGCTTAGGATCACATGATTTTCATTGATAGTCTAAATAGAGTATGTAGATTAAGATGAACAGTTTGGATTATCCAAGGGGTGATCGTTCATGGGGTTCGCACAAAGCTCCTGAGAGACTGTTCCCATCAGGATAGTTCACACACACACACACACACACACAGGAGAGGACTTGTGTGCTTTTAAAAGAATGAGCCCGAATCTTTCCCACTCAAATTCAACCCTCTGACATTCGAATACAAGATCTACTCTGTTGAAGTTGATCTATATTATTTCAAGTATCTATAAACCAAAAATCAAGTATTTTGAATACTTTTTGCCCATCCATCAAGCGGCACAAATGGTGGCTGAAAGTAGTGAGTTGGTTAAATTTACGTCCTTTAGACATACAAATTCTCGATCCGGATATTTCATTATGATCTAAACATTTAAAACCCCCTACAAACTAATTTTTTTTAGGTTTCAAAATGTTCTATACCGTTAAACTAACCAACTCACTATTTAGGCCGTTCGTTTTTTCCTACTTGATGCATGTGCAAAAAGTATCCAAAAACACTTGATTTTTTATTTATAGATACTTGAAATAATATAGATAAACTTCAACGGAATGGATCTTGTATTCGAATGTCGGTATTTAAGTGATAAGGGATTCGGCCTCAAATTTTTTGAAAGGACACAAGTCTATCTCTACACACACACAATACAAATATAGACTTGTGTAGTTCCCGAAAGGATTCAAGCCCGAATCTTTCCCA
>JAVJIF010007655.1:0-108493 GCA_038442645.1 Agave tequilana
GCCATGTAGGCGGAAGCCTCCTTCTCGACGGAAGAGTTTGAAGCTTGCGACCCCACTACAGCAAGTGAGAATCACCCGTTCTAATGCCGCGGGCTAAGGCATTATATCAATTGGGGGAATGGCCCCCGTCCGGGTGCGAGTGTGTTGATACACTCCTTCTGGTACAGAGTCAGACTCGGAGTCATCTGGGCTGACTGCAATTTGTTTCCCCTTACTCCTGCTAGTCATGTTTGCAGTAAGCTCCGGGTATTCAACATCTGAGAAGGTTCTCCTCCTGTGGGAGCGTCTTCTCTTGGCTGATGGGGGAATCAGGGTCAGCTGTCTAATTAAAGACGGCTGGTGCACGCCTGACTCGCAATGGCACCGAGAGCATCTGAATGAGCTGTTGACAGCAGCATGGAGAAGTGGTCTGATTGGCACTCCTCTTCCTTGTCAAATTCCCTCAAATCTGTGGGAGGGGGATTAAAGAGACTGGTCTCGCAACGTCGACGACGGGAGACAGTCATGTGCTGTTCAGCCTGGACACAGGTTTCAGAAACGCGGCTGTTGCGTCGCGGCTGCGTCCACGCGCGTCTGGCGTCTCTGTGATATGAGACGCGACTTTCGCGTTGTTGTCTGCTGCGTTGGAGCAGAGAGACTTGGGAGAGAGTGGGCTGCTGGGCCCCACGCCTATGGGCGCGTGCTTCCTCCTTCGTTTGACGAGACGCAGAAGCTTCGCTTTGGCGTTTGACAAGTTGGTCTTTAGAGGGCTCAACTTGGGGAGTCTCGCGTTTGGGTCGCCAAACACGGACCTCTCGCACTGGACGAGGTGCGGGCAGGGCATCGGATCGTACGCTGCGTTCAACCCAGTCAGAAAACCAACGGTTCCGACCGAGTGTTGACGCGCGCGTCTTCTCTGTCGACGCTCGGCATTCCGATTGCGTCGTGGAGGAAGAGAGAAGCCAACAACTTCCTGGTTTGTAGAACCAGGGGTGTTTGCCACGCGGGTCTCCTGAGAGACGCTGACGCGGGCGTTCTGTGCGACACGGTCGATCGCACCAGTAGATGTGCCGGGGACCACGCGGGCCTTCAGAGAGGCGTTGGCGCGTGTGTTCTGCGCGGCGCGGTTGATCGTAGCAGAGGAGTCTGAGGTTACGCGGGCTTTCGGAGAGGCGTTGGCGCGTGAACCAAGCTTGGCACAGTAGGCAGCAGGAGCACCCGACAGAGCCTCAGATTGGGCTTCAGGGGGCTGTCCACTTGAGACCCTGCGGCAGACGCGGGTCTTTGGGCTCTTGGAGCCAGAAGAGAGGAACTCTTCATACTTCGCCTGGTCGAACTCGACGACGAGGGATTCGACCATTTTCCCCTTACGGAGAACGTCATCTTGCACCACGGTGCGCTCGTCAGTAACGAAGGTAGTCCCCAGCGGAGTCGCCATCTCTTGTAGGGGCCGGAAAAGTTTGGTGTTCGGAGAAGTGATTTTAGCTGTAAAAAGACTTCCTTAATTCAAGCGAAACGATTACAACCAAAAGAACTACTCTTCCCTCTTTTCCAGTTACAAGGGAGGGAGGATGTCTGAATCTTCCCTTTGTTTAAAGCTGGGTTCTTCGTGTGGCGATGGAGAGTGAATCTTGTTCTCCGTTGACCAGATGACCGTCCTGGACCGTCGGGGGTCTTCTCTTCGGTTGGTAGAAAGAGTAACTCAGCTCCGTCTACCAAACTCTCAAAGAGGAGGTAGGCGAAGAGCGGCTAGTACTCAGTAAGCTCGCTGAAGAGTCGTGCTTCTCTCTTGATGATCCTTCCGCCTGGATTCGATCGATTTTGATGATGCCCTATCTCAAAGCTCTCTCTCTTCAAAACTCTGATCTCTTCTGCCAAGCCTCGATCCTCTCAAGCCTCTATCCCTGTGTGTCTCTCCAAAAACTCCGATCCTCTCTCATAGCAAACAAACAAGCTATTTATAGGGATCTCAGGGGTGAAGGTGCCTCCTGAAAACGCTCCCGAATGAGGGGCCACTACCCGCTACATGCGCGGTGACTGGCCCCGCAATCAGGGCAGTTGCAACTGAGACGCGGGCGTTGGGCCGAACGCGCCTTGAAGTTTGAGACGCGGGCGTCGAGCCAAACGCGCCTTGAAGTTTGAGACGTGGGCTTCGGGCCTTCACGTCTGGATGCTGAGGCGCGGGCTTCGGGCCGACGCGTCTTGATGCTGAGACGCGGGCTTCGAGCCGACGCGTCTGAATGTTGTGACGCGGGTTAGAGCCAATGCGTCTTAATGCTGAGACGCGAGCATCGATTTCTCGCGTCTAGAGCTTGAGACTCTGCTTCCTTAATGGCTGGTCTGTTAGTCATTTTTAGACAGCCTACAGCGCGTTTATTCATCGGCACCCTAAAAGGGCTGGCCTTTGAATGGTTCATGAAGCTCCCGGAAGGTTCCATCAAGAACTGGGGCGATTTGGAGAAGCTTTTCTTAACACGCTTCTTTGAAGATGACTCGGAGGTCAACATGCCTACCCTTTTAGCCACTAAGCAGTGAAAGGGAGAGTCCGTTAAGTCTTTCGTGGAATGATTTCGGAACGTGGCACTCCGATGTCCAAGCTGCATGACCCAGGTCACCCTGGTGGAAACATGCCGCCACAATCTCCAAACCTCACTCCTTACTCAAATAGGAGTTGCTGAAAGCCGCACTTGGAAGCAATTAGTCCAACAAGGTGAACAGGCTGAGGAGATTGTTGCCCGCGTCAGAGCGGAAGAAAACAAACCCAGGCCTGAAAGGTCAACGAGGCGTGCGCCAGACACATCCCTCCAAGCCAAAAGGAAGGATAACTTGGCAGCAGAGACCAAGTCCCCTGTCAAACCTCAACCGGTCAAGGAAGTGGCTCTTCAAGCCAACCACGGGCCAACAAGCAGTACTCCTTCAAGATGAACATGTCGACTCGCTCTTCAAATTACTCAACAAGAGCAATCGACTGAAACTTCCTGAAGCTAGGCGCCCGAGGAAGTCGGTAAAACTGATATCCCAGCTACTGTATGTATCACAGGATGTTGGGACACCCTACCAAGAGCTGTTATGTCTTCAAGGACATCCTTCAGGCCCTGATTGTCGCGGAGGTATTGAAACTCCGACCAGTGCAGAAGAAGGTGACGGCTAATGTGACATCAGTTCTCCAGTTTGGGAGACAACCCCCAACACCCTCTGGAGTAGTCCCTATCCCAAGAGAGAGCTGAGAATGGTCAACACAGACCCTCACCAGCAGCAAGAAAAGGCCAAGTACCTGTTCCCACACCACAGGGAGAAGTCATGTGGATTCATCCCGACCTTATTGATGGCCAGCAATGGACTACTGTAACCAGCAGGAAGTCCAAAGGCAAAGCAAAGGCTTCATCCTGCAACGTGGTGTGTGCCTCCTCTCGAGAAGCGGAAACTGATATTCCCTCGCTAACCGACTCAGAAGAGGAGACAATAGTTTTGGCCGCAGAACCCAGTCAGCTGGTGGCAGAAATCCGTTCGGGGCAGCCATATTTGAAAAAGTATGGCGAAGTGGCGGTAACTCCTCCAAGACTCGCTGCAGAGCCAGCCAAGCCCTCCGCGAAGTAACCCGGGGAGAAACAGAAAGAACTTCGGTTTTCTCGAGTTCTTTCGAAGGACGTAGCGGAAGGATCCACAGCACCTTACCGCTTTGATGTCCTGGCTCAGCTAGCCAACATCCCGGCGCGGATTACGGTTTATGAGCTTCTTAGACTATCAAAGTCAACCAGAGAAGCTCTACAAGAAGCTCTGGCTAATGCTGAGGTCTTCATGACCCAACTACCAAAGGAGGAAGATGTAGAGGATTGCCTCCACGCCTCCCAAAATATTCCCTGCATCACCTTCACGGCAGATGATATGCAAGTCAAAGGAAGCATAATCGACCCTTTACTTTACAGGGTATATTGGATCATCTGAGGTGAACCGCATTCAGGTAGATCCCGGGTCAGCATTGAGCATTATGCCTCGTAGGGTCATGCAACATCTCGGGATTCCTACTCACTGTTTGAGCCCTACCCAGACGACCATTTATGGGTTCAATGCCAATAGTACCCGTCCAATGGGGAAGGTCAAGCTCAAATGCCAGATTGGAGACCTAAGGTCAGAGGTGACATGCTACGTCATAGATGCTGACACCTCCTACAATCTACTGCTGGGAAGACCTTGGATTCATCGCAATTCTATCGTTCCCTCTACTCTCCACCAAGTCATGAAATACATTGACGGGAGTGGAAAGGTGCGAACGCTGATTGCCGAGAGGCATCCGTTCAAGGGAGTGGAGAATTATTTCACAGATTCCCTCCTATATCAGGAATCTGTGGAAACAGATGAAGTCCCGCAACCAGAGGAACAGACTCTGGCAATGAAGCCGACACCGAGCTGGAGGAAGACGAGTGTGTGGGGAGCTAGATCCACCTGTAACGGGCATTAATAAGCCCGATGTTGATAATACCTCCGCCGATGATGTAGGCGATTGGTACATTAATGAAGAATTAGATTTAGCGTATTTTTCTGTGTTTGCTTCTGATTCAGTGCCGTCAGACACTAGTACCGACGTGGATGACGATCTCTGGTCGGCAATGGATGCTTTGACATCGTTGCATGTACCAGTGAAATCGTCCTTTGAAACATGTTGAAATGTCGGCGATGCGCAACAATCAATATTCATGGTTCCAGCGAGAAGGAAGGGCCAAAGACCAATTCTTTTCGGACGAATTGAATCCGAACCAATGAATCATGAAGAATCAGAAAGCGAGCAGGAATCCCCTCAGTTCGGTCATTATGAACCAAAAGCACTCAGAATGATGAAATGCATGGGGTATGACCTAACAAGCAGACTTGGGTTGAACTTCGGCAAAGGAAGGAGAACGCTACTTCGATCCTTCGTGCCGAAGGGAAAGCCCCGATTATTATCATCGGACGCGCAGGGGTTAGGCTATGTATCAACTCTGTCCCATCAGCCTCTAATTCTCGAGAATCATCAAGCGACGATTACTCTTCAGGCACGTCATCATGGGAGTCAGATGTCAGTGTCGGCAACATCTTCGGGAAACTTTCAGTGAACATGGCTTCAACAAGCCACCTGGAAGACGAAGATGAAGAAATGATCTAATCCGACGTAGATCCTTGGATCAGACATTTAAATACTCTTTGGGACACCCGCTTTGAACAGCGAGAGCCACCCACAGAAGACAAGGTTGTTCAGATCGATCTAGGGGATGAGGCTAATCCTAAGCCCATCTTCATGAGTGACGGCCTGTCACCTTCGGAGAAAAAGGATCTAATATCTCTTGTTCAAGAGTATAAAGATGTCTTCGCTTGGAATTACGAAGACATGCCTGGACTTGATCCTCAAGTGGCTATGCACCGCCTCAACATCAATCCGGACGTAAAGCCTGTCAAACAACAACAGCGACGGTTCCGTCCAGAAATAATGGAGGCAATTCAATCAGAAGTCAGAAAGCTCATAGATTCTGGCTTCATCAGGGAAGAGCAACATCCCGATTGGGTAGCCAACATCGTCCCCGTTGCTAAGAAAAACGGAAAGATCCGGATCTGCATCGACTTCCGTGATCTAAACGAGGCTTGTCCCAAAGACGAATTCCCACTACCATCGCAGACGTCATGATTGACAATACGTGTGGATTCGAACGAATGTCCTTCATGGACGGGTCTCAGGATACAATCAAATCAAAATGTATCCTGACGACGAAAAGCACACCTCCTTCAGGACACCATTGGGGGTCTACTGCTATACCGTCATCCCTTCGGACTGAAGAATGCGGGGGCAACATATCAAAGGGCTATGAACGCCATTTTCCAGCGGCAAATGCGCAAAACGGTGGAATGTTATGTTGATGATATTGCGGTGAAAAGTCGCGCTAAGGGTGATCACATAGCAGACCTGAAGGCGGTCTTTGACATCATGCGAGCTCATCAGTTGAAAATGAATCCCACCAAGTCCTTCCTGGGGGTGGCCAGTGGTAAATTCTTAGGATTCATTGTAACCTCCACCGGAATCCATTTGGACCCGGAAAAGGTTCGCGCTATCCAGGAGATGCAACCTCCGAGAAATCTCAAGGAACTCAGGGGATTGCAAGGACGATTGGCGTACACCGCAGGTTCATCTCAAACCTCTCCGGAAGATGCCAACCCTTCGCTAAATTAATGAAGAAGGGTGTCTCGTTCATTTGGGACGACGCTTGCCAACAAGCATTTGAGGAAATCAAGCGATACCTCACACAACCACCAGTCCTCGCAGCTCCGATATCCAGAAAACCTTTCCTGGTATACGTCCGAGCAATGGATCATTCTTTGGGGCTCTACTAGCTCAGAATGATGATCAAGGACGAGAGCAAGCGATCTACTATCTGAGTAGAACAATGATCGGAGCCGAACATCGGTATAATCCGATCGAGAAGGAATGTTTGGCATTAGTGTTCGCCATTCAGAAAATGTGACACTATCTGGTAGGCCAAACTATAAACGTCATATCAAAAGTCAAACCCCTGAGGTTACTTATGACTAAGCCTTCATCATTGAACGGCCGGCTGGCAAAATGGGCCATATTGCTATCCTAATATGAGATGCACTTTTTGCCACAAAAAGCTATTAAGGGACAAGCGGTGGCGGATTTTCTAGCTGAGCACCCAGATCCGAGGGCAGCCAAAGTCTACGAGGATCTCCCAGATGAAGTGGCCGAAGTCTGTTTGACTCAGACATCGTTTGAAAGTCAAGTGTGGCAACTCTTCTTTGACGGTGCATCCAGAACAAGCCCAAAAGGACACATAGTAGCGGGAGTAGGAGTAGTACTCGTCTCGCCACAGAACTATGTGATTCCCCGAGCCATCTCGCTAACTGAGCCTTGCTCCAACAATGTGGCGGAGTACAACGCTCTTTTGATTGGGATGCAGTTCGCCGATGAGATTGGCGTTAAAAATCTCGAGGCATACGGCGACTCTAAACTCATCGTCAGCCAAGTTCGCGGGGAGTACGAAGTCAGACATGAGGACCTAGTACCCTACTACAACGCAACTATCCACATGGTCGAGAGGTTTACAAACTTCTACATCAACCATGTACCACGCAAGCAAAATACGCATGCAGACGCACTGGCGTCTCTCGCTGCCTCTTTAGCTCTACCGGCTGGAACAGTAGAGAAGATATTTATCCACAGCCACGACTTGTATTGCCCGAGAATTGCTCCTGAGGATTACCAGGAACCAACAGGAGATTCTCAAAACAAAGAAGCACTGGAATTGTCAATCGGTCCAGAGCCTAGAGACTGGCGATTCCCCTACATTGATTACGTCCTGTACAGCATCCTGCCGGAGGACACCAAAGAAGCGGCTGCCATTCGAAGGAAAGCCCCTAAATACTACTATAATGCGATTACGCGAACACTGTATCGTCGATCGCATGACGGGATCTTGCTTCGCTGCCTTTCACCAAAAGAGGCACAGGAGGTATTGACAGAAGCCCATGACGGAATGTGTGGAGCCCATCAACCTGGCCCAAAACTTGCATACCGACTCCAAAGGTTGGGATATTATTGGCCCAAGATGATTGTCGACGCCATCACTTATGCCAAAAGATGTCACGCCTGCCAAGTGCATGGCGATTTCATTCATCAAGCACCAGGCTACCTTCACTCCACGGCTTCTACTTGGCCATTTGAAATATGGGGGATGGATGTGGTTGGCCCTATCAGCCCTCCATCATCAAAAGGACATCGGTTTATTTTGGCAATAACCGATTACTTCTCTAAATGGGCAGAGGCCATTCCTTTGAAGGAGGTGAAGTCATCTGATGTGATCAATTTCGTGAAACATCACGTCATTTACCGTTTCGGGGTACCTCGGTGAATTGTCCACGACAATGGACCCCAGTTCATCAGCCAGGCTTTCCAGAGATTCTGCGCTAAGTTCAGAATCCAGAGTGTATCCTCAACGGCATACTACCCCGCCGCTACTGGTCTCGCAGAAGCTTTCAACAAGACCATCGACAAACTTCTCAAGAAATTCGTCTCGAAAAGTCAACGTGACTGGGACGATAGGTTAGGTGAATGCTTATGGGCTTATTGCACAACTGTTCGAACCCCAACTAAAGCTACACCATTTTCTTTGGTATACGGGTGTGAAGCAGTGCTTCTACTGGAAATCCAAATTCCATCTCTACGCGTCGCCCTGACAGCAGAGATGACAAATGAGGAGAAGCATCGACAGGGACTCCAAGAATTGGAAGCCTTAGATGACAAACGTCTGCAGGCCCAACAACAAATCGAGCTTTACCAAGCTCGAATCACCAGAGCCTTCAACAAGAAAGTTAAAGTGCGAACTTTCAAGAAAGGCGACCTTATCTTAGCCGTCAGAAGACCCATGGTAATGACGCACAAGACAAAAGGAAAATTCCAGCCCAAATGGGAAGGGCATTTGTAGTAGAGTCAGTCTACTCAAATGGGTCATATCGTCTCATAACGTCAAATGGCGATACACTCATGATGCCGATCAATGGCAGATTCCTAAAGAAATACTATCCTTAGATAGTGTTCTTCCACTGATCAAGTAAAAATACACCTCTGATCAAAACAAGAAGAGCTTCTTCATTAACATCCGACGCCTCCGACGGCTAAGGACAGAAGAAAATGTTGGCTTTTAAGCCCAACACAAATCTTCGACAACTCATCATGCTGAGGGGAATAGCATGGCTAGCCTAACTCAAACGGTAGTTGGTAAAGGCATATCAAACCCGTTGACAGCTGAGGATTTGCTAAAAATCCTAAGGGACATGTTCCCATTTGATCTGACGCCTCCAACGGCTAAGGATAGAGGAAAATGTTGGCTTCTAAGCCCAACATAAGTCTTCGACAACTCATCATGCTGAGGGGAATAGCATGGCTAGCCCAACTCAAACGGTAGTTGGTAAAGGCACCTCAAATCCGTTGACAGCTGAGGGTTTGCTAAAAATCCTAAGTGGACTTGACTCCACTCTCCCCTCCAAAATCCCTTACCAATTCTCATTCACAGAATGGTAGGTCTACGAAATACAGTCGTTGCCAAGTTAACACTATACCTCTGGCGCTTCAAACTCCACTTGCCAACTCTCATTAATAGAATGGCAAGTCTTCAAAATTGCTCATATCGTGAATCCAAATTTGTCAAGTTAACACTATACCTCTGACATATATTTTTAAACCCACTTGTCAATTCTCATCAATAGAATGACAGGTCCTCAAATTGCTCATATCGCAAATCAATTTCTGTCAAGTTAATACCACACCTCTGACAAATTACTGTTAAGTTAACACTTTACTTCTAAACAGTACATCGAGTTTCTGTCAAGTTAACATCACACCTCTGACAGTCACCTTCTTTCAGACTTCCATATCGAAGTTGAAATGAACGATGCCAAGTTTAATACTACACCTCTAGCATCCAGGTCATCGCCAAGTTCAACAATACACTTATGGCCAGGACTTTTCCTCGGACTTCCTCGTTGAAGTCGAGATGACTAATGCCAAGTTCAAAATTACACCTCTAGCATTACCCTCATTGTCAAGTTAAACATTACACCTATGACAGTGACACTTTCAGTTTTCCTGGGCGAAGACTGAAATGCTTCTGAGTCAAGTTAATATCACACCTCTGACTTACATTCTTGTCAAGTTAACATTACACTTCTGACAAGACTTCATTCAACCCGTTAAGTTAATATCACACCTCTAACGGTAAAGATTTTCCTAGATTCCCCGCGAGTCTAGTCTCACTTGTTATTCTCCTCAACAGAACAACAAGTCTACCCAAAAATATTGTTAGGTTAACATTACACCGTTAACAGTGTCTTCATCAACTCTCCAGTTGAGCTCACCTTCCCTGGGGGTACCAATTCAACCTGTTACTTTCTTTTATAAAGTAGCAGGTCCACCAAAAATTATCATATCTCTGTCAAGTTAATATCACACCTCTGACAGCATTGTGGGGTTCCTGAAATAGGATCTTTTCTCCACAAAATTTGACTTGTTAAAATTTTCATCATAGTTTTGATAAGCCAAAGATTCTTTGCTTCTATGTGTCTGACCAAAAAGAAACAAGAGAGTTCAAGACAATAGACGAGGCAAAAGAAAAGTGTCACTTTTATTTATATCCAACATATGAAAGTGATACAAAACGCTCTCTTATTCAATAAGATTGAGTGTTACAGATAAAGGAGTACAAAGAAGTCTCTCTCTCAGAAGGTTGCACTCACTCCTTAAAGCTGCGTTTGATTCCAAGTACAAGATGTTTGGAAGGGCGCCAGAATATGATTGAACACTGTGGCGACGATCGGAGCTGATTGCACTACGATGCATGACGTAAACATCGAAAGAGCCCTCGTCGATTAAGAGCAATGGTGTTCTTGAGGTCTGATGGCAGCAGAATCCTCCGATCCTGCCGGACCATCCAAAGTGGCAGGATACGATCCTCCGTTGATGAACATCTCTTCCGCCAGAAGGTCGTCCAGTGAGCATGGAGTTTCCTCGATGTCACTTCTGGGGTAAGAGAGGAGGTTTTGAAACCTCACAGGGGATGCTACCCACCACTATACCCACCGCTACCCCCGCCGTCATACTCACTCTGACCATGCCATGCCAGCAAGCATGACTGGTGCATTGAATCCAATGAGATCTTGGCGAGGGTTAAGTCCCCGTCAGGGATCATGATTTCTTCCCTTGTGGACGACGGGGACCGTGATTTCTTCCCTTGTGGACGAACATCGAACAAGTTGGCCGGCCGAAATATTCTCCCAGGGGCCCAGCGAACATGAAAAAGGATGATCAAACTTACCTGCAAGAAGCAACAAAATTAGAAGATCTGAAGCTTAGTATACTTCAACAGAAAAACTAAGTGACAGACACAGCTATTGCTGAGGACTTCAGACGCAGGAATGACCCGCGCAGCGAACATCTGCGGCGGCAGAAACAGACGCGGTCAAAATTGTGATATACATAGAATTCATACGCAGTCTCATTTTGCATCCGCGCTTAAAGGACGAGACGTGAAGAGAATCAGACGCGAAAATTGCCATCTCCCTATTGAATGAACAGGAGTTGCAAAATTCAAGCCTGAAACCTTCAGCCCGAAGTTAAAATTCTTCCAAGTCAACGGCCTCAAGGCGCAAGCTTTGTGTGCAAAACCGGCAGCCAGGGGCCAAAGCCCACTATATTGGCGTCCAGAGAAGTTTAAGTCGATGGCGCAAATTTCAGAAAAGGAATGCACCAACTAAGACTTCATGAGAAAATCCAGATGATAATATCTCTTTAAGAGATATCAAAATTCAAACCTGGCTGGGTTAAAAATATCATGGCAAATCGGGATGGCATACCCGCAGAGGCCTCTATTAAGAGTTGAACTCTCTGCATCGAAGCACGGACATAATTCTTGCTCAAGGAGACGCTTCCTATTATTGAATCACTTGACAGTGGTAATCTTCTGAAGAGACCAAAAAGAAGCATGAAAGCTCTGGGTTATCTTCGTCCATGGAGGCAAGCCCCTGCTAAGGTCCTTGAAGGAAGAAGAAGGAGTCTCTCAGAACACTCGCTTTCAAAAGAAAGTAGTTTTTTGTAATGGACGACTAAAGGGGGGTAAGCCCTATTTATAGGCAGGTCATAATGACCATAATTAATGGCTCATTAGTCAGAACCGTCGGCCTTAATGACCGCATGAGTGCCAAAGTCCAATGGAAGTATGACGCGTGGAGCGTCGCTTCGGGAAGCGTCGAAGACGCAGGTCTCCAACCGCCAGCGCCGTTTTGGCATTTAAAGGCATTAACGCCTAAGCCCAATGAAGAACCAACGCGTGGGCTGCCGCTTCGGGACGCATCAAATGGTGCGAGTCCCCAATCGTCAACAACGATTTGACGTTTAAAAGATCCGATAAAATTTTTATGACAGGCTGCATGTAACGCCTGGGAAGTTGCACCAAAACGCAGGCCTAAGAGCCGCGTCCAGGAACTTGCATCCCTATATGAATTTGAAAGCGGCGTCCTTCTTCACGCCAATTAAGAGGATCACGACCGCGTCTCTCGAAACAGTCCATAGCTGCGTCTCCTCAGCAAAAAGGACTCGTTCTGGGTCGCACTTTGAAGCTACAAAAGCTGCGTCCTAAGGCTTACTTCTATGATAGAGAAGATCTACGTCACTCTCAGGTATCACAAGTACCTGAAGATTGCGTCTACACTGCAAGATGACAATGGTATTCCTGTTATGAACTCGATATGATTTGAGTTCATACTAAGTCAAGGATCCAGAGACGCGCCTCCACTAAGACAAAGTCGCGTCCGCGTATCTTCGCGTCAGCTCTGGGGGAGCATGAACCTGCATCTTCACTTCATCCTAGAATTCTGCATCCGGATATAAGTAAGGGTTGCATCCGAGAGCCGCATCCTTCCTTCCAAAACTGCGCTCCAGTTTGCAAGTCAGAGTCGCGTTTCTCAGGGCCGCGTCTCCACTACAAATTTTAGTTGCGTTTTGGCAGACTCAATTCAGCCTGAGTTTGTTCAGAGACAGTCTAGGACTACAACCAAAGACTGCGATGAAGAAATTGGACTCATCCACAGTGAGGCAATGAAGGTGGAACAAAAATTTCAACGACTTTTATTATTCAAATATGATAAAAGTAAATACAAACACTCTTGGTGAATAGAGTGTCCTTTTCTTTACAAAAGTAAAAGAAGGAGAAGGCTAAAAATCCTGGTTCGCCAAAGAACGGATTTGTTCTCTGAGGCGATGCATCTCATGTTGACGCGCCTTCTCAGCTTCCATGAGAGCCTGGACCCGCAGCTCCTCCTAGGACAAAATCTCCTCGCAGCCAGCTGCGCTCGTAGGGAGTCCAACTTGGAGGAATGAGCAGAAAGGTTTTCTTCAACTTGCGTCTTGGCAGCCTCCAGCTCTTCCAGCTTCTTCCTGGCAGTAGCAAGCTTATGCTCGTTGATTGCAATCAAGGCTTCCGCCTTGGCTATGGTGGCCCGAGCACTGATGATAACCTGATCCGCGCTCTGTATGACGAGTTCAGATTCCCTTGAATCGCCAATCAGCTTTTGACGGTCCGCCTGGAAATGTTGGAGATGGTGAGTCTCTTCGGCTATTTGTTCCTCCATCTCCTTCCGCTCCTGTTCTTGAGCAACGAGAAGCCTAGTCAAGGTTGCCCGGGCCTCGTGAACTGAACCGGCGTCCTCCAAAGACTTAAGCTCTTTCAGATCACTTCCCAACTGCTCCACCAACAGCAGACACGCCCTAGCCTGTGAAGGACCTCCAGTGTGACCGATGTTTTCGATCAAATTCTCAAGAAGCATTCGGATAAATTCGAAAGAACTGCCCCCAGAGAGGATGAGATCAATACACGATCGCATGGAAGCAAAGAACTGCGCACCATTTGACGTGTCAGTTCTTCCATGATATCTCCGGCCGAGGAGAATTCCGCTGACGTGCTCCCAGATCCCCTTTCTATCACAGGGCGAGGGATGGGAATCAACTCATCCTGTGCGGGAGTAGGATCAACCACAGGCGCGACAGAAGCTGAGATGGTCACCGACGCTTCCGGGACGGTTGCCGTCATAGCAGCCTCCACGGCGACTGAAGTAGCAGCGAACCTGTCTTCGCCGGAACCCTCAGTCGAGGGTTGAATTGTACTACCTGCGGGCTCAACGCTGGCTGCCTCTGCTGAGTCGATGCTGACTGCTATGTCCTCTGCCTGAGCTTCCTCAACACCCTCTGCAAATTACAAGAATGTCAGCCACGACGGTAAAGGGAAAATATCCAAAGCATCAACATTTTCTTACCAAGTTGGGGGTTCAAAGACGGCGAATTCTGGGGCGAACCTTGCAGAGTTGAGGTCCCCCCCGACTTCAATGGCTGCCTTATCTTGAGGCATCTCAGTAACTGGAGCCTCAACTCTTCCCTGCTGGACCAGCTCCTGCACCATCTCCTCGATATGCGAGGAAGTTGTAGCCTCGCTGTCCGCGGCCAACCCTGCAGCATAAAGGGAAAATGTCAGAATCTTTTTTTTAAAAAGGGAAAACTGAGTCAACAAGACAATAAGAGTACCTTCAGCAGGAGCAGTTGCTGTTTGTGATAACGCCGTCACCGGATCACACCCGTATATTTCCTCCTCCGAGATGTGTGAGAATTTACTCGGATCAGGAGGAGCGGGTTCATCGCCAAAGTCGACCTCATCGCCTGAATCATACCCTTCTTCTTCGGATGAAGAAGACGATAGTGCAACGCGAGAAGCCTCGGCAACCGGGGCCTTGCCGCCAAATACCCCAGTGGTAGGGCTGGGGTCAACTACCCGAGGACTGGGGATTAATACACTAGGGGATCCAGGCTGTTGTGCCTCATCCCTCCTCTCGTGAGCTGAGGAAGACCCGGGCTGAATTGAGACCCCTGGAATCTCAACATCACCTCCGCTCATTATGTCGACTTCAAGCTGCTCAGCCTCGTCAGCGGCGATGGGTTTGTCAGCGAACTCCCCTTCCTCTAAAATCCTGGGGCCCCTGCTACGCAACCCACAGGTACGGACTAAGGGGGTGTCATCCTCATCTTCCGTTTCTTCCCTCCGTTCCTCAACACCAGAAGGGATATCTTCGGACGGAGAAACTGCGGCCGCCAAGTCTCTCCGGACCTTCTTTGGGGCAGGCTCAACAGTGGAAGTAGAGCCTTGAGGACGCTTACGCGCCACCTGTCGACCCTTTGCTGCTCGCGGCTCCTCCCTTGATACCCTTCTGGTCTCCTTCAGAGCCTTCCGATACTCCTCAACGCCTCGTGAGCGTTTGTTGGACCCCAACTTGGCTTCGTAAAATGCATTGATACTCTCGATGCATGAGTACTCCGGAGCAAAGTCAGGCGTTTGGTTGGCTTGGAAGTACCAGGTACAGAAGGTAGGGCTTGTACAGCCTTTTGGCTTTTTGGGAGGCAGACGAAAAAGTGCTTCCGTCCCTCCGGCCACACTATAATACCAAGCTCGAGCACCTTCAAACAAGTTCCCACTGAAGGCGAGTCGAGCATTGGGTTACCGACATACAATTGATCATAACCGAACTATCGGGCGAAGCGATTCGGCATGTACGGCTCGATCGTGCACGAATTCCCTTGTCGGAAAAGCACATACCCAGGCCGAATATTGACCAACCACCAGAAAACTCCCGATGACAGCCTCGTGAAGTTATCTGGCCCACGAAGTCAGCAAGCTTATCCCCGAAAGATGCACCAGCAATCTCGGGGAAGCAGCGATTGAGCTGGTAGTTCGAAGCAGCTAGAATGCACTTCCGAATGAAATACATATAAGTATTACACCAGCTTGAACCCTCCAACCGCTGTACGAAAGGGGTAAACCCCTCACTCCAAGACACCGGCGTCATCAGGGAGGGACAGTGCATAACGTACCAAGCCATTAGGTACGTGTAGGGAAGTTCAACCCGAGGGTTGGGACGTTTTACCGTCGGCCTCCCCTCTGAGTCAACAATCGGCTCACCCTGGGAGTCGACGACCTTCTCTACCCTGCACAGACTCTGAGTTAAGGCCCGCAACCCGCTTTGAATACCGGCCGCCATGGCCGGGAGGAGGGCTATGGGCCTACCATAAGCCAGGAGCACTGCCGGGTACACTACGTCGGCAACAATCACTTCATGTGGCAGTGTCGGCACCACACAGCGCTTCAACCACAACATTAAGAAGCCCGCCAACAGTGCTCGATTGGAGATAGGGGTCCGGGCTTGATGATGGAAACTTTCGAAAACCGTGTCAGGTTCGAAAGTATCCTCGTTCGACTCCGTGGTGTAGGAGTCTACAGAAGCCTGAATCCTATCGGCAATCTCCTCGTCGGAGCTGGGAGCCAGTCGGGTCACTGGATGGTCTTTCTGATTAACGCCATTAAATAAGTAGCTTGCCCAAGACAACTGCTTGACTCCCCTCGTCCTCCAAGAGGTTATCTGGCCGCAAATGTGGAAGTGACATAACACTTCCCAATAAGTCTCGTACACTCGAGGAGACGCTTTCTTCAAAAGGTGAAGCTCCTCAGTGGTCGGGACGTATTCCTCATAGGGAGAGTCCCCCATTACCAGCCCCGAGACTTCGTACAACTCATGCAGGGCAAGACCCATCTCTCCGACCGGAGTGAAGAAGGTCCCCGTCAGAGGATTGTAACGCTCCAGGATTCCAAAGAAGTTTTGAGAACTTGGTGGAATACCATACTGCACGGCCCTGACCGCTTGGTACAATTCCACATGCTCCAACAGGCCTCCAAGATCGGCAAGAACGAAGCTCACCATCTTGCCCCACCAATACTTCTCAGTGGAATGGATCCACCCGGGCGAACGGAAGTCGACCGAAAAATCACCCCCCACTTTCATGAATGCGTTGAGGAAGGTGGTGCCGAGTTTAGGAGTTTCTCCTACTGGGTGATCGGTCCTCAACAGCCCGGAAAACAGGCCGAAAGCCTCCTTATCATGACCAGCATGATATACCTTCTTGGAGCCTAGGTTGCCGAGAGTAACCTCAGGGACAGGTCGGGAAAGCTCCCATGTCAGTTTTCGAGGGACAGACATGTGCTGGAGATAGGATAGTGGGTACATCCTCTCCATGTTCGGAAGAAAGAATCTTCTATCCCCTATCTGACGGAGCCATTTATAATCTCCGTCATGCAAGGAATAGCCGCCCTCGCTAATATGGTCTCCAAAGAAGAAAGCAGGCTTCTCCATCGGAGCGCGAGCATTCGTTGTGAATGCCGCGTCAGTCATAAGCTCCCGAAAGGTTGCCGCGTCAACATTGGAGAGCCTCTCCCTTCGCTCCTTCGACTTGTCAGCAGTCACAGGAGCAGTCTTTTGCAGCACAAAGGTTAAATCACGGTCAGCACCACCTATGTGCCCGAAGTGGAGCCTCTTGGAGAGTGGGCTGGAAGAGTGTCGCACTGCAGAAGAAAACGACACTTGATCAGAAATCTAATCAGAAATCTAAACGAAAACGTTAAGTGTCTATAATTCAGACGCAGAAGAGATACTGGACGTAGAAATTGTCAAAATCCGCGTCCAGACCTGAGAATCCGCGTCCAGACATGAGGATCCGCGTCCAGACCTGAGGACCGTGAGGCCAGCAGGGAGTCTGCGTTTTCCAAAATCCAAGACTTATGAAAAATATCTAAGTACTTGGACTCGGTGCAAGATTCATAAAAACCAGCGTCTAATGTCACAGAACGCAAGAATCAAGTCTGCGTCCGGATCTTTCACAATTAGAAACATTCTAAGTGATGACTCTGGAACGCAAGTCTTACTGGCGCCCTATGTTCAACAAACAAGTACATCCTCAAGCGGGTAAGAGCGGTAGGGTCATCAAACCCGCGCCTTGTTTGTTAACTCAAAGACCGCGTCTGAGAATCAAGCACGGTTTCGAATCCACGTTGGCGGTTCTCCTTCAAAGAAGGGATTTTAGGGTTATAAGAACTCCATAAACCCCTCTAATGGCGAAGATCAAGCCTGATGGCGTTATACCTGAGATAGGGGCTTCCGGCATGGAGGAACCGCCCCTTTGGGCCTCAGTGACGACCGCCTTCGATGATGAAGCAGTTCGCTTGGCCTTGGGTGCCATTGCGAATCAAGAATCTAATGCTAGACGGAAGAGAAGAGAACAAAGGAAATCCTTTTTCTCAAAACCCTAGCAAAATGCACCCGAAGACGAAAGAGAGACTAATGATGACTCTCTCGATGACTTTTGCCATTTATAGGCACAGCGATTCGCAAAGATACGCGGCGCTTGGCTCGATTGACTCAACGGCGAATCGTCTTTTGACGCGTGGACAGCGCATTTAATACAGCGTGAAGTTCGCACGCCAAAAAGAAGGTGTCCCGTCGGCTCCACAGGACACGTGGCAGTGCACTCATGGCATGGCACGGATTCGCACCCAACAGTCGCGTCTCTTCAAATGGACGCATCTCTTCAGCTAGGCCATTGTTGCGTCCAACAAGTCGCGTCTTTACTACAAAAAGATGCGTCTCTCCGAAAGTTCGCATCCTTCCAATCAGCCCAAGAATCGCGTCTGAATAACAGTCGCGTTTTCATTCCAAAAGATGCAGCCCTATGAAAGTCGCAACTTTAAAGCTGGCGTTCAGTCCTTGCTTCTGCAGAACAGTTCAACAGTACACTGGCACAAGCAGACGACCGTCCACTCATGGCTTAAAGTGCACCCACGACAGACTTAAAGCAATCGGGGAGGTTTAGACTGTGTATCTAGACACTCAACACGATCAACTTTGGTGGCTTCAAAGAGTTCCACAGTACACTCACGAAGACCATACTCCAGACAAGATCAAACCCGGAGCATTGACAGTCCAGTCATAAGGGTGAGTTTAGCTAGAGTCCAAAGTATTTCGAAATCCGTCCTACTTAACTACGGAATATCGAAAACTTTGGAGGGGGTTCTGTAGGCTGTCTAAAAATCACTAAAAGACAAGCCATTAAAAAAACAGAATTCCAAGTTCTAGACGCAAAGCCGATTTTGGCCGCGTCTCAACCGCACCAAGGCGCGAGGGTCGAAACCCGCGTCTCAGCCGCACCAAGGCGCGAGGGTCGAAACCCGCGTCTCAGCAGCACCAAGGCGCGAGGCTCAACAGCCGCGTCTCAGCCGCACCAAGGCACGAGGGTCGAAACTCGCGTCTCATCAGCACCAAGGCGCGAGGCTCAACAGCCGCGTCTCAGCAGCACCAAGGCGCGAGGCTCAACAGCCGCGTCTCAGCTGCTCCAAGGCGCGTGGGTTGACACCCGCGTCTCAGTTGTAACCGTCCCGGTTTCGGGGCCAATCACGGCCCACATAACGGGGAAAGTTAGCACCTATTATGGAGTATTTTTAGGAGGCACGTACGCCCCTGAAACCCCTATAAATAGCCCCGTCGCTATGAAGAAGGGGTCGAAATTTTCGGTCAGAGGATTTCTGAGAAAAAAAAAGAGAGAGAGTTAAACCCTTCAGAGAGCCTGCTGTGTTCAAGTTGCTCTTTACCTATCTTCTCTTTGAGAGTTTTGGTAGACAGAGCTGAGTTACTCCATCTACCGCCCGAAGAGAAGACCCCCGGAAGGTCTCGACGGTCACCCGGTCAACGGAGAACAAGATTCACTCTCCACCGCCACTTGAAGAACCCAGCCTTAAACAAAGGGAGGATTCAAGACTCAACATCCTCCCTCCCTTGTAATCGGAAGACTGATCTGTTGTAATTTTCTATCCAATCAAAAGAATTTTACAATCGAATCCTCCTTTTCTGACGCGTACACATATAACACAAGTTGGAGACGTCGCTTCCAACATCCGAATCGCTCCCGGCATAATATAGATCCTTTTCGCCAAGGGAGGTGATGATGTTCCAAACTACAAAAGCCGAGTCAATGTTAGAAACCCTAGATAAATAATCATCATTTAGGGTTGACTTTAAAGCATGTAGGGCTTTTGGATTAGCCTCAATATTCTTACCATTTAAACAATAATCATTTTTAGTGATGGCAAGATAAACATGGATGCTTAGGGCTTTGAGGTACAAGGACATCTTAACCTTCCAAATTTGGAGGTTAAGAATGTCAAACATGCGTGGTGACATGAATTCCATGGTGTGTGTACAAAATATTGTGATTAGCCTAAAATGAGGATCTTTAACTCTAGGTTGTAAGACCCAAATCAAGAGCACTTGGCTCTGATACCAATTGTAAGTTCACCTAGAGGGGGGGTGAATAGGTGATGGCTAATCTAATGGTCACTTAATGCCAAATGATGCGGAATTAAATACTATTATGACCTAAACAAACTATTATACTAAACACCACGTATAACACAAGAGTGTTGCCGAATTCCCCGTGAAGGGCTCTGGACAAACTCCTCTAGATTCCCCTTGAATGGGTTGAGGTGCCGCGTTGGCTCTCTTGGTTGAATACAAGTGTTAGCAAAACAAACCAAGCAAGTATAACAATTAAGAACAAATGTATATCATGCATATAAAGATGAACACAATTTAAGCATGCAAGATATAAACAAGGAGATAGAGAGAGAGTGAGCAATCGCAAACACAAGGGATTCGTTTCGAGGGTCGAGCACACTTGCTCTACATCCCCGCCTTCGACACACGAAGGATTTCCACTATGCTTGATCCCAATGGATCTCTCCTTGGTGCCGCAACACCTACAAGCGAGTTCCCAGTAGAACTCCTTGGACTCTCTCTAGTCCGTACACACGCAAGCCCACCGGCTCGCCGAGGCCGCACCTCAAACACGGAGTTCACACACGAACTCGAAACCACCGAGTCCCCACTAGGACCCGAAACAATGCGAACACAACCGTCCGCCTCCTCAAAGGAACAAAGTAGAACTTTGGTGATCACAACTCTTGATCACCTAACAAAAACTCTCACAACACAATCCTATGGATAGATAAAGTAATGGATAGCTCAAGTGATTGTGAGAAAAGTAAGGATTGAATCTATGGTGAGAAACTCAAGAAATCACTTTAAACACTCTTGATAAAATCTCCCCTTTTGATTGGAAGTATTAACTCACAATTTAGTGGAGAAAACTCTTTTAAAGAAGTGGGAAAAACTGGCTCAAAGTCCACTAGAAATCTTGTTGAAGACAATGCCCAAAACCCCAAATTTATAGGCTGTCAAAAACTAGCCGTTGGGGTTCTGTCAGACCTGTCGGTCGACCGCCAGGTCGACCGCTAACGGTCAAGAATCCGACCGTTGGAGCCTCCGGTCGACCGCCCGGTCGACCGAAAAGAACAGAGAGCACTGCTCTCAGATCCGGTCGACTGGATCGGTCGACCGGCCATCTGCCAGGTCAAGGCGTGCACATCGGTGCACGTCGGTCGACCGAGCCGGTCGACCGACTTCAGACCTAGTCGACTTGGTAGGTCGACTAGTCGACTTGGCTGAAGCCTGGAACAGAAATTCTGGGATTAAAACTTGGTCTTTTTGAATGAAATAAAATCCCATAAAATCACAGAAAATCTACAAAAATAGTTTTGATGTTATACTTTGATAAACAAACATGCTTGCACAAAATCAAGGCATGTTATAAATGTTTTGAACTATTTTTCTAACTTGGAAAATATGGCTCAAACTAAAAACAGTATTTTCCAAAACTTGTTTTTCCAAAACTTCTCCAAATACAAAAACAAGATATTTAAACTCTATTAAAGCATAGTGTGTATGGATATGATCCACTACACAAACATGGTGAAATATCTATATTTTTGACATTAAGCACTAAACATGATTTTGGTTAAAACATAAAACTTGAATACCAAAAACCAAAATGTATTTTCCAAAATGAAAAGTCTTTTCTAAACTGAAAATTCTTTTATGAAAAAATAACTAAATCAAGAGTGTGTGTGTGATATATACTTGAGCAATCCACCAACTACTCTATCCTTTACATTTTATCTAAAACATAAAAATCTTATACCTAGACACAAGTCTTGATCTTGAAGTCTTCCCTTGAAGTCTTCTCATCTTCTTGACTTGGTTCAAACACGATCCAACGAGCTAGACTCCTCTTGAGTACTTGATGTGATCTTGATGCACAAGCTCTTGAATCAAACGGTGCAAGCTCCAAAACATGACTTTAAATCCTTTGTTGAAGCTCCACACCTACTAAGATCTTGATAACAAATCTGTCACTAATTAAACACAAGATCATTAGTAAACATAACTACATGAGTTGATCATCATTAAAACTAGAGTGATGGGCCTTTGGGCCAACACCCTCAACGTCGCCATTGTCATCCTTGTTCAGTAAACGACTATGAGAAAAAGAGGGAGGCGATGGAGAGAGTAAGTGAGAGGGTTAGGGTTAGAATTATTAATTAAACAGGTTGGGGTCTAATCGGGTATGATTCAAATAAAATCAGACCCGTTTATGTTAATCTCATATGAAGGTGGCCCACTTAACCTTGATTATTTGCATTGGATTCCTATTAAAGTTAACTGATATTAAGGATGCCCATATTATAGTCACATTTATATAGTTATATAGTCTCTTGAAATATAAAGGGTACCATGATGGAAAGGTTTATTTCAAGGGGACTTATTTGCAAATGTGCGACCCACTTTTCTCCTCCTGCAAAGAAAGACAAAACATACGCTCAATTTTTAGAGTATTCCATCAGAAAAGAAAAGTAAGGGTTTTGTGAAAGGACAAGGAGACAGAGAAAAGCGGTCTATTTGCATTAGGGTTTGCAGGATCAAATCAAGGTCTTCTTCTTCCATTCATCACAAGGATCTTCAACCTTCATCTCAATCAATGGCTTCAGGTATGTATCATGTATTAAGTTATTTACATGAATTTAATTCCCTTGAGATGTATATGATTCTTGATCCATGGCTATTATTCCGCATTAAATCTCTTTTATTTCCTACATTTGGTATCAGAGCCGTGTTTAAAGAATCAATACATCTTGGATTTAGGAATTATGGAAAGTTAGGGTTTTTGATTAACAATTCATAAAATCGAATTTTTGATCTTTTAATTGTAGAATTTGTAGAGGATTTAATAGCCCTAATATCATGTTCATATTCCTCTAATTATGCAATTAAATTGGGATCAAAATCAAAGGAATTGAAAACCCTAATTTTTGATAATTTTGGGATTAAAATCGACTAAGCAGAAACTGCCTTTGATAACTGCTTCGTCGACTATTAGTCGACTAATCCCATCGTATAGTCGACTAATTCCCTTTCCAGAAAGTTTTAAAGTCTCTGTTTGCCGCAGGAGTCGACTTGATTTTTAGTTGATTTTATGACTAGTCGACTAATTAGGGTATAGTCGACTAATCATATTTCCAAGTCGACTAATTCGGTGACCCGAAAGTTGAGAACTTTCTGTTGGATTCAGGAGTCGACTAATTAAATGTGAAGTCGACTAATAAAGTTTGTAGTCGACTAATAATATGGGTATAGTCGATTAATTTTCTTTTGCACTAGTCGACTAGACCTAATGTGTAGTCGACTTGACTTGACCCAAGTCGACTAATCTTTCCTTGTAGTCGACTAATACTTGTTAATATTCAATCATTAATGTATATTACACATTTAAGTTATTGTGTTAGTATTGATTGATACTTGGTCAAGTAATGTATTGAGATATTAAGGCTTTACTCAAATAAAAGGATTAGAGAATATTATTAGTTAGTTTTGTATTCATAAGGCTTATTGATTTAGTAGTTGCCAAAGTGACCTAGGTTAGTAAATCTTATGAATATACAACTACATAAAAGACTTGTCAATGTAAGTGACATTAAAGATAATAATATTCTCGATGGCGGTTCTGGTTAGGAGATTGGGACTGGCCCAAAGGAAAGTCTCTTTCAAATAATTATGAACCGGATAGGGTAGTATAATTTATGTAACTTAGTGGTGTGGAATTGGATACCCAAAGGTAACATGACTTACTAACTAAGTGACATAAATTATATTAGACCTATATAGGTGATAAAAGTTCTCACCTAAAGAGTGAACACTAGATATGCTTAGGTTTCGCCCAAAGGAGAAATCAAAGTGATATCAATAGTTCATCTTAATTAAATTTAAAACTTGTATTGATTCGAGGCATTAATGTGAGCTTGTCCTATTATGTTTCAGTGAACGTCCCTACTTCCCTTCACACTCATGCCACTAGCATTCCAGCCTTGGATGGTACTAACTTTTCAGAGTGGTTTGAACATGTACAGTTTACACTGGGTGTTTTGGACCTAGACATGGCCTTAATAGTTGACAAACCTGATGAAGTAACTACTGAGAGTACAGCAGAACAGGTCAGCCATGCCAAAGCTTGGGAAAGGTCTAATAGGCTCAGTCTTATGTTCATAAAGATGACCATAGCTAATAACATCAAGACTTCACTCCCTCCTACAACTATTGCATCTGAACTATTAAGTGCGGTTAAAGACCGTTTTAAGTCTGCAGATAAGTCATTAGCTGGCACCCTCATGGCTGAACTTACCACCATGAAATATGATGGTAATAGAGGAGTTCAGCAACACATTCTAAATATTTCTGATAAGGCTGCTAAGTTAGGATCACTGGGAATGAAAGTGGATGAGTCCTTCTTGGTACAGTTCATCCTCAACTCACTTCTTTCACAGTTTGGGCCATTCAAAATCCACTACAATACTCATAAAGATAAGTGGAATCTGAATGAGCTAACTGGTATGTGTGTTCAAGAGGAAGTGGGACTGAGGCAAGAAGGACAGCACTCAGTGTTGGCAGTAACTTCAGGAGGTATCCATAAGAAAGGTAAATATGGAAGAGGTAAGAGATTTCCATCAAAGAAAGGAAATGACCATGGGGAAAGTAGCCAAGGTCATAGAAAATCTTTCACTGTCAAATGCTACTTCTGTGGCAGAAAGGGACATGTGAAGAAGGACTGCAACAAGAGGAAAGCTTGGTTCGAAAAGAAAGGTACAAATCTTTCTTTTGTATGTTATGAATCAAATCTTGCTGAAGTTCCTTCTAATACTTGGTGGATAGACTCTGGAGCCACAACTCATATAACTAATTCAATGCAGGGATTCCTTACAACCAGGAAACCGAAGGAAAGTGAGAGATTCGTCTTTATGGGGAACCGTCTCAAAGTGGAGGTCGAATATGTTGGCATTTATCGACTAATCTTAGAGACGGGACATCAGATGGATCTTGAGGATACTTTTTTATGTACCTTCGATTTCAAGAAACTTAATGTCATTATCCAAATTAGATGTTTTTGGATATTCTGTTTTGTTTAGTTGTGGAAAACTCTCTTTAATTTATAATTCAATTCCGGTTGGACATGGAATTTTATGTGATGGTTTATATAAAATTTCATTAAATGATGAGTTTGCACAATCTTTATTATCTCTGCATTCGAATGTTGGTATAAAACGTGGCTTAATAAATGAAAAATCCTCAATCTTGTGGCATAGGCGACTGGGGCATATCTCCAGGGATAGAATTATAAGATTAGTGAAGACTGGGATTTTGGATAACCTAGACTTCACTGATTTTGATGTGTGTGTGGATTGCATAAAAGGAAAGCAAACCAAACACACTAAGAAAGGTGCCACAAGAAGTAAAGAACTCCTGGAAATAATTCATACAGATATTTGCGGACCACTCTCCATTCCATGTTTTACTGGAGAGAGATATTTCATTACCTTTATAGATGATTTGTCACGTTATGGTTATGTGTATCTAATTAATGAAAAGTCTCAGGCTGTTGACATTCTAGAGGTGTTCATTACAGAAGTCGAGAGACAATTAGATAGAAAGGTTAAAATCATAAGATCAGATCGAGGTGGTGAATTTTATGGTAGATATGATGAGTCAGGACAACATCCTGGTCCATTTGCCAAATTTCTAGAAAAGCATGGTATTTGTGCTCAATACACAATGCCAGGTACGCCTCAACAGAACGGTGTTGCTGAAAGGCGGAACCGAACACTTATGGATATGGTTAGGAGCATGATGAGCTTCTCAAATGTACCCAATTCATTGTGGAATGAAGCCTTAAAGACTGCTATGTATATCTTGAACAGGGTTCCTAGTAAGGCTGTCCCAACAACTCCTTTCGAGTTGTGGACTGGTAGGAAACCCAGTTTAAGACATTTACATGTTTGGGGTTGTCCAGCAGAGGCTAGAATATATAATCCACAAGAAAAGAAATTAGACTTAAAAACAATATCTGGGTATTTCATTGGTTATCCAGATAAGTCTAATGATTAGTATCCAATATTGCATATTTTACATCATAACTCCCATGCATATTACAAATAAATATGTGATTTTTACTCCTTTTCTCTACATATTTGCAGGTACACACTTAATGGAGAGATATCCAAATAATCACTTAATTAACACTAATTAAGTGATTAATCCATGATTAAGATAAAGCCAAATTCAAATCCAGATCTAGAGAGATCCGCGCGCCAATTGGAGAATCCAAGTAGTCCACGTGGCTAACAACCTAACAAGAAGATCTCACCAGAAAATCTGGGCTCAACGGCCCAGATCTCGCGGCGATCCCGCGGCAATCCGCGGCAGATCTAGGCCGTTGATATCCCGGATTTCGTGGCAACAACCTTGGCTCTTGAAGCTTCTCCTTTCTGCTATAAATAGTGCACCTTCACCTGCGAGCAAGGACTGATCAGAGAAGAGAGAGAGATTAGTGAATAGCTTGTAATTTTGCTAGGTTTTGTTTAGGATTTTTAGCTCTCTATGATCTTCTCCTCCCTAGATTTCATTGCAAGAGAGAGTTGTAAGAGAGAGAGCTTGTATCATCAAGAAGTGACACTTGGAGCTATACAAGGATTGATCCATTCTCTACTTCTCTACTTGAGCTTGATTCTAGTTTACTTGCTTTATTACTTGCTTTGTTTACTTCTTGCAATTTACTTCAAGCTTTGTTTTGCTTTTGTAATGGCTTGTTGTAGCTAAATTCTTCTCCATGTACTAGGTTACCACTAGCTTAGCTTTCTTCACTAACTCATGGGTGATTGCTTTTGTTCATCTTGCAAGTTGTATGATCTTCTCTTCTCCGATGGTTAAACCACCATCTTGCAAGTGAGAAAGTAATTAGGTCAACACGCGAGACGAATCCTACGCTAATGGAGTGACAACATTAGGCAAGCATTCGCTATCAAGGAGTCTAGTAAGTCTTGGCAAGCTAGCAAGGTAAGCTAGTCATGGATTGCTTCTTCTTTAAGTTTCCTTTTCTTTTCTTGTGAATACCAAATCCTCTTCTTGATTTCTTTCCCGACTTTTCCACCATGAACATAGCCATCCTTCCTTTTAGTTTCTTTTGCATTTGATTCACTAAGTTTATAAGCAAGAGAAGAATACTCGTTTGTTCACTTCACCACCACACGTAAAGCTTCCATCGCGAGCTCTCCCTGAGATTCGACTCGGTATAGCCCTATGCTATAGCGGAGACAAGAAAGGGTACATCGAATACATTTCTATACACATAATAAGTACACCTTCTTCGTCTAATCAAAAAATGGCGCCGTTGCCGGGGAGAGCAACGTTATTTTTGGTTTAAAGTGAAGTACTAAACGATCCTTCTTCTCTATTGCAGGTTACAGGAGAAGAAAACAGGAAACTATTCATTGCAGAAACATATAAGTGGACCTGGGCCTCTGCTCAAGAAAGCAGAGCCCAGGATCCCTCCAAATTGCCGCGGATCCACGGCAATTTGCCGTGGGAACGCGGCAAAGAGGAGTTCACTTCTAACAATTTTTCTGCAGGGTCTTCAGCTCTGCAAGATACAGCTTCTGAAATACTTAACTTTCTGTATTTTTCACCATATACCTGCTTAATTAAAAAACAGTAAAAAGTTGGTTGAATTGTTAAAAATTGTTTAGACACTTGCATTTTAGGCACGTGTCTCTTCAATTCTTTACTTTTACTGTTGAAGAGTGCTGGAGGCAAGGTACGTGTTTGCATTGCATTTAGACTAGGACAAACTCCTTGCTTGATTTTCTTGCTTTGAGTGAATCCTTGTTATATTTCTTGTACACTTGCACAATTCAATTCTAAGGGCATACCCGTAAATAAGATAAGGTGGGGGAAGTCATTACCCTTTCCTTAGCCCGAAAATCATTTTCCCAAGCACTCACTAACCCAAGCCTAAATTAATAAAAAGTAGACGTTGGCCCTAGGGACATCTCGGACTCACTTAGGAGATTATCCTAAGGGGAAAAGTGTTAGAATTTAACTCTTGCAAAATCGGTGTCTAGGAAAGGGGTTGAGGGCCGAAAGCCCGAAGGTTGCTGGTTACTTAATTAAGGAACGTCTTCGGACGGAAAACCTCCCACCAACCTTACCCTTCCCTGGCTGATTAGCTTGTGGTTAGAGTCTACACTAAACCTCCCGTGGACAGTCTATTTGTTAGGAGTCGTCTAGGTCTAAGTCTACCCTAACTTAGGTTAGAAATTTTTTCTTTTGTTTGTTTGTTTGTTTGTTTGTTTGTTTTTGTTGGTGATTGTGTGATATGGCTTATAATTACAATTCTTTCCATCCATATGTCACACACACTTCATATTCGGATAATTCCAACCCGGTGTTTTACAATATGCACCAACCACATACACCGGGTTGGCCTTATCCGAATCAATATGACCCATATCCCCCATCTAATAATTATAATGTCCAAAATAATTTCAACTCTTCATCGAGTCATTGGGGATTCCAGTCCCCCGAGTTTAATTATCAACCTCCTTGTCCACCATTTTCACCAAGTCCACAATATTCACAAGATTCATTTCCCAATTCCGCTTCATATACTCCTTTTTCTGAACCATTTGAAGAAAAATCTGAGTTACTAAGGAGTTTAGAAGCCAATTTACAGAGAGCTGAGCAAACACTTCCAGAACCATTTCCCTCTCCAGTTCCACAGTATTTTCAAGAGTCTTACTCAGTTCCACCATTTCCTAATGAACAACCATTTGTCATGGAACCGAGTAATGATTTCTTGTGTGAGTCCACTTTTCCATCATCACACACTTTTGACTCACAATTTCACCATCACTTCCAAGACAACACTTCATCTTTTCATCCAAATAATGAAGTCATCAATTTTGAAAAGATGCTTGAAGACATGACCCATGCTCAAAATGCTCGTGCCCGTGACTTAGATTTGCTGATCCAAACTCTTCATCCTATTTCTAAGGTCACTAGCCACTCTGTCAAAACCAAAGAGTCATGTAGTCTTGGAAGTTCAGATTCAATTTCAGCACAATTACCTGAACTTGTCCACACTTCTGATCCAATTGACGTTTTGGCACGTTTTCCTTTTTCTGAAATTGAACTGGAACATGATTTTGATCCTGAACTTCCACTTGATGATTCAATTTTCCTTCCCGATTCAATCATGACTTCCATATCCTTACCTGATTTCAATCCATTTCCCAAGTCAGAATTGGATCCATTTCCTATCCATTGTGAAAATGAATCACCAATCTTTTATGATGATCACATAGAACTTGGCCAATTCCATACTTCTGAAAATCCCATTGATAAATTGGCAAGTTCTCCATCTTGTGGAATTGAACTCAATGAGAAATATGACCTTGATTTTCTCGATCTCTTTACTTCTGAAACTGATTGTACAATTCTATCAGAAGATTTTGACTTAAGTTTTGAAGAATTGTATGGCGATGAGCTTGAATTCCTTAATATTGGAAGTAAAGAGATATCACCCATATTAGGTCACATCCATTGTTGGACAATGATTGTGGACTTGAGTTTTCATTTCTTGACTTGGATCCAATTTTTGAACTCACTTCGACTCCTGCACCATCACTTGACTTAATTCACTTCCCTGAGTCGGTGTTAGTTCCTGTTCATTCCGAGTCCAAGTCGACCATTCTATCATTTCATAATCCATTCTGGGACAAGGATCTTGACAAATTTGACTCTGAAATTATTAGGAAAATCTTGAAATTAGATGGGGTCATGTACATAATAAAGAGCCTATATGCACACAACATTCTTGTGGGTCATATTTTTGCTATTTTTGGTGGGTTCCTGAAAACCCAAAGCAAAGATGATTGGGCCATGTTCCGTGGACCAATCAGACCACCACCGGAACCACCACCTTGAGGTAATTTTTGTTCCTTCCCTTTCCATTTTGTTTCATGCATACATATATCATGATGCATTGAGGACAATGCATGAAATAAGTGTGGGGGAGGGTTTACTAACATAGATTTTTTAGATTTTCTTTCTTTTACACTTCTTTTAAAAAATAATAAAAATAAAAATAAAAAAATAAAAACTTTTTGAAAAAAGAGACAAAGTTTTGATCTATTTTTAAGAAAATTAAGATGTATCTTAGAGATTAAGAAAGCCTTAATTATGACATCTTAAATTTAGTTGAAATAATAGATCTTGTTTGAAAATTATAGGCTAAGTAAGTAAAATTGGTGAGATATTTTTATCTTGAATTTTTTGCCTTAGATAAATATGCACTTTACACTTACACATTTCTTGGGATGGAGACAAAGACCAAAAATGCCATATAAATAAGAAAAAGAAAAAGAAAAAAAATATATATATAAATAAAACATCACCTAATAAGCTGGATAATTGTGCCTCAAGAAGCATGATTACTCACGCCTAACGGTGATCTCACTTATTAAGCTGGATAATTGTGCCTCAAGAAGCATGATCATTCACGCCTAACGGTGATAAAAAATAATCCCCTTTAGTTATGTGGCCTTTTCTACTCGAGACCTTAAACCCGAGGGATGTTTTCTCATCTGATGCCCTAAGACCGTCTGGTTTGGGAGTCATCGGTTAAAGGCTCGCTACAAGGGTAGACTAGAAAGCCTAGACTAAGGGAAGATTAAATAAATAAAAAAAAAGAGAAAAATATATATATATATATATAAATAAATGGCATTATGGTTGGAGTTGAAATCCCAGGAAATTTTCACTTACACGGTGTGCATACTATCTAGGTTTTATGAAGGATAAAAATATTCAATCCAATTTTGAATTCTTACCTTAATTAAAGACAAGATCTTGCATGGATATTAAGTTTAAGGGAGAATGATTATAGGTGGACTTATGACCTAGGATCACTTATATTTTTGCAAAAATAGTTCGTAAACATGTCTCTTATTCAAAATGCGTTTTCAAAACACTAACATTTGTCTTCTTTCTTTATGGATTTTGTGGGTGTAATCCGCTGAAAACCCTCAGGAGACAACACTCCTCCTCTAGGGTAACCTAGAGGTTTAACGGCTTGTTGCACATGCTCAGTGCAATCGCGTCACCTGCGAAAGTGGTGTAAATAAAATTGGTAGTTAGGATTTTCTTTTCTTTTTCTTTGTTTTTGCTCGGGACGAGCAAAAGAATAAGTGTGGGGGTGTGATTAGTATCCAATATTGCATATTTTACATCATAACTCCCATGCATATTACAAATAAATATGTGATTTTTACTCCTTTTCTCTACATATTTGCAGGTACATACTTAATGGAGAGATATCCAAATAATCACTTAATTAACACTAATTAAGTGATTAATCCATGATTAAGATAAAGCCAAATTCAAATCCAGATCTAGAGAGATCCGCGCGCCAATTGGAGAATCCAAGTAGTCCACGTGGCTAACAACCTAACAAGAAGATCTCACCAGAAAATCTGGGCTCAACGGCCCAGATCTCGCGGCGATCCCGCGGCAATCCGCGGCAGATCTAGGCCGTTGATATCCCGGATTTCGTGGCAACAACCTTGGCTCTTGAAGCTTCTCCTTTCTGCTATAAATAGTGCACCTTCACCTGCGAGCAAGGACTGATCAGAGAAGAGAGAGAGATTAGTGAATAGCTTGTAATTTTGCTAGGTTTTGTTTAGGATTTTTAGCTCTCTATGATCTTCTCCTCCCTAGATTTCATTGCAAGAGAGAGTTGTAAGAGAGAGAGAGAGCTTGTATCATCAAGAAGTGACACTTGGAGCTATACAAGGATTGATCCATTCTCTACTTCTCTACTTGAGCTTGATTCTAGTTTACTTGCTTTATTACTTGCTTTGTTTACTTCTTGCAATTTACTTCAAGCTTTGTTTTGCTTTTGTAATGGCTTGTTGTAGCTAAATTCTTCTCCATGTACTAGGTTACCACTAGCTTAGCTTTCTTCACTAACTCATGGGTGATTGCTTTTGTTCATCTTGCAAGTTGTATGATCTTATCTTCTCCGATGGTTAAACCACCATCTTGCAAGTGAGAAAGTAATTAGGTCAACACGCGAGACGAATCCTACGCTAATGGAGTGACAACATTAGGTAAGCATTCGCTATCAAGGAGTCTAGTAAGTCTTGACAAGCTAGCAAGGTAAGCTAGTGATGGATTGCTTCTTCTTTAAGTTTCCTTTTCTTTTCTTGTGAATACCAAATCCTCTTCTTGATTTCTTTTCCCGACTTTTCCACCATGAACATAGCCATCCTTCCTTTTAGTTTCTTTTGCATTTGATTCACTAAGTTTATAAGTAAGAGAAGAATACTCGTTTGTTCACTTCACCACCACACGTAAAGCTTCCATCGCGAGCTCTCCCTGAGATTCGACTCGGTATAGCCCTATGCTATAGCGGAGACAAGAAAGGGTACATCGAATACATTTCTATACACATAATAAGTACACCTTCTTCGTCTAATCATCTAAGGGATACAAATTTTATTGTCCTAACCATAGTACAAGAATAGTTGAAACTGGTAATGCCAGATTCCTGGAAAATGGTGAAATTAGTGGGAGTGCTGAACCAAGAAAGGTAGATCTTGAAGTGGTAAGGGTAAATATCCCAATACACTTTCCTTCAAGAGAGATTGTTGTCCCTCAGCTTGATCATCAAGTTGAGATTCCAGAACAACAAGTTAATGTTGGTTCACCACTCCATGAAGATATTCCCATTGAAAATATTGTAGAACCACCACAACCGGCAGCTTTGAGAAGATCTCAAAGGGAAAGAAGATCTGCCATTTCAGATGATTATGTGGTATATCTACAGGAATCTGACTATGATATTGGGATAAATAAAGATCCAGTTTCATTTTCACAAGCCATAGAATGCAATGATTCTAGTAAATGGGTTGATGCTATGAAAGATGAGTTAAAATCTATGGACCAAAACCAAGTCTGGGATCTCGTTGAATTGCCTTATAACTGTAAGAAAGTCGGGTGTAAATGGGTCTTTAAGACCAAGCGCGACTCTAAAGGCAATATCGAACGATATAAGGCTAGACTTGTGGCCAAAGGTTTCACTCAGAAAGAAGGCATTGACTATACAGAGACCTTCTCTCCAGTATCAAAGAAGGATTCTCTTAGAATCATTATGGCACTTATAGCTCATTATGATTTGGAGTTACATCAAATGGATGTGAAAACTGCTTTTCTAAATGGAGATTTGGATGAGGATATCTACATGGAGCAACCTGAAGGGTTCGCAATTAAAGAACAAGAACACTTGGCTTGCAAATTAAAGAAATCTATATATGGACTTAAACAAGCTTCCAGGCAATGGTATATAAAGTTTAATGATACCATTACTTCTTTTGGATTTACAGAAAATACCGTTGATCAGTGTATATATCTAAAGATCAGTGGGAGCAAGTTTATTTTTCTGGTTCTGTATGTAGATGACATCTTGTTAGCCAGTAGTGATCTTGGTTTGTTGTATGAAACTAAAAGCTATCTTACCAAGAACTTTCAGATGGTTGATATGGGTGAGGCAAATTATGTTATTGGCATAGAGATCTTCAGGGATAGATCTCGAGGATTGCTAGGATTGTCTCAGAAAGGATATATCAATCGAGTCTTGGAAAGATTTCATATGGAAATGTGTTCAGTCAGTCCTGCACCCATTCAGAAGGGTGACATATTAAGTGGGAGCCAGTGTCCCAGAAATGACTTAGAAAAGGGTCAAATGCAGAAAGTTCCGTATGCATCAGCTGTTGGGAGCTTGATGTATGCTCACACTTGTACCAGGCCAGATATCAGCTTTGCTGTTGGGATGTTGGGAAGATACCAGAGCAATCCAGGAATGGAGCACTGGAAATTAGCTAAGAAGGTTATGCGGTATCTTCAAGGGACGAAGGACCATATGCTCACATATAGGAGATCTGATCAGCTGGAGGTGATCGGCTATTCGGACTCAGATTTTGCTGGTTGCCCAGATAGCAGGAAGTCTACTTCAGGCTTCATTTTCCTGCTAGCAGGTGGGGCAATCTCGTGGAAGAGTGTAAAGCAGACTATCACTGCTTCATCCACGATGGAGGCTGAGTTCATAGCATGTTTTGAAGCCTCGAATCATGCATTATGGTTAAGGAATTTCATCTCAGCACTTGGTGTAGTTGACTCTATTGCCAAGCCGCTGACGATATATTGTGACAATACAGCAGCCGTATTTTTCTCTAAGAATGGTAAGTACTCTAATGGTTCTAGACACATAGAACTTAAGTACTTGGTGGTTAGAGAAAGAGTTGAGAAACAAAAGGTGTCAATTGTAAGTATAAGTACCACTTTAATGGTTGCTGATCCAATGACAAAGGGATTGCCTCCAAAGACATTTAAGGAACATGTTGTAAGAATGGGTCTTTTGGGCAATCTATAAATGTGTATTTTGGTACTTATGTAATTGACATTATTGTACAAATAAAAGTTTGTTTCTGTGTTTCCTGTTATCCAATTATGTGTGCACATATTATATTTGGATGTTTGTTAAACAGGAAATGTCTTTACAAGATAATTACAGGGGTCATTTTGGTTATGGACTCAATTAGTAAGGGTTATCAATGTTGTGATACATAGAAGGGAGTATGACGTGGATGTTGTATAACCGCTATGACTCGCATTGGTAGTCCAAGCTAATTGCAGTATTACATTTTTTTTTTATATTTGGGCTTATCAGTTGTTGTTTTTAAAATTCGTGCACGTGTCAAGGTTTTTCAGTATGGAATCCAATGGAGTCAAAATGTTTAAAAAAATGAGTCTTTTCTTTTATTTTGTTTTCTAAAGTTTTTAACCTAATCGGTTAGTGGTCCAAGTGGGAGAATGTTAATCTCATATGAAGGTGGCCCACTTAACCTTGATTATTTGCATTGAATTCCTATTAAAGTTAACTGATATTAAGGATGCCCATATTATAGTCACATTTATATAGTTATATAGTCTCTTGAAATATAAAGGGTACCATGATGGAAAGGTTTATTTCAAGGGGACTTATTTGCAAATGTGCGACCCACTTTTCTCCTCCTGCAAAGAAAGACAAAACATACGCTCAATTTTTAGAGTATTCCATCAGAAAAGAAAAGTAAGGGTTTTGTGAAAGGACAAGGAGACAGAGAAAAGCGGTCTATTTGCATTAGGGTTTGCAGGATCAAATCAAGGTCTTCTTCTTCCATTCATCACAAGGATCTTCAACCTTCATCTCAATCAATGGCTTCAGGTATGTATCATGTATTAAGTTATTTACATGAATTTAATTCCCTTGAGATGTATATGATTCTTGATCCATGGCTATTATTCCGCATTAAATCTCTTTTATTTCCTACAGTTTACTAATACGGTAAATCGGTCTGGATCATATTTAGGTCTGCGGGTATAGAACTGGTTACCATACCCATCTAATCCGGTATGATACGGGTCAGGTACTGACCCGACCCATTAACATACCAATACCTGGACCCAACCATTTAGCCATTTATCAGGTTTGGATTTCAAAATTTAACTTGAAATTTTCGTTCAGTTTGGGTTGCGGATATGAATTTTACTCGAATCGAAATCCGATAACCTATTTAACAATAGTTATGCGACAATTAATACCGCATCAGCGAACCTTGTAATAAAGATTAAACTGATACCTCTTCACGTACCTGTTTAGTTATTTTAAGTAAATTATCAAGGTAGATAGCAATAAAAATTGTTCACATGAACATAAGCTACTAATTTTTACGAGTTTTTCCATAGGATCATACTGAACTACCAGCAATGTAAAATAATTTGCATAAACGTATTTCACATGCGAGTCCCACCCAAAAAGATGAAGGGATTTTGACCCAATCTAAAGTCTAAATCAGGTTCCCTTATCAAAATGTGAACTCATATGATCTTTTTCGGGGTGTTTGGTTGCAAGGAAGTGGGCGGAAGTAAGGAAATGAGGAAGTATAATTGCTCACTTCCCTATCTATCCAAACACCGGAAAAAGAAAATAAGAAAACTCCTTTTCCTTTTCTCTTTTCTTTTTTACACAACCATTTCCTCACTTCCAAAATGTTATAGTTAATTTTGTGGTCATATAAATCTCATTTGTAATAAGTTGTAACTCAAAACATTAATTTTTTGATCATATAAATCTCACTTGCATTCTAATTACAGTCTATTTTTTATTTTTCTTAATTAATTTTTATTTTAATATTATTTTACGGTCAACTTTGTGGTCAACTTTTTCACTTCTACTTCCACATTACCATCCAAATACCGGAAAAGACGTAACATTTTCTAAACCACACTTCCCAACAACATCCAAACACCAAAAAACTTACTAATCAATTCTCAAATTTCAAAGAGAACTATTACCACTTCCTCACTTCTTCACTTCCTCACTTCTACTCTTAACCAAACAGGCCTTCTTGAACTCGACCTGAACCGTGCCTATTTACACCCCAAGTGAGAGGCTACAGTTTTCTGCTGGACATGTGAAGGAAGGAAGCATAATTAGTTTCTAGAGCAATCAAGAAAAGCTTCAGTACGTGAAGTGGACAATGGGATAATCAACCAAATTTCCTTTATTAACAAGAAGAAAGGTTGCACGTTTATCGCACTTGTATTGATGCCCAAAACGCCAACACGGGAGTAGGGGCGGAACCAGATGTTGGCTGGGTTAGTCTACAGTCTGTCCCACTTTTTCATATTACCTTAGACCCTCTTCTATTTTGATTTTTTTGATAAATTTATTCTTATTTCCGCCTCTGATTTAGTGAAAAATATTATTTTATTTTTTTGACAAATTCATATATTGCACAAGTATATGTTATAAAAAATTACAGTCACCTTAAAATTTATTCCTAATTCTGTCCTGTACGTGAGAATACTCGAGGAGAATACTCTACTACACAGAATATTCCAGTGGTTGGTGTTAATCTCATATTAAAGTGGCCCACATAACCTTGGTATTGCATTGGATTCCTATTAAGTTTAACTGATATAAAGGATGCCCATATAATTGTCACATTTATATAGTTATTTGGTCACTTGAAAATAGAAAAGATACCATGATGGAAAGGTTTATTTTCAAGGGGTCTTTTTGCAAATGTGCGACCCACTTTTCTCCTCCTGTAAAGAAATCAAAATGAACGCTGATTTTTATCGCGTGTCGTTCCATCAGAAAAGAATAGAGAAGTTTTGAGAAAAGAAAAGGAGAAGAGAAAAGAGGATCAATTTGCTTTAGGGTTTGCAGGATCTTCTTCTTCAATTCATCAAAGGAATCAAGGTCTTCATTCAATCGTCATCAATGGCCTCAGGTATGGTGATTTAAGTATTGCATAATTAGGGTTTTGATTCATTATCTTGAGTTGTATATGATTCTTTGATCCATGGCCTTTTATTCCGCATTATAGATGAATTAATTTCCAACATTTGGTATCAGAGCCATGATTAAAGAATCGATACATCTTGGATTTAGGAATTATGAAAAGTTAGGGTTTTGATTAACAATTCATGAAATCCAGATTTTGACCTTTAATTGTAGAATTGATGAGGATTCTTGGAAACCCTAAAATCATATTTACATTCCTCTAATTATGCAATTAATAAGGATCAAATTTAGGATTTTAGAAACCCTAATTTTCCCTAATTTTCCCCGATTTTTCCATAATTTTTGGGATTCGGGCATAATCTGGAACTGCTGTTCGGAAACTGGATCGTGGGCTATTAGTCGACTATAGGGATTGATTAGTCGACTAATAGTCCATCCCGAAAGTTACCCGACTCTCTGTTTCTAACAGGAGTCGACTTGGGTTTTTGATTAGTCGACTAGTAAAGTGTATAGTCGACTAACCTTTTGGCCAAGTCGACTAATATTTAACCGAGAGTTTGGATTCTAACAGGAGTCGACTAATAATATTTGTAGTCGACTGATAAAGTTTCTAGTCGACTTGTAATTTTGGCCTAGTCGACTGATAAAATGTGTAGTCGACTAGTCATGTTGGTATAGTCGACTAATCCTTGTTTGTCCTAGTCGACTAGACCTAAACCTGTAGTCGACTTGATTTGACCCAAGTCGACTACTCATTTCTTGTAGTCGACTAATGTTTGAATATAATCAATCATAAAGTATGTTACACATTTAAGTTATTGTGTTAATGTTGATTGATGTTTGGTCAAGTAATGTATTGTAGTATTATGGCATTACACAAATAATAGAATTAGAGAATATTATTGGTTAGTTTATATTCATAAGGCTTATTGATTTAGTAGTTGCCAAAGTGACCTAGGTTAGTAAACCTTATGAATATACAACTACATAAAAGACATGTTAATGAGGTAGACAGTAAAGACAATAATATTCTCGGTGGCGGTTCTAGTTAGGAGATTGGGACTGGCCCAAAGGAAAGTCTCTTTCGAATAATTATGAACCGGGGTAGGATAGTGTAATTTATGCAACCTAGTGGTGTAGAAGTGAATACCCAAAGGTAACATGACTTACTATCTAAGTTGGCATAAATTATATTAGACCTACGTAGGTGATAAAAGTTCTCACCTAAAGAGTGAACACTAGATATGCTTAGGTTTCGCCCAAAGGAGAAATCTGAGTGATATCAATAGTTCATCTTAATTAAATTTAAAGTTATTGTATTGATTCGTGGCCTAATGTGAGCTATGTCCTATTATGTTTCAGTGAACGTCCCCACTTCTCTTCACACACATGCCACTAGCATTCCGGCCTTGGATGGTACAAACTTCTCAGAGTGGTATGAACATGTTCAGTTTACGCTGGGTGTCCTAGACCTAGACATGGCCTTAATAGTTGACAAACCTGATGAAGTAACTGCTGAGAGTACAGCAGAACAGGTCAGCCATGCCAAAGCTTGGGAGAGGTCTAATAGGCTCAGTCTAATGTTCATAAAGATGACCATAGCTAATAACATCAAGACTTCTCTCCCACATACTACTAGTGCATCGGAACTTTTGTCTGCAGTAAAGGACCGATTTAAGTCAGCAGATAAGTCATTAGCTGGTACCTTAATGGCTGAACTTACCACCATGAAATATGATGGTAATAGAGGAGTTCAGCAACACATTCTGAACATGTCTGACAAGGCTGCTAAGCTAGGATCACTGGGTATGAAGGTTGATGAGTCCTTCTTGGTTCAATTCATCCTCAACTCACTTCCTTCACAGTTTGGGCCATTCAAGATCCACTACAATACTCATAAGGATAAGTGGAACTTGAATGAGCTAACTAGTATGTGTGTTCAAGAGGAGGTGAGACTGAGGCAAGAAGGACAGCACTCAGTGTTGGCAGTAACTTCAGGGGGTATCCATAAGAAAAGTAAATATGGAAGAGGTAAGAAATTTCCATCAAAGAAAGGAAATGACCATGGGGAAAGTAGCCAAGGTCATAGAAAAGCTTTCACTGTCAAATGCTACTTCTGTGGCAGAAAGGGACATGTGAAGAAGGACTGCAACAAGAGGAAAGCTTGGTTCGAAAAGAAAGGTACAAATCTTTCTTTTGTATGTTATGAATCAAATCTTGCTGAAGTTCCTTCTAACACTTGGTGGATTGATTCTGGAGCCACAACTCACATAAATAATTCAATGCAGGGATTCCTTACAACCCGGAAACCGAAGGAAAGTGAGAGATTCATCATTATGGGGAACCGTCTGAAAGTGGAGGTCGAATATGTTGGTACTTATCGACTACTTTTGGAGACAGGTCATCAGATGAATCTTGAGGATACTTTTTATGTACCTTCAATTTCCAGGAACTTAATGTCTGTATCCAAATTAGATGTTTTTGGATATTCTGTTTTATTTAGTTGTGGAAAACTCTCTTTAATGTATAATTCAATGCCGGTTGGGCATGGAATTTTATGTGATGGATTATATAAAATTTCATTGAATGATGAGTTTGCACAATCTTTATTGTCTCTGCATTCGAATGTTGGTATAAAACGTGGCTTAATAAATGAAAAATCCTCTATCTTGTGGCATAGAAGACTGGGGCATATCTCCAGGGATAGAATAATAAGATTAGTGAAGACTGGGATTTTGGATGACCTGGACTTCACTGATTTTGATGTGTGTGTAGATTGTATAAAAGGAAAACAAACTAAACACACTAAGAAAGGTGCCACAAGAAGTAAAGACCTCCTTGAAATAATTCATACAGATATATGCGGACCACTCTCCATTCCATGTTTTACTGGAGAGAGGTATTTCATTACCTTTATAGATGATTTATCACGTTATGGTTATGTTTATCTAATTAATGAAAAGTCTCAGGCTGTTGACATCCTTGAGGTGTTCATTACAGAAGTCGAGAGACAGTTAGATAGAAAGGTTAAAATCATAAGATCAGATAGAGGTGGTAAATATTATGGTAGATATGATGAGTCAGGACAACATCCTGGCCCATTTGCCAAATTCCTAGAAAAGCGTGGCATTTGTGCTCAATACACGATGCCTGGTACGCCTCAGCAGAACGGTATTGCTGAAAGGCGAAACCGAACTCTTATGGATATGGTTAGGAGCATGATGAGCTTCTCTAAAGTACCCAATTCATTGTGGAGTGAGGCCTTAAAGACTGCTATGTATATCTTAAACAGGGTTCCTAGTAAGGCAGTCCCAACAACTCCCTTCGAGCTGTGGACTGGTAGGAAACCCAGTTTAAGACATTTACATGTCTGGGGTTGTCCAGCAGAGGCCAGAATATATAACCCACAAGAAAAGAAATTAGACTTAAAAACAATATCTGGGTATTTCATTGGTTATCCAGATAAGTCTAAGGGATACAAATTTTATTGCCCTAACCATAGTACAAGAATAGTTGAAACTGGTAATGCCAGATTCCTAGAGAATGGTGAATTTAGTGGGAGTGATGAACCAAGAAAAGTAGATCTTGAAGTTGTAAGGGTAAATATCCCAATTACCTTTCCTTTAAGAGAAATTGTTGTACCTCAGCTTGATCATCAAGTTGAGATTCCAGAACAACAAATTAATGTTGGTTCACCACTCCATGAGGATATTCCCATTGAAAATGTTGTAGAACCACCACAACCGGCAGCTTTGAGAAGATCTCAAAGGGAAAGAAGATCTGCCATTTCAGATGATTATGTGGTATATCTACAGGAATCTGATTATGATATTGGGGTAAATAAAGATCCAGTTTCGTTTTCACAAGCCATAGAATGCAATGATTCTAGTAAATGGGTTGATGCTATGAAAGATGAGTTAAAATCTATGGACCAAAACCAAGTCTGGGATCTCGTTGAATTGCCTTATAACTGTAAGAAAGTCGGGTGTAAATGGGTCTTTAAGACCAAGCGCGACTCTAAAGGCAATATCGAACGATATAAGGCTAGACTTGTGGCCAAAGGTTTTACTCAGAAAGAAGGCATTGACTATACAGAGACCTTCTCTCCAGTATCTAAGAAGGATTCTCTTAGAATCATTATGGCACTTGTAGCTCATTATGATTTGGAGTTACATCAGATGGATGTGAAAACTGCCTTTCTAAATGGGGATTTGGATGAGGATATCTACATGGAGTAACCTGAAGGGTTCGCAATTAAAGAACAAGAACACTTGGCTTGTAAATTAAAGAAATCTATATATGGACTTAAATAAGCTTCCAGGCAATGGTATATAAGTTTAATGATACCATTACCTCTTTTGGATTTACAGAAAACACTGTTGATCAGTGTATATATCTAAAGATCAGTGGGAGCAAGTTTATTTTTCTGGTTCTGTATGTAGATGACATCTTATTAGCCAGTAGTGATCTTGGTTTGCTGTATGAGACTAAAAGTTATCTAACCAAGAACTTTCAGATGGTTGATATGGGTGAGGCAAATTATGTTATTGGCATAGAGATCTTCAGGGATAGATCTCGAGGATTGCTAGGATTGTCTCAGAAAGGATATATCAATCGAGTCTTGGAAAGATTCCATATGGAAATGTGTTCAGTTAGTCCTGCACCCATTCAGAAGGGTGACAGATTAAGTGGTAGCCAGTGTCCCAGAAATGACTTAGAAAAGGGTCAAATGCAGAAAATTCCGTATGCATCAGCTGTTGGGAGCTTGATGTATGCAAGCACTTGTACCAGGCCAGATATCAGTTATGCAGTTGGGATGTTGGGAAGATACCAAAGCAATCCAGGAATGGAGCACTGGAAGTTGGCTAAGAAGGTTATGCGGTATCTTCAGGGGACAAAGGACTATATGCTCACATACAGTAGATCAGACCAGTTGGAGGTGGTCGGCTATTCAGACTCAGATTTTGGTGGTTGCCCAGATAGCAGGAAGTCTACCTCAGGATTTATTTTCTTGCTAGCAGGTGGAGCAATCTCGTGGAAGAGTGTAAAGCAGTCTCTTATTGCTTCTTCCACGATGGAGGCTGAGTTTATAGCTTGTTTTGAAGCCACAAATCATGCACTATGGTTGAGGAATTTTATCTCAGCACTTGGTGTAGTTGACTCTATTGCCAAGCCGCTGAAGATATATTGTGACAATACAGCAGCCGTATTTTTCTCTAAGAATGGTAAGTACTCTAATGGTTCTAGGCACATAGAACTGAAGTACTTGGTGGTTAGAGAAAGAGTTGAGAAACAGAAGGTGTCAATTGAAAGTATAAGTACCACCTTAATGGTTGCTGATCCATTGACTAAAGGATTGCCTCCAAAGACATTTAAGGAACATGTTGTAAGGATGGGTCTTTTGGGTAATCTGTAAATGTATATATGGTACTTGTGTAATTGACATTGTTGTACAATAACAGTTTGTTTCTCTATTTCCTGTTATCCAATTGTGTGTACACATATTTTGTATGGATGTATGTTAAACAGGAAAATGTCTTTACAAGACAATTACAGGGGTCATTATGGTTATGGACTCAATTAGTAAGGGTTATCAATGTTGTGGTACATAGAAGGGAGTATGACGTGGATGTTGTATAACCGCTATGACTCGCATTGATAGTCTAAGCTAATTGCAGTATTACAGTATTACATATTTGGGCTTATCAGTTGTTGTTTTTAAATTTGTGCACATGTCAGGTTTTTGTATGGAATCCAATGGAGTCAAAATGATTTTGAAAATGAGTCTTTTTCTTTTATTTTGTCTTTTCTAAAGTTTTTAACCTAATCGGTTAGTGGTCCAAGTGGGAGAATGTTAATCTCATATTAAAGTGGCCCACATAACCTTGGTATTGCATTGGATTCCTATTAAGTTTAACTGATATAAAGGATGCCCATATAATTGTCACATTTATATAGTTATTTGGTCACTTGAAAATAGAAAAGATACCATGATGGAAAGGTTTATTTTCAAGGGGTCTTTTTGCAAATGTGCGACCCACTTTTCTCCTCCTGTAAAGAAATCAAAATGAACGCTGATTTTTATCGCGTGTCGTTCCATCAGAAAAGAATAGAGAAGTTTTGAGAAAAGAAAAGGAGAAGAGAAAAGAGGATCAATTTGCTTTAGGGTTTGCAGGATCTTCTTCTTCAATTCATCAAAGGAATCAAGGTCTTCATTCAATCGTCATCAATGGCCTCAGGTATGGTGATTTAAGTATTGCATAATTAGGGTTTTGATTCATTATCTTGAGTTGTATATGATTCTTTGATCCATGGCCTTTTATTCCGCATTATAGATGAATTAATTTCCAACAGTTGGTAGCCAGAATAGTCTGGATGCAAGTGATGACGCATTCAAGGATGTGTTTGCGTAAATTCGAAGCTACTCGCACTGTTAGGCTTTTAAGTACATGCCATGCGAGCTTGTGGCTGTTTTTTTTTTTTTGGCTTTTACTCTTCAGGCTTAGTTTGGCAACGGAGTTTCTCAAATTGGGGTTATTTTTCATACAAACCTTAGTTTCTTAAACTCTACTCAAACTAGAATTTCACAAATTCGTAAGGTTTGAAGAAATCCAAACCCGAATTTTCACACTCTATTTTTATTTTCAAACAAGATCTAGCTTCATTAACTTTGTTTTAAGCCTCGAACTCTCTCAAATCTTAGTTTAGAAAACTAAACCTTGTTCTCAAAGACACAAACAAGTAGGGAGGCCAGAAGCGTGTTAAAAGTTATACATTCAGGGAGGGGGTTAGCTCCTTCACGCGAAGGACCATCCTGATCTTTCGCACGCTGTGAGTCGTCCATCACAGCTAATGGACAGCCCGACGGGAAGAGAGAAAAATACGTTTTGTGGTCCACTACAAAACGCGTTTTTTCTTTTTGAGATCACGAAACGCATTTTTCTCTCTCTCCCTGTCAGGCTGTCCATCAGCTGTGATGGACGACCCACAGCGCGAGAAAGACTGTTCTGATCCTTCACGCAAAAGAGCTAACCCGCTGCCATAAGTTCATGTGTTTGTAACACCTTCACATTCTGTCACACGTTACACCTTTTTTTTAGTGTGATCTCTTTGAACTTTTGAATCCACATGTTACCTTTAATTAGCATGCACGTCGAGACTCATCCTACCACGTTAAGGTCGCACAAAGGGGCACCTGACTCTGCTGTAATTAGACCAATGAGGATATGACACGTGTGAAACCCCCGACATGGATGATTACTATTTAATGCAGATACAAGATACGTGCGTTAAGCAATTTCTCATGATCATAGTTAGATTAGGGGATTAATTAAAAGTTTGACAAAGTTTTAGTTAGAAGAATACTCTAATATTTCACTGCTTTGCACGTAAATACTCTATTAGTTTTTTATATGTTTGATCTAACACTCAAGTATGCTTCTTCAGTGGGATTATAAGAGACTTTACTACTGTGCTTTAAGTGCTTTAAGTGTGTATTTGACGTCATTTGTGCTTATAAATAAGTTTTTTTAGAAAAGAATTTATCTAAAAGCTCATTTCAAAAAAAAAAAATTTATGCATATAAAGAAGTAGTAATTGTGAGAAATTAATTTACGCTGACGTGGATGAGATATAGCATAGTGAATAAAATTACAAAGATGAGGGTTTTTTTTTCCTAATTGTAAAGCAAAGTAGGTAGTTATAGTGAAATTTTTTAATTTTATCTTACATTAATTCTATTTATTACATGTGCTAACACGTGTCCAGAATCTAGCAGTATAGAACTCTTGCCATGGTAGTGGTCTTCATGGTCTTGCAAGGCAAGGCATAGTATGACCGATCTAGTCTATTGGAGACTTCTGCATTTTTAGGCCCGGACTGCTGAACGCTGTCTACAGTTTGTGTGTATGGTCAATTATTAGTTCGATGTATATCAATTATCAAGAGAACCAGATAAAATGTTTATAGTTGTGATTTGCTCAGCTTAATTTACACTATTAAGGTCGAGATTATAATTTTTACTGCTTGTCCGATCACATAATTAAAAGATTTAAAACTGGTAAAATTGTTGGAGATTATAATTCAAATTCTTGTGAGAATAGAAAAGTCAAAGTTTGAGTTGGTTTAAGATTTTTGGAGTTTCTAAAATTTAGATCTCAGAGTTATGATTTTATTAAGATTACTTTAGAAGTTTTTTATTTTTTAATAAATAAGTAATAGATTAGAAATAAGAGTTTAATTTTGAGCTAGATTTGTATTGTTTTTGCCTATAAAAGAAAAGCATAGTCAATATTTGTAACGAAAAAAATAAAAAAAAGAGTGAAAAAAGAGAGAATTTGTAGTTAAAAAAAGTTGTGTGTTCTTCTCCAAAAATCAATAGTGGCATAAGAGCTTGATTCATGTCCGCGGGATCTAACGAAGAAGGAAATAAAAAGAGCAAAAAAGATGGCTAACAAGTAGTTTCAACTTGTTGTTTCTCACCTAAAAAAGCCAATTATAAGAGTTGAAGTATCAAGATGAAGGAAGTTTTGATCTCACAAAACGTTAGGGTGATCGTAGAAAAAAGTTAAGAGAAAAAGTAAAAAGATGAAGACAAATTATATCCAACTGAGAGGATCGAAACAATATATAACAACATGACAAAGCTTTTAATATATCACGTAGTTGATGAAAATGCTTTTGACAACTTTGCAAGTGAAACAACAAAGTGTGCTTGAGATATCTTATAAAAAATATGTGAAGAAAAAAAGATGGAGATAACTGATCAGAAAATTAAAGTTTTCACAGAAGTGACGAAGAAAATTTAAGAAGTTTACGAGTTAATGGAAGAGATTAAAGAAGCTTAAGGAACTAAAAAGTTCAAAAAAGAGATACTCATAGAGTCTGAAAAAATTCATGAGAACAAAGTTATAGAAAAAAGAAAAAAAAAGGAAGGAAGATGAAGAAGAAGAAGTAGAAGAAGAAAAGAAAAAGAAAGAGAAGAAGATGAAGAAGAGGAAGAAAAAGGAAGATAAGAAGAAAAAAATCATGAAAAAATTCCAATTACAACAAAATTAGAGAAACTGATGTCTATTTTGATAGAGAAGAAAATCAAGCATTTATATTAGAAGAAAAGAAAGAATTACGAAGTGTAGGAGACTGTAACGCCCTGATCTTGCGGGTACGGAGACGTTACTGCGACGTATATACTCAGGTCGGAAATACCCTCACGTGCATACGCTAAGCATCAGTACAAGAAAAAATCAGAATACGGAAGCACAGAGGTAATGTATATTCCAACACAACAATACAAGTACATAATTATCACAGAGTGTGATCTAATATTACATCACCAAGAAACATAAAATTAAGATTTACAATATGAACATTATAAAAGTTGGTCACAAACTGTAAGGAGTTGCCATGGGCCAGCCAGGGGGAGACAAAAGAGGGGACTAGAGCCACAACTAGTCTGCCTGCTCCACAAAATAAGCTTGATCCTCAACAGAAGGATCCACGTATCTTCAAGCTCTGAGATCTGGACATCAAGCTCCAGGGGAGTCAGAAAGCTGCCCAACGAGTGGTAAGATGAGTGCCAATTGGCGTGCAAAGACAAGCAAACGTGTATCGATAAATCTGAATCATAAGCATGTATTGAAAACCGTGTCGTGAGCACAAGCATACATGAACAAATAAGGAGGCAGTAAGTAAAATAGATAAGGTAACACCACTTATTTGCTAAACTAACATAAAACAGATAAAATCGAATAAAACCGAATACGAGTCAAAACCAATCGTACAAGTTTTGGTCACGGCTCCATGAGACTAGTACGTCGAAGGAATAATCCAAATAAGAAAACCCTCATCTATATAACTTTATCCCATGTCACCGTAATCTGAACGTATACAACTCGAGTTACAAAACAACACAACAAATTATATATTAACATCTTATTATAATTGGGACAGTCTAAGTTGTAGGTTTTAGTATGTGTCCTATTCCACATACTTCCACTTACAACTTATAGAACCAGTTATTTAGAAACTGATGGAATTTTGACAAACCATGTTTAGAATGGGTCCCGTACTTACCTGGGACAACAACCATGGAGTATCCGGCGCTGAGCAGGAATGTACCGCTAGGTGCCGGGACTTATTGTACGCCCGAATTGGAGTAAAGTATCACAGATCTTATAGAAATATGCTTAGGATTTGTGCATACCCGGCAAGAATCAACCGGAGGAGTAGGGGTGCCAGTAGACCCCATGGAATTCCTGCTGGCCGCCAGGTGATCCCTCAAGTATATGGCCACGCGTAACACGATATGACCATCATAAATATGAAACTATTCAGGACCCATCAGTTTTCTCCAAACCCAGTGCAAGTTGCCTTATTAATAATTTATTTTATAATCACAATTTACGAGAATAGCAGGAGCAGAATAGGCTCAGGAATTCAGGTGTACATATATAACAGGAATACAGGTCACTGTAGGATAACATGTACAAGATTCCTGTAAATGTGATAATCACATATCAGGTGTTAACATGACAGGTAGATGGTGATAAGTGATATCATTACAGTGAGCAGGTGATAAGTAGTAACACATCAGATGTCAAGTGATACAAGCTGGTGTCAGGTAATAGCATGTAGATGTCAATTAATAGTACAACAAGTGTTAGTACATCAAGAGAAAACATGTCAAGTGATAACGTATCAGCCAAGCACAATCAAGCGGAGCTGAGCAAGCTGGAGGCACGGACAGCGAACACTGTTTAGTCACTAATGCGCTTGGCAGAGTTACCGGGATGACTTGGCTTAAAATGCGAGTCTAAAATCTGGCAGCATCCAGCCTAGGCGAATCTAGTGAATAAAGCGTTGAGCTCTAAACATGCCTATCAGGCGATGCTAAAATGGAACTAGCCGTTAATAAACCTCAGAGAGGTTAAGCCCCGAGGCTGAATATGTACCTGCAGAAGATGTTAGTACCAATAATATACATGCATATATGACAATCATGCAAGAGAACTGACAAGCGAGAAAGCAATCAAGCGATCATCAAGCGAAGCTAAGTGCGCTGGAGCGAAGCTAATATACAACACTAAATGCTATCACGCTCAGCGTGGTTACCACTCGCAGCACAGCTAAACGCACGTGTCACAGCATGCGTATGAAACGCCATACTACCGCTGACGGTGAAGTCACGCTCACGGAGTAACTACGCTCGAACGGAGTTCGATAAAGTGCTGACGTTAGGTCCGCCTACCAGGCGTAGCATATAAAAAGTCCAGAGAATTTTAATAAACCTCACAGAAGTTAAGCCCGGAGGCTGAGCAACACAGGGATGTAACTAAACCATTTCTAAAGAGGTTACTTAATTAAGCTTGGCTCGCAGTCACACGGTATAGTTAGTAAAACCCAGGGAGTTCAAGCAAAGCGAAAACATAATAAGCTGCACCTAATAAGGCTACGCAATTAAACTCGGCTCACAACCACACGACTTAGCTATACCTCCGACGAAGTTAGGAAACTCAGAGAGTTTAAGCCCGAAAGCTGTTAGTACCTGCAGAAGATGTTAGTGTAGGTTCACCTAGGGGGGGTGAATAGGTGATGGCGAATCTAATGGTCACTAAATGCCTAATAATGCGGAAGCTAAAAACAATTATGACCAAATAATACTTTTACACTAAACACCACGTATAACACAAGAGTGTTGCCGAATTCCCCGTGAAGGGCTCTGGACAAACTACTCTAGATTCCCCTTGAATGGGTTGAGGTGCCGCGTTGGCTCTCTTGGTTGAATAGAAGTGTTAGCAAACAATCCCAAGCAAGTATATCAATTTAGCACACAATATATCAAGCATGTAAATGTAAAGACAATAATTGAATGCAAGATATAAACAAGTAAGGGAGAGAGAGAGAGAGAGAAAAGGCAATCGCAAACACAAGGGATTTGTTTCGAGGTTCGAGCACACTTGCTCTACATCCCCGCCTTCGACACACGAAGGATTTCCACTATGCAAGATCCCAATGGATCTGTCCTCGGTGCCGCAACACCTACAAGCCCTCGGACTCCCTAGTCCCGTACACACACAAGCCCCACAAGCTTGCCGAGGTCGCACCTCAAACACGGAGTTCGCACCCGAACTCGAAACAACGCGGACACACACGTTCGCCTCCTCAAGAAACAAGAAAAGATCTCTTGGTGATCTAAACACTTTGATCACCAACAAAAGCTCTCACTACAACACTCCTATAAGATGAATAGCAATGGATAGCTCAAGTGTTTGTGTGAGAAAAACAAGGAAGAGAATGGTGGAGGAAAACTCAAAGAATCTCTTTTACACTCTTGATAAAAACTCTCCTTTTAATTGAAAGTATTGGCTCTAAATTTTGTGGAGAAAAACCTCTGAAAACAGTAGGAAAAACTGCTCTAAAAGTCTCCAAAAATCTTTGCTCAAAACAATGACCAAACCCCCAAATTTATAGGCTAGGAAAAACTAGTCGTTGGGGTCTGTCAGACCTGCCGGTCGACCCGCCGGTTGACCGCCAACGGTCAAAAATCCGACCGTTGGAGCCTGCCGGTCGACCCGCCGGTCGACCCAAAAGAACAGAGAGCACTGCTCTCAGTTCCGGTCGACCCGCCGGTCGACCCGCTCTCAGTTCTGGTCGACCCGCCGGTCGACCCGCCCACTGAACTGCCAGACGTACACGGCTCTGTGCACGTCGGTCTACCGCCCGGTCTACCGATCTGGCCTGTCAGCTAGTTCTGGGTCAGCACTTGGGAGAAAAATTGTTAGAGATAATCTTGTATTTTCTAAAACTCCTTTAAATAAAAACTAGATATTTTGAACCCATTAAAGTATAATGTGTATGGATATGATCCACTACACAAAAATGATGAAATATCTATGTTTTTGACATTAAGCTCTAAAAATGATTTTGGTTAAATCATATACATAAGGAATACCAAAAATCAAAATAGTATTTTTTCAAAATGAAAGTCTTTTGTAAAAACAAAACTATCAAGAGTGTGTGTGTGATATATACTTGAGCAATCCACCAACTACTCTATCCTTTACATTTTATCTAAAACAAAATCTTCTAAAAATTAAATCTTATACCTAGACACAAGTCTTGATCTTGAAGTCTTCCCTTGAAGTCTTCTCATCATCTTGACTTGGTCCAAAAGCAATCCAACGAGCTCGACTCCTCTTGAGTACTTGATGTGGTCTTGATGCATAGGCTCGTGAATCAAACCGGTGTAAGCTCCAAAATATGACTTTAAATCCTTTGTTGAAGCTCCACACCTACTAAGATCTTGATAACAAATCTGTCACTAATTAAACACAAGATCATTAGTAAACATAACTACAGGAGTTGATCATCATCAAAACTAAAGTGATGGGCCTTTGGGCCAACAGTTAGTGTCACACATACATAAATATAGTGTCATCTTTACTATTACAAACATTACAGTACATCGATCCAGTACAAGCTACGACATGTCCACGGATTACAACTCACACGAATCCACGAAAATACAAACACAAGTATAATACACATACCAAAGCGGGATACCCAAATCAAAGCAAGGACACTCGCCAAAACAATACAAGTCACTCGCCTAAAAGACAACCTCACGGAAACGTCGCACGCACGAGTCCCAAAGAAGGGAAATTACCGAAGCGAAAACGAACGGGGGCTCCGCCCCAAGGGGTGGCCGACCCTAGAGGTGGTGCGCCACCACCATGGGTGGCTAGGGGGTGGTCGGCCCTATGGTGAGAGGAGAGAGAGTATGAGAGAGTGAGATGGAGTTGGTGGTGGTGGATTTTGGAAGAGAATGAAAAGGAAGGAGATGGAGATAATGGGGAGGGTAATGTAGGAGCTTGAAATGGTGGTGATGAGGATGGTGTTATGGTGGTGATAGTTATGTGTGGTGGAGAAAAGTAGAAAAGATGGTGATGAAAATAGTGTTGCAAAAATGGTGGTGATGACGTTAATGTTGTCGTTGTAGTTGTCACCAGAATAATCGCCGGAATGGTCACCAGAGTGGTTGCCGTGGAGGGAAAGCTCGACCTTGAGCTTTAGGTGGTGGTTGGCCATGATGGTGGAGTGGAGGTGGTCTTGTGGGAGGATAAGTTGAAGAAGGCTGTTTTGGAGAAGGAAATGGTGAAGGTAGTTTGTATAGTGGATTTATGGGATTCTTGGTGAAGTGGGAGGAGAAAGAGGTGGAAAAAGGTGATGAAGAGGTAGTGTAGTAGTTGTAGTTGTAGTTGTAGTGGTTGTGGTGGAGATGAAGGAGGAGGAGCTGTTTATTTGGGTTTTGGAGAAGGATGGAGGATTGAAGAAGATGGAATGGAGAAGGATTTTAGTATTGGAGCTAGAATGAAAGAAGATGGAGTTTGAGGAGGGGTTTGTTACAAAATAGAGAGGAGGTGAAGGAACTTAGCTGGCCTAGGTGATGGGAGAGGGCACTTGAGTGTTTAGGATACTTTGGAAGAAGATTAAAGAATGAATTTATAAGAATTGTTTGGAAGTTGTTGGAAGAAAATGGAAGGAAAAAGGAAAAAAGAAAAAGAAATGGGAAAAGGAAAATCTGATTGGTGGAGAAATTAAAAATAATTAGATTAGTGCATTCCCCAGACTCGGTCGCCGATGCAGAAAATTTTCGGAAAAACACCGGAATCGCCCGAAATTCAAGTATCTCGGAACGACCCACAAAAATTCTTAAAAATCAAGAATATTATTCTAAGAATCATGATGAAATCCGTTTCAAAATTTTTTTACGGTTTTCAAATTAAAAATCTTGAAATCGATCGTCAATACTGGTCGCCATCAAATCTCGTCGAAATCTATTAAATTCTAAAAATCTCCAAAAATATATTAAAATAGTAAATATTATTCTAAGAAATAATGTGAAAGCGATTTCTCGAAATTTGACTCCATTTGTAAATTAGAAATCCGTGAATAAACCAATGGTACCAATTAATCCGGATTTTAGGTTTTATATGAAAATAATTCTAAAAAAATCTGAAAAATCAAGAAAAATTCTAAAATTTTAGAAAACGGTATTTAAAACTAAAATCGGTTAAATCTGACTATCGAAAATGTCAAATTGATCAATACTAAAATCAGGTCCCCGGTTCAGAGTATGATTGACCCTAAGTTTGAGAATCTGGACCCGATACCAAGCAACAACATATGTAATCACAAAATGAAAACAAATACTGGAAGATAAATTGAAAAATATGATAAAAAAATAGAATATGTATCTGAGTACGTATTCTAGGAACGGAGTGTTACTACGACCATCAAATTATGATGGAGATCATCAAAATAAAATCAAGACATCATCAAAATGAAGATAAATTCATCAAAATAAAGAGTCAGCATCATCAAAATAAAAGATAAAAATATATAAAAAAACATATTGATCACCATTAAGAAAGATTCGAAATAGACACATTACAACAGAAAGAAATATCACGTCAGGTTAAAAGCAACATTAAAAGATAAAAACTAACTGACGTATATTCAAACGATGTCAAAAGTCTATGACTTTTCACATCTATTTTGAACTGACGTCAAATGAACTATATTTAACGTTGGTTGCATTAAGAATAGGGGTGAGCAGAGTTCGGTTATAACCGAAATAACCGACCAAAAACCGAAACCCGAACCCGAACCGAACCGAACCGCTCTAGTTCGGTTCGGTTTCGGTTTTGTGTTTCAAAAACCGAACTCGACCGAACCGAACCGAATCTCTTACCCTATATATCACCCCACCCATTTTAATTTAGTGAATCATATAGTTCATAACAAAAACTAGTAAAAACTTATCTCATTACTTCTAGCATTACCATTTTTTTATGTTGAATATGTGAAAGTTATGTTAAGTACACCATCACAATTAAGAATAATATTTATATTAATATAGTTCTTTTTTTTTCATTCTTGCCATTAAAAGTTAGTAATAATTATGTGAGTTTTGATATAAGAGCCCAAATATAGCGTAAAAGTTTTAGAATATGAAAATTTTAATTCACATTAAGGTTAGGGTCTTTTTCTTATTTTTAATTTGGGTATTGAATATTAAAGATTAGAATATTAAAAGATGATAATATAATGGTGATTAAAAAATGTAAGAAATAATGGAAAAATATTGGCCTAACTGAAAAAATCGAAAAACCGAACCGAACTTAGTCGGTTCGGTTCGGTTCGGTTACTAAGTCTAATCGGTTCGGTTCAGTTTTGCAAAAATTAGCAAAAACCGAACCAAACCGACCGATGCTCACCCCTAATTAAGAATCCTCGTTAAAACCCATTTATTTTAAAAAAAAAAATCAAACTGGATCATTTAAACTAAAAAATTCACAAGACAGCTCAACCATTTAAACTAAAAATTCACAATACACAGTTTCATCCAATTCACAGCAAAAGCAAAAAAAATTCACAACACAAAATTCACATAACTCAATCTCAATTACCCAAAATTAGCAATTTTACATTTTCTACTATGAATTGGCCCAAACAAATTACAAGGTGCAGAGTATTGAACGCAACAAATAAAAAGGAATGAAATCGAACCGCAGCTCTTCGCCTCCTCCTCCTTCTCGGCGGCGAGCTGGGCCACCTCTCCCTCTCCCTCTCTTACAAAAGCTGCTCCTCCACCATTTGTACAAAAACGACAAAATCAATGAAACCCAGGTCTCAAAAACTAGAGAAACCCCAAAATTCATAAAAATTTTGGAGCTCGAGGCGGTGAGGTTACCGAGGCCGGAGGGGAGAGGGGAGAGGGCCGGAGAGGATGTTGTTCTGGAGCTCGAGGCGGGTGAGGGAGGTGAGCTTACCGATGTCGCGTGGAATGCTGTCGTGGAGGCTCTTATTGCTGACCTGGATGGTGACGTGACCGACGTCGTAGGTGACCAGATCCCAGCCGCAGGGGTCGGGCTTGATCCAGTCCAGGGTGCGGTCACCGCCGATGGCCTTAGAGAGCGCCTGCATTGCAGAGATGTTGCCGGGGTCGGTGTCGGCTTAATCCCGGTGAGAGTTACCAGCGAGAACTACTCCCGTTAGCTTATTAATTGTAAAGTCTAATTTATTTTGGGCCTAATCAAGTCAATTGGATATTTGCACCCGCTCACTTAACCTATGTTGTTTGACCCAATAAAGAATTGATCAAACCTAAATGGTTTGGGTCTAGACACGTTTTCAATTACACTTAGCCATGAGTGTATTTAAATTAGAATGTGGGACTCATTATACGTGTGGAACTCGTGTTATAAATCAAGGGCCTAGATCTATGATGAGTTGAACTAGGGTTTCTTGATACTATATATACCATGAGTAGGGTTCTCTCTCCACCAACAGCAACAAGAATAATCATCTCTCTCTTAGAGGCCTCTCATCTCCTCTAAGGATAAAGAAGAGAACTTGGTGGCTGGAGAGAAGAATCCTCTCCTTCAACCCGCGTCCTCGAGATCGTGCAACCTTCGACATCCTCTTCGTAATGGAATCAGGTATGCCTAAAACTCTCCTTCCCTTTGATCATGATAAAGAGACTTACAGTATATGTAGAACTTGTATGGAATAAATTTAGATCTAACAATTGGTATCAGAGCCTCCTCTTTATCAGATCATCGGGATCTACAGAAATTATGATCTCGATCTATAAATATCATAAAAATATCTCCTTTGATTCAATAAATATTTTGTGTCTCATATGTTGGATCAAAAGGTTGAAAGGAGTGATTTTTATTGAATTTAACATGTATATATTTTTATGAAATTTGATTTGTGTGTTATTCTACATTAAAAAAAAAAAAATTGTGTGCCCTGTCTGCATGCAGGCGCTTGCAGGCGCCTGCATGTTAGGCAACGACCAAAGAAAAGAAAAGAAAAAAAAAGGGGGGGGTGTTAGATGCATGCGCTCGAAGCACCAGCGCATGCATCATGAAGGAGATTTCAAAGTTATAAAAAAAAAAAAAAGATATTTTGACATGGCCTGCATGCATGCAGACACATGTAAGGCAAAAGGGTTTTTTTTTTTTTAAAGAATAATTAAAAAAATGGTTAATTATTTTGGGTTTCATGAATTAATTAAGATTATGAGATTATCTAGGATTCAGATAGAGATTGAATTTTACTCTAATAAGGAAACCTACTACTAATTAATCTCATATTTAATTTCAATTGGGATTGTTGAGATTGATTTGGGTATTATGATTGAGATATAATTCTAGCCTATTAAGGATATTTTGGATAGAATTCTACTCAAATAAAGAAACCTAATCTCAATCAATCTCACATTAAGCTAATTGGGTTTTATTCAGTTTATTTAAACCCGACCTATTAAGGAAACCCATAAGTTAACCATTGCGGGTCGGGTCTGATTCAGACCCGATAAGCACTGCAGACCCGTTTTGCCAATAGAAACTTTAATTAGCCGTTACGGGCTCATACGACCTCTGTTTTGGGCATGTAAATAGCCGTTTCGAAGTTCTTGACGAGCACTACAGTATTATAGGAACTATACATGACAAAACAGTAGTTAGTTGACATAAAGAAGGGATTGAAGTGTTTGTTTATCATGATTATGTGTACCCTTACATGCTTCCACTTTATCATCAATATTTTATTGCTTATATTATCTTGCATGATGAATATTGGTGTTTATTACAGTTAATAACACACAGATAAAGATATATACATGTTCAAATTAAAGAATTTATAAAAGAGCTTATTTAATTGCGTATGTAGTTCATGCGGACAATAGCCGGCCCAAAGGAAGACTATTGTTTGGCCGAATTATGTATGGCGTCGGATACTTGATGTGGGTAATGCAAGTGGGAGAACCTTGATGTGTGGTAATCGGCCCAAAGGAAGGTTGTCACACTATTGGCCCATATTGCATTACCCTCATCAACTAGTCCGATGGCAGAACAAGAATATAGATGCATAAATTTGTATGGCCTATGCGTGTGGCAATCGGCCCAAAGGAAGGTTGTCATTATGGCCGGGTCATTACATATATTATATGGCCAATATAGATTACTTAAACTTTAGGACCAATCCTATAAAGTGACAGTCGGCCCAAAGGAAGGCTGTTCTCTTACGTAGGACCTAGACTTTAGGATATCTATATTGAGCCAGTACAGTGTTGGCGTATAGAGACACAACTTGTTCTGAAAGTTTAACCGGCAGCTCTATCGGTTAAACTGGTTGCATTTTCTGAAATTCATTTTTTATGGCTATTACAGTAGAATTTTATTAAATGCAATGTTTATGTTAAACTGATGAGAAATTGTACACTTATGTAGTTTTAAATTGAAAGGTACAAACTTTAAGAAGTGGTAAGACCACGTAAATGATCGTTCTTGAATTCATGCACCTAGAGTACACCTTAAAGATTGATGGATCTCTACTATCACTAATAAAAGTTCAGTAAAGAAAAGGTAAATTATGGTAAGTGAGAGAGATCTTACAAGAGGTGTCTAATGGTTATAAAGTACACTATTCCTATAACTATTAGAAGTGCTATGCCTGATAAAGTCAGTGCTCACTTAGCATTCAGGGTAAACTTCTAATAAGAAAAGGAAAGTGAAACTAAAGGGAGGAATATAAACACTACTACAGTGGCTGGTCCTAAGTGGCAAAAGTGCAGAAAAAGTAGCCTAAGGTCATTGCATACTTCTTCTGTAAGAAAGTAAGCCACCTTAAGTAGGAATGCATAAAGTATCAGAAATGGCTATTTAGCGGGTATATCTCATATTTATATTTGTTCTGAGATTAATTTAGCTTTAGTGCCACTTTATAAATTATGAATAGATAATTCACATAAGCGATTCAATGCGAAACTTCCAAACCCAAAGGAGGCCCAGCCCAGCTGAGCGATACGTATACATGGGTGATGGAAATAAAGTTGCAATTAAAGTTGTTGGAGTTTGTAGGCTTAAATTAGATTCTAGTTTTTTTTGTTTTAGATTTGGATGAGACTTTATATGTACCGTCCTTTTAGGCGGAATCATATTTCAATTTCATTTGTTAAACAGATCTAGTTTTACTGTCACTCTTGATAATGAAATGCTTAGTCTACTTTCCAAACCTAAAGTTGTTGGTACTAGAATTCTGATTGATGGCTTTTTAAATTGAAACTTCATGCTTTATATACTGAGTCTCTATATGTGAATGACATAGGCACTAAGCGAAAATTAATTAAAGAAACATTAGAAAGTTTGGTACTAGACGAAGTTCAGATGTCTTAATTTGGTGTATACAAACATTTGTGGTCCATTCCCTATAGCTTCTTGGAATGGTCATGAATATTTCATCACTTTTACAGACAATTACTCTCGTTATAGGTACCTACACTTGTTCCATGAGAAATCTCAATCATTGGACATGTTTAAAGCCGTTAGATCTGATTATGGTGGTGAGTACTATGACAGATATGACGAATCAGGTAAATGTCTAGAATCATTTGTCAATTTCTGAAAGAGTGGTATTGTCGCTTAGTACACCATATCAGGGACACCTCGTCAAAATGGTATTGCTGAGAGATAAAATCACACACTAAAGGATATGGTTGGGAGTATGATAGCTCACACTACTCTACCAAAGTCATTATATAGTGAAGCCTTAAAGATGGTTGTCACCTCTTTAATAAAGTACCTAGCAAAACAGTAACTAAAACCCTATATGAGTTATGGACTGGGAAATCTCTCAGTATTAGGCATCTACATGTTTGGGGTTGTCCAGCGGAAGCTCGGCCATATATACCATATGAGAAGAAGTTGGACTTAAGGACAGTTAGCTGTTTATTCGTAGGGTATTCTGAGAGGTATAAAGGCTTTAAGTTTTATTGTCCCTCCACTAAGAACATAAAGACGGATTACTAAATTTTTTTTGAGAATATTCAGAACAGTGGGAGTCAACTACATAAAGATTTCATATTTAAGAAAGAACATATTGTTATACCCATGATAATTATTCCAAATGATAAAGTAGTTGTTCCACTTCAAGATGAAAATACAGTTGCATCCTTACAAGATACATATACAGTTCATCCTGAAGTAGATCATGCTGGTGAGGTAGAAACTGAAAATTCTCAACCACAAGTGCCTAGGAGATCAATTAGGGAGAGGAGATCAGTCATTGCAAATGACTATATATAGTTTATCTCCAATAGCATGAGTTTGACATAAGGCTAGAGGATGACCCCGCATCCTTAAATGAGGCCAAACTTAACATTCACTCCAGTAAGTGGTCAAATGCCATGAAAGATGAGTTAAAATCCATAAAGGACAATGATGTTTGGGATTTAGTAGAGTTGTCTGAAGAAACCGATTGGTTATAAATGAGTATTCAAAACCAAGCGGGATTCGAAAGGCAATGTCGAAAGGTATAAGGCACATCTTGTCACAAAGGAATTCACTCAAAGAGAAGGCATTGACTATAAGGAGACTTTCTCCCTGTTTTTCATGAAGCATTCTTTTGGGATTATTATGGCACTGGTGGCTCACTTTGACCTAGAGTTATACCAAATGGATGTTAAGATTGCCTTTCTTAATGGTAGCATTGAGAAGGAAATCTGTATGGTGCAACCAGAAAGTTTTAAAGTGAAGGTTTCATAATATTTGATTTGCAAATAAAGAAATTCATTTATGGTTTAAAGCAAGCATTCTGTCAATGGTATTTGAAATTTGATCATGTAATATCCGATTTTTGATTTTAAGGAAAATATAGTTGATCAATGTATTTACCATAAATTTAAAGAGAGTAGACTTATATTTCTTGTGCTATATGTGGATGACATTCTACTAGCAAGTAACGATATGATTCTTTTACTTGACACTAAGAGTCTTCTCTCAAAGAACTTTGAGATGAAAGATCTTGGAGAAGCTTCTTTTGTGATAGACATCCAGATTCAATGTGATAGGACACGTGGAATATTAGGTTTATCACAAAAGGCCTATATCGATAAGGTGCTAGATAGATATGGCATGAAGAATTGCTCCAAGGGAGATAAGTTAAGTCTACTCTAATGTCCCAAGAATGATCTACGAAAAGAGCAAATGAAAGACATTCCATATGCATTGGCGGTTGGATGTCTGATGTGTGCTCAAGTTTGTACCCATCCAGAATAGCATATACCATTGAGAAACTTGACAGAAACTTGATCAATCATGGGATTGATCTCTAGAAGACTGTCAAGAAGGTAATGCGATATCAATGGAAGAATACATGAAATCTGATCAGTTGCAGCTGATCGGATACACAGATTCAGATTATGCTGTATGTATTGACAATAGGAAGTCCACTTCATGTTTTATTTTCCTTATTGTAGGAAGATGGTGGATTTAGTCGAGAGGCCACTACAGCTACACTATGATAATAAGAGCTATAGAGCTCTACTACAATAGTGACAAGAGTTCAGTAAAGTCGAAGCATATCGACATCAAGTTTCTTGTCATCAATGATAAAGTTCGGAATCATATTTTGTCTGTTGATAGTGATGACACTATTCTTAACATTACAGATTCACTCATTAAAGGACTTTCACCTTAAGTATTCTTAGAGCATATTGCTCATATGGGGATGACTAGTCATTATGATATCCTGATTTTGTGAGAGTGGATAATTTTATGTAACAGACATTATTTCTAAGTGCACTTTATGGATATTTGTTGATTCTGATAAATAAATTTATAACTGCTTTTCCTAAAGTTTACTTTTGCGCATTTGAGTTTGTTGAATTAGCAGTTAGACTCGTTGGAGTCATAAAGTGAGACTCGTTGGAGTCATAAGGTTAGACTCGTTGGAGTCATAAAGTGGAAACCAGTTGGAATTGTACCTTATTTGATCAGAGGACATTTCCATGCCACACGTCCACATTTGATCTATGTCGTTAGGGGTTCTGAAACTTGTGATGTGGAAGGTCCTACCTCGATTATACAGAAGGTAACGATCGCCATGTTCGGTGGCAGGACTCTTAATGGACCAGATTATTTTGAAACGTGGTTTGTCGGCGGTTAAAGTTTTTTGACGTCATAAAGTTATGCATAATATTTATTCAGTATGACTTGCTTGGCCCAAGTGGGAGATTGTTAGACTTATTAGTTGTAAAGTCTAATTTATTTTGGGCCTAATCAAGTCAATTGGATATTTGCACCCGCCCACTTAACCTATGTTGTTTGACCCAATAAAGAATTGATCAAACCTAAATGGTTTGGGTCTAGACACGTTTTCAATTACACTTAACCATGAGTGTATTTAAATTAGAATGTGGGACTCATCACACGTGTGGAACTCGTGTTATAAATCAAGGGCCTAGATCTATGATGAGTTGAACTAGGTGTTGGCCCAAGGTTACAATCACCCTTGTTTAGTGTGTTTTGATGATTACAAAACATATTAGTTATTTGTACTAATATTGTTTATTGGTTAAGTGTGTTTCAGGGATCTAACTCATCTAGAAGGTTTATTCCCTATAAGCAAATGTTTTGGACTCAAGTCAACTCAAATTGGGCTCAAGGATCAAGTGTTGAAGACCTTATGGTGAAAAGCCCTCTTGAAGCACTTGTAGTACCTAGAACCAATGTAAGAATTAGATTGTTAAAGTTTGAGTTTTGGAAATTGGCTCTAGGATACACACACACGTTTTTTTTTGTATTCAAGTTTTCATGATCAAAATTTAGGTTTCATGCCTTAGTATATTTATACATGACCCTAATTTTTACAAATATAAATATCATGTTTTTGATCATGTATGTATACCCTTTCCAGCATGTTACTTAGCTTTCCATACTTCAAAATATTTTTTTTTACAAAAATTTCCAAGTCCCAAAATCCTGCTGTTTTTTTTTTCCTGTTTCAGGCTGACCGGCCGGCCGGCCGGCCGGCGCTAGTGCCAGGACGTGCACATTTGTGCACGTCTGTCGGTCGACCGCCCGGGTCGACCGACTGTGAGCAGTTGCTCTCGGGTTTTCTGGGTCGACCGCCCGGTCGACCGCCAGAAGAAAAATGTGTTTTGTCTTTTAAGACGGTCGACCGGTCCGGTTGACCCGAGCCAACGGCTCTTTGCCAGCTGAGCTGGCGGCCGACCGGCCCGGTCGACCGCCAAGCCTGCAAAAGCCCAACGGCTCTTTCCTCTTTTGTGCAATTCTGAAATCTGTTTTTTGGACTGTTTTTTTGGCAGTCTTTTTCAGGGTTTTCCAGAACTTTTTCAGAGCAAATAAGGTCAAAATAAATTATTTTTAACTTATTTCTCTCCCTATAAATAGTGGAGAAGAGTTTCTTGCAAAACACCAAGAAAAATCCTCAAGTTTTCAAAGTTTTCAAAGAGAAAAGAAAAGTGTTTAAGCTCTCCATTTCCAACTCATTCTTGAGCTAGTTTTCAGTTGTGTTCCCTAGCAAAAATCATCTCTACAACTGAGTTTTTCTCACTACACTTCATAGAGCCAAAAATCCCTTACTCATTCTATAAGGAAGTTGTAAAAGAGTGAGAATTTGTAAAAGAGTTTAGTGATCTTGTTGTGATCACTTTTGGTTACTTGTTCCTCTTCTTGTTCTAGTGGAGACACCTCTTCGGTAGAGGTTATTGTAATTGGTGGAGCTCGGTGCTCGGGTCTTCGGTAGACCGTTGTAAGCGTCCTCGGTGGATAGTGGAAACCCTTCACGGAGGTGAAGGCGGGAGTAGAGCGGTGGCTCGAACCTCGAAACAAATACTTGTGTTTGCGATTGTCTTTTGCTCTTCTCTCTATTTTGCTTTACTTTCAATTGCTCTCTATTGCTTATTGTTTCAAGTATTTTTGCTTCCTCTACTTGTGATATCTTGTGTGCTCTTAATCATTGCCTATTATTCATTCATTGATATTTTGTCGATCAATTCTCATACAAAAGGTTGCATTGCGCACCTCTAACCCATTCAAGGGGAATTGGGAGGAAGGAGTTCAGAACCTCTCACGGGGTATTCGGCTCTTAGTCTTATTTTGAGAGATCGTTGCATCATTCATTCATCTTAATTTTAAAAAGATTGTTAGATTAGCAATTACACCTATTCACCCCCCTCTAGGTGTTTTTCAATTGGTATCAGAGCTTGGTTACTAGGCTCTTGGCTTAACAACCCTAGAGAGATCCTAATATTGCTAATCATTTCATTCATTCTCACTTAGTAAAGATGGCCGATGGTATTAAGACACCCCCTAAGTTTGATGGACTTAACTTTCCCATATGGAAGGTTAAGATGACCGTTTTCTTGCAATCTCTAGGTAGTCGAGTTGCAAAGGCCGTGACCAAACCCTTTAGTGCACCCTCCCGGTGATGAATCCACTTGGTCCGAAATAGAGACCAAAGAATTTGATGCCAATGCTAGGGCTCACTATGCACTTCTTCAAGCCCTTAATGATGATGATATAGCTAGAGTTATTCATTGCAAGTCCGCATATGAAATTTGGACACATTTGCTAGTTACACATGAGGGGACTTCACAAGTGAAGAGGGCTAAGATTGACCTTCTTCGGTCCCAATATGAGAATTTTTGCATGCAAGAAAATGAAACCATAAATGATATGGTTACAAGATTTACAAAGATCACTAATGGACTTTCTTCTCTAGGTGATGCTATCGACAACGATCAAAGAGTTAGAAAGATCATCCGGGCTCTTCCTCCTTCATGGGAAGTAAAAGCAACCACCTTGAAGGAACTCAATGACAAGGAGGAGATGGAGCTAATTGGTCTCATTGGGAACCTCAAAACCCATGAGATGGAGAGGAAAGTGAGGGAGGACATGACTCCTTCCAAGAAGAAGACAATAGCCTTCAAAAGTCAATCCACACACTCCGACGAAGACGATGAAGAAGAAGAAGATGACGAAGAGCTCTCACTTCTTGTGAAGAACGTCCGGAGGATGTAAAACAAGGCTAAATTTCAAGGAAGAAGGAGATGGCGAGGAGGTAAAGAAGAAAGGAAGATTATTTGCTTCAATTGTCAAAGGCCAGGACACATAGTGGCGAAGTATCCGGATAAAGTAAAGCCTTCCACCTCCAAGAAGCCCTACAAGAAGAAGGCAATGAAAGCTACATGGGATTCCGAGAGCGAATCCGAGGAGGAAATTGACACCGCTAACATGTGCTTCATGGCAAATGAAAGCACAAGTAAGGTAACCCCTTCCACTTCTCCAAATGATGAACTTTCCATGGATGAGTTAGGAGAAGCTTTTGTAGAATTATCACATAACTATGATTTTCTTAAGAAAAAGTATTTAAAAATGAAAAAGAAAAATGAATCTCTTAATCATCAAGTTTTTACTCTTTCTAAAGAAAAAGATGAATTACTTTCCACTCTTGTTTCCACCCAAAAAGATTTTGACAAGTATAAGATTTCTTGTAAAGGCAAGTCCCCACTAGTTGATTCTAATGAGATTACCATGCTTAAAGAAAGAATAGACTCATTAGGAATGGTTTTAAAAAATTGTGAGTTTAATAAAAAGAAGATTGAGGCTATGTTTCCTAAGAAACAAGCCCCTAAGAAAAATGTTTACCATGCTCATGCTTATGTTCATACCACACAACCTTTACATCGTGGCAAAACCCCCAAGACATGCTCACACTTCACACACACATCATGCATTTATGTATGGAAGAGTGTTCTCATGTTCACATTGTGGGCGGAAAGTGTTGGCCCAAGGTTACAATCAACCCATGTTTAGTGTATTTTGATGATTACAAAACATATTAGTTATTGGTACTAATATAAATTGTTGTTTAAGTGTGTTTCAGGTTTATATATTAAAGAGATGAATTCTTCCCTAAAGGAAGGTGTATTGGACTCAAGACAAGTCAAATTGGGCTCAAATTGCAATATTGAAGATCAAGAGAAGATAGCTCAAGTTGAAGTCTTGAAGACCATTGTAGTTTGTAAGTTTAGTTTTGTAAAGATAGAATATGTGAAATTTGGCTCTAGGATTTGCACACACATTTGTTTTATATGTTTCTATGTTTTCAAATATTTATTTCTAGGTTTATGCCTTAATTTATACATACATGTACCCAAAGCTTTACATCTTCAAAAACTTGTTTAAATACTTGTATATAAACTATTTTCAGCATAAAACTTAGCTTCAGATTTTTAAAGATTTTATACAAAATTTTCTATCTTAAAATCTGCCCAGAAAAACAGTTTTCCAGGCAGACCGGTCGACCGGCCCAGTCGACCGGCTGCTGTGCCCAGACATGCACAGGCTGTGCATGTCTGTCGGTCGACCGGACCTACATACCGGTCGACCGAAATTAGATGTTTGCTCTCTGTATCTTTCCGGTCGACTGGGTCGGTCGACCGGTAGAAGGAAACTGTGTTTCCTTTCTTGAGATCGGTCGACTGGCAGTCGACCGGAGCCATAACGGCTCTTTTGCCAGCTGGGTCCCGGTCGACCGGCAGTCGACCGGTAGGCCTGCAACACCTCCAACGGCTCTTTTCTCTTTGGCTGTTCTGAAAAACTGTTTTATTTTCTGTTTTAACAGACTTTTTAGAGGGTTGTTGGGTGCTTTTGCAGGTGATATTAGCTGAAAAAATCAGAGTTTTTTTAACCTATTCTCTCCCTATAAATAGTGGGAAATAGGCCTTAGTTATTTACCAAGAAAAATACAAGTTTTCATTGTTTTTCAAGAGAAAGAGAAAAAGAGTTTAAAGCTTTCATTTCCATTCTTTCAAATTGGTTTTTCAGTTGTTGTTTGATCTCTAATATCACTCTACAACTGAAGCTTTTCTCACCACACTTCATAGAGCCAAAAATTTCATATTCTTTCTATAGGTGAAGTTGTAAAAGAGTGAGAGTGTTTGTAAAAGAGTGTTGTGGTCTAGTTAAAGATCACTATTTGTAATTCTTGTTCTTGTGGAGACAAGCTCCTCGGTGGAGTTTCTTTGTAAGGTGAAGCTACGGGCTTGAGGTCTTTGGAGGCCTAACTTGTACGGGATCCTAAGGGGATAGTGGAAACCCTTCACGGAGGTGAAGGCGGGGACTAGAGCTACGGGCTCGAACCTCGAAACAAATCACTTTGTTTGCGATTGCTTTTGTGTCATCTTGTCTAATTCTCTCTTGCTTTACTTGCTTTCAATTTATTGCTTGAGAACTAACATTTTATTTGTGCAATCCTTACTTGTTTACTTTTCTTGCTATATTACTTGTGTACATTTCATCATCGCATTTCATACTTGGAATTGTTCGATTACACCTCAATACAACACGGTTGCATTACGCACCTCTAACCCATTTAAGGGGAATTGGGAGGAAGGAGTTCAGAACCTCGCAAGGGGTATTCGGCTCTTAGTCGTGTTTTGAGAGATCGTTGCATCACTCACTTAAGTAAAATTTAAAAAGAGTATTAGATTAGCAATTACACCTATTCACCCCCCCTCTAGGTGTATTTCAATTGGTATCAGAGCTTGGACTCTAGGATTTGGCTTAACAACCTTAGAGAGATCCTCATATTGCTAATCATTTCATTCATTTCCACATAGTAAACATGGCCGATGGTATTAAGACACCCCCTAAGTTTGATGGACTTAACTTTCCCATATGGAAGGTTAAGATGACTGTTTTCTTGCAATCTCTAGGTAGCCGAGTTGCAAAGGCCGTGACTAAACAATTTAGTGCCCCCGATGGTGATGAATCTACTTGGTCCGAAATTGAGACCAAGGAGTTTGATGCCAATGCTAGGGCTCATTATGCACTCCTACAAGCCCTCAATGATGATGACATAGCTAGAGTCATCCATTGCAAATCCGCCTATGAGATTTGGACCCATTTGCTAGTAACACATGAGGGGACATCACAAGTGAAGAGGGCCAAGATAGACCTTCTTCGGTCCCAATATGAAAATTTTTGCATGCAAGAGAATGAAACCATAGATGATATGGTTACTAAGTTTACAAAGATTACTAATGGTCTTGCTTCTCTAGGTGAAGAAATCAACAATGATCAAAGGGTGAGAAAGATCATCCGGGCTCTTCCTCCATCATGGGAAGTGAAAGCTACAACATTGAAGGAACTCAATGATAAAGATGAGATTGAGCTCATTGGACTCATTGGGAACTTGAAGACCCATGAAATGGAGAGAAAGGCAAGGGAGGACATGGCACCTACCAAAAAGAAGACCATTGCCTTCAAAAGTCATGCTACTTACTCCGACGAAGATGATGAAGAAGAAGATGACGAGGAGCTCTCACTTCTAGTCAAAAACGTCCGGAGGATGTACAACAAGGCAAAGTTCCAAGGACGGAGGAGATGGCAAGGAGGCAAGGAAGAAAGGAAGATCATTTGCTTTAATTGCCAAAAGCCGGGACACATAGTAGCGGAGTGTCCGGACCAAGTGAAGCCATCTTCATCCAAGAAGCCATACAAGAAGAAGGCTATGAAAGCAACATGGGATGACGAAAGTGAATCCGAGGAGGAGATCGACACCGCCAATATGTGCTTCATGGCAAATGAGAGCACAAGCAAGGTAACCCCCTCAACTCTTCTTGATGATGATTTATCCATGGATGAGCTAGGAGAAGCATTTGTAGAACTTTCTCAAAATTATGACTTCATGAAGAAAAAGTACTTGAAAATGAAAAGGATAATGAATCTTTGAATATTCAAGTGTTAAATCTTTCTAAAGAAAATAATGACTTGCATTCTTCTTTAGTTTCCACTAAAAATGATTTTGAAAAATATAAGATTGCTTGTAAAGGAAAGACCCCATTTGTAGACTCTAATGAGATTGCCATGCTTAAGGAAAGATTAGACTCATTAGATGTTGTTTTGAAAAAGTGTAGTGAATTTGATAAGAAGAAGATGGAGAATATGTTTCCTAAGAAACAAGCTCCTAAGAAAAATATTCATCATGCTCATGCTCATGCTCATGTACATGCTACACAACCTATGCATCATGGTAAACCCCCAAAGCATGCTCACACTTCACACACACACCATGCATTCATGTATAGAAAAGTGTACTCATGTTCACATTGTGGACGGAAAGGACACTTAGCTAATTTTTGTTATGATAGACTAAGTGCATCACATCATAATGTTTGGGTTCGTAACACTAACTTTCAAGGACCCAAGAAAGTTTGGGTACCAAAGTCAACTATTGTTTTAAATGATGTAGGTACTTTCCAAAGCTCAAAGACGTAGAGGTTTATGGTATCTTGATAGCGGTTGCTCAAGACACATGACTTGGGACATCAACAACTTTGCAACCCTATCAAGATATCATGAAGGTGGCACCGTCACCTTCGGAGATGACGCCAAGGGTAAAATCATCGGTATTGGTAATGTAAAACTTGGCACCTCTCCTTTAATTGAAAATGTAGTTTTAGTTGATGGCCTCAAGCATAATCTCTTGAGTGTTAGTCAACTTTGTGATAAAGGTTTTGATGTAGTTTTTGACAATGTTGCTTGTAAAGTAATTGATAGAACTTCCAATGTTTGTGTATTTTCCGGTTTTCGTGAAAGCAATGTTTATATGATTGATATGCTAAATATGTCTTGTAATATAACATGTTTAAAAGCCCTCGATGACGACTCTTGGTTATGGCATAGGAGATTAGGCCACGTTTCATTTGACCATATTTCTAGGCTTAACTCTAAGGAAATGGTGAAGGGTATTCCTTCATTGAACTTTGAAAAGGACCGAGTTTGTGACGCATGTCAATTTGGGAAACAAACTAAGTCCTCATTCAAATCAATTAAGGATATCATGTCATCACGTCCATTGGAGCTAATCCACATGGATTTATTTGGCCCAACTCAAACCAAAAGTTTAAGTGGGAGTAGATTTGCTTATGTTTTAGTAGATGATTTTTCGCGTTTTACTTGGGTTTATTTTCTTGAACATAAAAGTCAAACCTTTTCACATTTTCAAGCCTTTAAGAAAAGAGTTGAAAAGGAAAATGACTCCTCAATAATTAAAATAAGAAGTGATAGAGGAGGTGAGTTCATTAACCTTCCCTTTACCACTTTTTGTGAGGAACATGGAATAAAACATGAACTTTCTTGTCCTAGAACTCCACAACAAAATGGAGTAGTTGAGCGGAAAAATCGTACTTTACAAGAGATGGCTAGGACAATGTTAAATGAATATGGTCTACCACATTATTTGTGGGCCGAGGCCGTTCATACTTCATGTTACATTGCAAATCGTGTTTTCCTATGTAAAAATACTACTAAGACTTCTTATGAGATGTATTTTTCTAGAAAACCCAATGTTTCTTATTTCAAAGTGTTTGGTTGCAAATGTTTTGTTTTAAATACAAATATTAATTTGGGAAAATTTGATGCAAAAGCATATGAGGCTATTTTTGTAGGTTACTCAAATACTAGTAAGGCTTATAGAGTCTTCAATAGGTCAACTTTGACTATTGAGGAATCTATTCATGTTAAATTTGAGGAATCTAACAAGTTTGTTAAGAATTGTGTAGAAATTGATGCTTTAGATGAAGGCTTGGAGAAAGTGACCTTGGAGGATGCTTCTACCATGGGAGACAAGCCAAAGGATGGTGATGGAAGTGAAGCCAAAGTGGAAGAGGCTCAAGGAAATGAACATCGAGCAAATGAAGAGGAGCCCTCTCAACCACTACCAAAGGATTGGAGATTCAATCCTCATCATCCCAAGGACCTCGTCATAGGTGAAGTATCAAAAGGGGTAACCACTCGCTCTAAGATTCAAGATTTTTGTGGTAATTTTGCTTTTATTTCACACATAGAACCTAAAAATGTCCTCGAGGCCGAGGCCGATTCATATTGGTTGCTAGCTATGCAAGAGGAGCTCAATCAATTTGAGCGCAACCAAGTTTGGCACCTTGTTCCTAGGCCCCAAGATAGACCAACTATTGGCACTAAATGGATCTTTAAGAACAAGTTGGATGAATCGGGTAATGTAGTTAGAAACAAGGCTAGGTTAGTTGCCCAAGGTTACACTCAAATCGAGGGAATCGATTTTGAAGAAACCTTTGCACCCGTAGCACGGCTCGAAGCCATACGGATGACCTTAGCATATGCCTCATTTAAAGATTTTAAGTTATTTCAAATGGATGTAAAGAGTGCTTTTCTTAATGGTTATATTGATGAGGAGGTGTATGTTGAACAACCCCCCGGGTTTGTTGATCCTACACACCCTAATTATGTTTATAAATTAGATAAAGCACTATATGGTTTTAAAACAAGCCCCTAGGGCTTGGTATGAAAGATTGTCTTCATTTTTGCTTTCAAATGATTTTAAGAAAGGAAAAGTTGATAAAACATTATTTACCAAACATATAGATCTAGATATCCTCATAGTTCAAATTTATGTTGATGACATTATTTTTGGATCTACTAATGTTTCACTTTGCAAGAATTTTGAGTCATGCATGAAAAAGGAATTCGAGATGTCTATGATGGGAGAGCTCAACTTCTTCCTTGGACTTCAAATCAAGCAACGTAGTGATGGGACATTCATCAACCAAGCCAAGTACACCAAAGAACTCATCAAGAGGTTCGGGCTTGAAGGATCCAAAGTAGCAAAGACTCCCATGGCAACCACTACGAAACTTGACAAGGACGAACAAGGTAAGGAAGTAGACATCAAATTATTTCGTAGCATGATTGGTAGTTTACTCTATCTTACGGCTAGTAGGCCGGATATAATGTTTTCCGTCTGTTTATGTGCACGTTTTCAATCATGTCCTAAGGAATCACACTTAATAGCGGTAAAACGCATAATTAGGTATCTTAAGGGCACAATTGATTTAGGTTTGTGGTATCCGAAAACTAACCAATTTACTATGACTAGTTATTCGGATGCCGACTATGCCGGTTGTAGGGTAGATAGGAAGAGCACAAGTGGCACTTGCCAATTCTTGGGCAATTGTCTTGTGTCTTGGTCTTCCAAAAAGCAAAATAGTGTAGCCCTTTCAACCGCCGAGGCGGAGTATGTAGCAGCCGGAGCTTGTTGTGCACAAGTACTTTGGATGAAACATACTCTTCTCGATTTTGATTTACATTTTGATCATGTTAAGATTTATTGTGATAATACTAGTGCTATTCACATGACCAAAAATGCTAATCAACATAGTAAAACCAAACATATAGACATTAGATATCATTTTCTTAGAGATCACTTTGAAAAAGGTGACATAGATATTGATTTTGTTTCCACAGATTTTCAACTTGCAGATATTTTCACAAAACCTTTAGATTATGCAAGATTTTCATTTATTTGTGGTAAATTGAATGTATGTAAGATTGATACTTAAAATATCTTAGTTTGTTTTGTTTTGGTTTCTAATATGTTTGTTTTGTTTGTCTTAAAATTTTTTTTAACCCTTTTTGATGTATGACAAAAAGGGGGAGAAATATAATATATATTAGTTTTGGGAGAAAATATATGGAGAAAAATGTGGTTTGTTTTAAATTTTGTTATTCCTTATGATAGTTTATTTTTTTTGGTGATGATATTTTTCAATGCTTTATGTATGTTTACATAGTGTTCATATTCATGTTAAATACATAGCATTGTTTAAGGGGGAGCTTTCCAAGCTCTTTCTTCTTTTATTTGTTTAATAACTCATATGTTTTGTCATCATCAAAAAGGGGGAGATTGTTGGCCCAAGGTTACAATCAACCCATGTTTAGTGTATTTTGATGATTACAAAACATATTAGTTATTGGTACTAATATAAATTGTTGTTTAAGTGTGTTTCAGGTTTATATATTAAAGAGATGAATTCTTCCCTAAAGGAAGGTGTATTGGACTCAAGACAAGTCAAATTGGGCTCAAATTGCAATATTGAAGATCAAGAGAAGATAGCTCAAGTTGAAGTCTTGAAGACCATTGTAGTTTGTAAGTTTAGTTTTGTAAAGATAGAATATGTGAAATTTGGCTCTAGGATTTGCACACACATTTGTTTTATATGTTTCTATGTTTTCAAAATATTTATTTCTAGGTTTATGCCTTAGTTATACATACATGTACCCAAAGCTTTACATCTTCAAAAACTTGTTTAAATACTTGTATATAAACTATTTTCAGCATAAAACTTAGCTTCAGATTTTTAAAGATTTTATACAAAATTTTCTATCTTAAAATCTGCCCAGAAAAACAGTTTTCCAGGCAGACCGGTCGACCGGCCCAGTCGACCGGCTGCTGTGCCCAGACATGCACAGGCTGTGCATGTCTGTCGGTCGACCGGACCTACATACCGGTCGACCGAAATTAGATGTTTGCTCTCTGTATCTTTCCGGTCGACTGGGTCGGTCGACCGGTAGAAGGAAACTGTGTTTCCTTTCTTGAGATCGGTCGACTGGCAGTCGACCGGAGCCATAACGGCTCTTTTGCCAGCTGGGTCCCGGTCGACCGGCAGTCGACCGTAGGCCTGCAACACCTCCAACGGCTCTTTCCTCTTTGGGCTGTTCTGAAAAACTGTTTTATTTTCTGTTTTAACAGACTTTTTAGAGGGTTGTTGGGGTGCTTTTGCAGGTGATATTAGCTGAAAAAATCAGAGTTTTTTTAACCTATTCTCTCCCTATAAATAGTGGGAAATAGGCCTTAGTTATTTACCAAGAAAAATACAAGTTTTCATTGTTTTTCAAGAGAAAGAGAAAAAGAGTTTAAAGCTTTCATTTCCATTCTTTCAAATTGGTTTTTCAGTTGTTGTTTGATCTCTAATATCACTCTACAACTGAAGCTTTTCTCACCACACTTCATAGAGCCAAAAATTTCATATTCTTTCTATAGGTGAAGTTGTAAAAGAGTGAGAGTGTTTGTAAAAGAGTGTTGTGGTCTAGTTAAAGATCACTATTTGTAATTCTTGTTCTTGTGGAGACAAGCTCCTCGGTGGAGTTTCTTTGTAAGGTGAAGCTACGGGCTTGAGGTCTTTGGAGGCCTAACTTGTACGGGATCCTAAGGGGATAGTGGAAACCCTTCACGGAGGTGAAGGCGGGGACTAGAGCTACGGGCTCGAACCTCGAAACAAATCACTTTGTTTGCGATTGCTTTTGTGTCATCTTGTCTAATTCTCTCTTGCTTTACTTGCTTTCAATTTATTGCTTGAGAACTAACATTTTATTTGTGCAATCCTTACTTGTTTACTTTTCTTGCTATATTACTTGTGTACATTTCATCATCGCATTTCATACTTGGAATTGTTCGATTACACCTCAATACAACACGGTTGCATTGCGCACCTCTAACCCATTTAAGGGGAATTGGGAGGAAGGAGTTCAGAACCTCGCAAGGGGTATTCGGCTCTTAGTCGTGTTTTGAGAGATCGTTGCATCACTCACTTAAGTAAAATTTAAAAAGAGCATTAGATTAGCAATTACACCTATTCACCCCCCCTCTAGGTGTATTTCAGAAAGGGCACTTAGCTAATTTTTGCTATGATAGACTAAGTGCATCTCATCATAATGTTTGGGTTCGCAACACTAACTTTCAAGGACCCAAGAAATTTGGGTACCAAAGTCAACTATTTTGCTAAATGATGTAGGTACCATCCAAGGCCCAAAGACATAGAGGATTGTGGTATCTTGATAGTGGTTGCTCAAGGCACATGACTTGGGACATCAACAACTTTGAAACCCTATCAAGATACCATGAAGGTGGCACCGTCACCTTCAGAGATGATGCCAAAGGTAAAATCATCGGTATTGGTAATGTAAAACTCGGCACATCCCCTTTAATTGAGAATGTTGTTTTAATTGATGGCCTCAAGCATAACCTCTTGAGTGTTTGTCAACTTTGTGATAAAGGTTTTGATGTAGTTTTTGATAATGTAGCTTGTAAAGTAATTGATAGAATTTCTAATACTTGTGTGTTTTCCGGTTTTCGTGAAAGTAATGTTTATAGATAGATATGTCTAATATGTCTTGTAATATTACTTGTTTAAAAGCCCTCGATGACGACTCTTGGTTGTAGCATAGAAGATTAGGCCATATTTCATTTGACCATATATCTAGGTTAACACAAAGGAAATGGTGAAAGGTATTCCTTGTTTGAGTTTTGAAAAGGACCGAGTTTGTGACGCATGTCAATTTGGGAAACAAACTAATCTTCTTTCAAGTCAATTAAGGATATCATGACATCACGTCCTTTGGAGTTAATCCATATGGATCTATTTGGCCCTACACAAACCAAAAGTTTAAGTGGGAATAGATTTGCATTTGTTTTGGTTGATGACTTTTCACGATTTACTTGGGTTTTCTTTCTTGAACACAAAAATCAAGCTTTCTCATATTTCCAAACCTTTAAGAAAAGAGTTGAAAAAGAAAAAGAGTCTTCAATTTTAAGAATAAGAAGTGATAAGGAGGTGAGTTCATTAACCTACCCTTTATCACTTTTTATGAAGAACATGGAATTAAGCATGAACTTTCTTGTCCTAGAACTCCACAACAAAATGGAGTAGTTGAACAAAAATCGAACTTTATAAGAGATGGCTAGGACAATGCTAAGTGAATATGGTCTACCACATTATTTGTGGGCCGAGGCCGTTAATACATCATGCTATATATCAAATCGTGTTTTCTTGTGTAAAAATACTTCAAAGACTTCTTTTGAAATGTACTTTTCTAGAAAACCAAATGTTTCATATTTCAAGGTTTTGGATGCAAATGTTTTGTTTTAAATACAAAAGATAATTTAGAAAAATTTGATGCTAAAGCTTATGAGGCAATTTTTGTGGGGTTATTCTAATACTAGTAAAGCTTATAGAATCTTCAATAGATCATCTTTGACTATTGAGGAATCTATACATGTTAAGTTTGAAGAATCTAACTTGTTTGTTAAGAATGTTGTAGAAATGATGCTTTGGATGAAGGTTTGGAGAAAGTGACCTTGGAGGATACACCAACTATGGGAGACAAACCAAAGGATGATGAAGGAAGTGAAGCTAAAGTAGAAGAGGCTCAAGGAAATGAAATCAAACAAATGAAGTGGAGCCTACTCAACAACTTCCAAAGGATTGGAGATACAATCCTCATCATCCCAAGGACCTCGTCATAGGTGAAGTATCTAAGGGGTAACCACTCGCTCTAAACTTCATGATTTTTGTGGACATTATGCTTTTATTTCTCATGTTGAACCCAAGAACGTCCTCGAAGCCGAGGCCGATTCATATTGGTTGCTAGCCATGCAAGAGGAACTCAATCAATTTGAGCGCAACCATTTGGCACCTTGTTCCTAGGCCCCACGATAGACCAACAATTGGTACTAAGTGGATCTTTAAGAACAAGTTGGATGAATCGGGTAACGTTGTTAGGAATAAAGCTAGGTTAGTTGCCCAATGTTACACTCAAATCGAAGGAATCGATTTTAAGAAACCTTTGCACCCGTAGCACGGCTTGAAGCCATACGGATGACACTAGCATTTGCCTCATATAAAGATTTTAAATTATTTCAAATGGATGTTAAAAGTGCTTTTCTAAATGGTTTTATTGAAGAGGAGGTGTATGTTGAACAACCACCCGTGTTTGTTGATCCTACACATCCGGATTTTGTGTTTAAATTAGATAAAGCTCTTTTATGGTTTAAAACAAGCCCTAGGGCTTGGTATGAAAGACTTTCTTCATTTTTGATTTCAAATGATTTTAAAAAAGGTAAAATTGACACCACTTTGTTTACAAAACATGTAGAAAATGACATTCTTATTGTGCAAATTTATGTAGATGATATTATTTTTGATTCTACTAATGAATCTCTTTGCCAAGCTTTTGAATCATGCATGAAGGATGAATTTGAAATGTCTATGATGGGGGAACTCAACTATTTCCTTGAACTCCAAATCAAGCAAAGGAAGGATGGGATCTTCATCAATCAAGCCAAGTACACAAAGGAACTCATCAAGAGATTCGGACTTGAAGGCGCTAGAGTGAGCAAAACTCCCATGGCAACAACTACCAAGCTTGATAAGGATGAACAGGGTAAAAAGTGTAGACATTAAACTTTATCGTAGCATGATTGGTAGTTTATTGTATTTGACGGCTAGTAGGCCGGATATCATGTTTTCCGTTTGTCTTTGTGCTCGTTTCAATCATGTCCTAAGGAGTCTCATTTAGTAGCGGTAAAACGCATTATTAAATACCTTAAGGGCACTATTGAAATGGGTTTGTGGTATCCGAAAACGGACTATTTGATATGAAGAGTTTTTCGGATGCCGACTATGCGGGTTGTAGGGTAGATAGGAAGAGCACAAGTGGAACATGTCAATTCCTTGGTAATTGTCTTGTATCTTGGTCTTCCAAAAGCAAAATTCGGTAGCCCTTTCAACCGCCGAGGCGGAGTATGTTGCGGCCGGAGCTTGTTGTGCACAAGTTCTTTGGATGAAACATACTCTCCTCGACTATGATTTACACTTGATCATGTTAAAATATTTTGTGATAATACTAGTACAATTCACATACAAAGAATGCAAATCAACATAGTAAAACCAAACACATTGATTAGGTATCACTTTCTTGAGATCATTATGAGAAAGGTGATATTGATATTGATTATGTTTCTACCGATTTTCAACTTGCCGATATTTTTACTAAACCATTGGATTATGCTAGATTTTTCCTTTATTTGTGGGTGAGTTGAATGTTTGCATTATGGATTTTTAAAGATAAATTTTTTAAATGTTTTGTTTGCTTTGTTTAACCTTTTTGATGTATGACAAAAGGGGGAGAAAAAGAAAAAGAGTTTTGTGTTTATTGTGTTTTGTTGTGTATTTTGAGTTTTTAAACAAAACTATGTGTTTTCAATGCCTTATGTATTTAGCTTTTCATAGCATTATTGATACATAGCATTATTGAGGGGGAGCTTTCCAAGCTCTTCTTCCATTTTTTTGTTTAAATAACGTATATGTTTTTGTCATCATCAAAAGGGGAGATTATGGCCCAAGGTTACAATCACCCTTGTTTAGTGTGTTTTGATGATTACAAAACATATTAGTTATTTGTACTAATATTGTTTATTGGTTAGTATGTTTCATGGATCTAACTCATCTAGAAGGTTTATCCCTATAAGAAAATGTTTTGGACTCAAGTCAACTCAAATTGGGCTCAAGGATCAGTGTTGAAGACCTTATGGTGAAAGCCCTCTTGAAGCACTTGTAGTACTTAGAACCAATGTAAGAATTAGATTGTTAAAGTTTGAGTTTTGGAAATTGGCTCTAGGATACACACACACGTTTTTTTTTTTTTTTTGTATTAAAGTTTTCATGATCAAAATTTAGGTTTTCATGCCTTAGTAATATTTATACATGACCCTAATTTTTACAAATATAAATATCATGTTTTTTTGATCATGTATGTATACCCTTTCCAGCATGTTACTTAGCTTTCCATACTTCAAAATATTTTTTTTTACAAAAATTTCCAAGTCCCAAAATCCTGCTGTTTTTTTTTTCCTGTTTCAGGCTGACCGGCCGACCGGCCCGGTCAACCGGCGCCAGTGCCAGGACGTGCACAAATGTGCACGTCTGTCGGTCGACCGCCCGGGTTAACCGACTGTGAGCAGTTGCTCTCGGGTTTTTCTGGGTCGACCGCCCGGTCGACCGCCAGAAGAAAAATGTGTTTTGTCTTATAGGACGGTCGACCAGCCTGGTCGACCCGAGCCAACGGCTCTTTGCCAGCTGAGCTGGCGGCCGACCGGCCCGGTCGACCGCCAAGCCTGCAAAAGCCCAACGGCTCTTTCCTCTTTTGTGCAATTCTGAAATCTGTTTTTTGGACTGTTTTTTGGCAGACTTTTTCAGGGTTTTCCAGAATTTTTTCAGAGCAAATAAGGTCAAAATAAATTGTTTTTAACTTATTTCTCTCCCTATAAATAGTGGAGAAGAGTTTCTTGCAAAACACCAAGAAAAATCCTCAAGTTTTCAAAGTTTTCAAAGAGAAAAGAAAAGTGTTTAAGCTCTCCATTTCCAACTCATTCTTGAGCTAGTTTTCAGTTGTGTTCCCTAGCAAAAATCATCTCTACAACTGAGTTTTTCTCACTACACTTCATAGAGCCAAAAATCCCTTACTCATTCTATAAGGAAGTTGTAAAAGAGTGAGAATTTGTAAAAGAGTTTAGTGATCTTGTTGTGATCACTTTTGGTTACTTGTTCCTCTTCTTGTTCTAGTGGAGACACCTCTTCGGTAGAGGTTATTGTAATTGGTGGAGCTCGGTGCTCGGGTCTTCGGTAGACCGTTGTAAGCGTCCTCGGTGGATAGTGGAAACCCTTCACGGAGGTGAAGGCGGGGAGTAGAGCGGTGGCTCGAACCTCGAAACAAATACTTGTGTTTACGATTGTCTTTTGCTCTTGCTCTCTATTTTGCTTTACTTTCAATTGCTCTCTATTGCTTATTGTTTCAAGTATTTTTGCTTCCTCTACTTGTGATATCTTGTGTGCTCTTCATCATTGCCTATTATTCATTCATTGATATTTTGTCGATCAATTCTCATACATAAGGTTGCATTGCGCACCTCTAACCCATTCAAGGGGAATTGGGAGGAAGGAGTTCAGAACCTCTCACGGGGTATTCGGCTCTTAGTCTTGTTTTGAGAGATCGTTGCATCATTCATTCATCTTAATTTTAAAAGATTGTTAGATTAGCAATTACACCTATTCACCCCCCCCCCCTCTAGGTGTTTTTTCACTAGGGTTTCTTGATACTATATATACCATGAGTAGGGTTCCCTCTCCACCAACAACAACAAGAATAATCATCTCTCTCTTAGAGGCCTCTCATCTCCTCTAAGGATAATGAAGAGAACTTGTGGCTGGAGAGAAGAATCCTCTCCTTCAACCCGGCGTCCTCGAGATCGTGTAACCTTCGGTATCCTCTTCGTAATGGAATCAGGTATGCCTAAAACTCTCCTTCCCTTTGATCATGATAAAGAGGCTTACAGTATATGTAGATCTTGTATGGAATAAATTTAGATCTAACAACTCCTGCAAGCAGCGACAAGAAGCCCTTGGTTTTCTTCATTTTTGAGTATTTTTTGTGTGGAAAATCTTTTCAGAAAAAATTCGGATCATGTTTGTGAGCTACACAAACATATTATAAGAGATTATAAGAGTTTCAATTCACAAATCAAAGAGAGTCCTTTGGAACAGAGAAGAGCAGATCGATGAAAGAGAGGGTTTAAAGAGAAAATTAATGATTTAAATTCTGAGACAGGAATGATAAGGTGGACAAGGAGTTCGGCGGGAATTCTTTTTCCCCACATTATCATGTCGGTTCTCAGAAGAACCGAAGTGAATAAGCGGGAATTGTGAAATGTATATTTATTTAATTTTGAAAATGTCATGATATGATAGTTTTATTTACAAAATTGTCACCACATTTTTTTTCACGTCAGTTTATCTACGTGAGCCGCGTGAAATGTGCGACGTAAAAGATCAAATCTGTACTAGGGACACCAATAACACAAATATGAATTCTGAGAAAAATAAAAGTAATTTTATTCATTTCTAGAAGAGATACCAAAATAATAAATTTAAAGAAATATTGAAATATTTCAAGAAAAAACAAAAAGAGTTCAAACTGTAACTTAAAATTCAAAGCGAGATAAAATTCAAAAAGATTTAAAAATTAAAAAAAACTGCTGAAAATTGTAATTCAAATCTTCATCATAATAAGAAAGTTATTTTTCGAGTTTCTAAAATTTAAATTTTTGAGTCATAATTGTATTAAAATTAATTTAAGAGTTTATTTTTTTAATAAAATAAGTAGTAAATTAAAAATAAGTTTGATTTTGAGCTGAATTTGTATTGTTTTAGTAGAAAAAAATATGGTCAAAATTTTTAGTTGAATGAGCTTCTATCAAAGGAGTGAAAAAAGAGGAGAGAGAATTTATAGTTCATAAAAATTTGAATAAAAATATTTTATTTTTAAATTCTTCAAATAAAATTTTATGTTCTCCTACAAAGAAAATCAATAGTAATGTGGTGTAACACGACATCCACATTGATTTTAATCATAGATGAATTAAAGATGCTTTCCTTTCTCCTGTGCCTTCTTTGATAGATGCTCAAGATTAATCCAACATATTTAATTAAGGAATCTAAATCGCACCCACTAATTACATCTAGAAGAGCCTTGCACTTGGGTAAGAATAACTTGTTGGAGGAGAGAGTACAGTAGAGGAAGTGAAGTCATGCCAGGTGCTGTTGAAGACTGCCAAGGAGTCTACGACGAAAGGCGACGGAACAGCAGGCAGGAAAAACGAAGCAGCAGCAGAAAAGACAGTGGTCGGTCGACCGGACCGGTCGACCGACGTGCACGAAGTGCACAGGTGCTCCCAGGTTTCTTCGGTCGACCGACCGGTCGACCGAAGAGGGTCTTGGTTGCGTCGGTCGACCGGAAAGGGTCTCTGTAAGCAACCCAACTCTCTGTTTGTTTCGGTCGACCGGCTTGGTCGACCGTAAGAGGGAGTCGGTCGACCGGCCGGTCGACCGAAAGTCGGGTTTTGGGCGAAATCTGTTGTTTCGGGAAGTTATGTATTTAAGCCCTGGTTGTAATTTTCTAGGGTTAAGAGTGCTGAGAAAAAGTATAGCTGTTGACTCTCTTGTGTTGATAGAGATCTAGAGCTATTGTAATCCATCTTCCATAAAGAAATCTCTCTCCGTGAATTGCCCCGAGGACGTAGGCAAGTTGGCCGAACCTCGTTAGATCTGGTTTTTTGCGATTGGCTGTTCTTCTAGTTTGTTTTCATTGTTCTTGGTGATTGAGATCTTTGTTTTCATTGTTCTTGGTGATTGAGATCAGGTTGGATCTTCTAAGGGTTGTTGTCTCCGAGCACAACAAGTGGTATCAGAGCGTTCAGGTTACGCTTGGGATATTCTGAAGATTCGAAGGGCTCCAGATCTGATCAGGTGGAGATCGTGTGTCGATCTCAGGTCAGAGGCATTGGTGTTCAAGGAGATCGTGTGTCGATCTCAGGTGGACACAGGGAGGGCTCGTTGAATCAGGGGTGGAATAGATCTGGTGAGAAACTCAAGCTAGGGTTTCAAGGTAGAGGTAAAAAAAAAAAAAAAACACTTTTTTTTATCTCAGAAATAGATCTATTTTGCAAGTATTTGATCTTCCGCATAGTTAGAGGGTCAAGGAAAGGATCTCAATGGCAGAGGAATCTAAGTCTATTAAAACAATGAACAACTCCAGGATTGAAGTTGTTAAGTTCAATGGAACTAACAATTTCGGGATGTGGAGGTGTGAGGTTATGGATGCGTTGAATGCACAGAACCTCGAGGACACGCTCCTTTTGGAGAAGAAGAAGGATACTACCACTGATGATGAGTGGGCAAAAATGAACAGGTCGGCATGTGGCCTGATTCGCTCATGTTTGTCACAAGATATCAAATATTCTGTTCAACATGAGAAGTCAGCAAAGGATATGTGGAATACCCTCGAGAAGAAGTACCTGACAAAGAGCGTGGAGTCAAGGCTGCAGCTTAAGAGCAAGCTGTATTTGTTCAGGATGCAGAGGGGAAGCACAGTAAATGAGCACCTCAACAGGTTTACAAAGCTTCTTACGGATTTGCTAAATGTGGATGCCATTATAAGTGAGGAAGACAAGTCAGTCATTCTTCTGAACTCTCTTTCCACCGGAGGAGTATGAAATATTTACAATGACATTCATAAATGGAAGGCAAACCTTAGACTATGATGAGATATCGTCAGCACTGATGAGTTATGAGAAAAGGAAGAATGAGAAACATTCTGGCAGATCTAGTTCATCAGCAGAGGCTTTGGAGGTAAGAGGCAGGAGCTCATCAAGGAAAGGCAAGGAGGTGAGAGGAAGATCGAAGTCAAGACCGGGCTTAAGGGATCTTAAGAAAGACCAGTGCATGTATTGCAAAGATTTTGGGCACTGGAAAGTTGACTGTCCAAAGTACAAGGGGAAGAAGAAGGAATCAAAATCTGAGGCAAATCTGGCAAGAGTGACAAAGGCTGCTAGCAATAAATCACAGGCAGAGGATTCAGATTCAGATTCTTCGGTATTCTCGTTTTCAGTTACTACTCCTGTTGTAGGTTACTCGGGGGAAAACGAGTGGATCCTGGACACAGGTGCTACATATCATGTATGCCCTAATCGAGATTGGTTTACTAGTCTTGAGAAGCTGGAGGGATGTTCGGTCGTCATGGGCGATGATCATCCATGCATCATGGAGGGTGTAGGCACAATTCCTATCAGGATGTTCGACGGGATGGTAAGGGAGCTGAAGGAAGTGAGATATGTCCCTCAGCTGAAGAGGAACTTGATCTCAGTAGGTGTTTTGGAATCATTAGGGCTCGGAGTGTCTATTAAAGAAGGTGTTCTTAAAATGACGAAGGGCTCAATGGTGGTGTTGAAGGCCAACCGCAGGAATAATTTGTATTACTTGAAGGGTAGTACAGTGACAGGGCAGGTGGCAGCTTCGACCAGTCAGAAGGAAGATCTAACCCGGCTATGGCACATGAGGCTGGGACATGCAGGGGAGAAATCTATGCAAGCTCTTGTGAGGAAAGGGCTACTGAAGGGTGCAGAGACCTGCAAACTGGATCTGTGTGAACATTGCATCATAGGCAAGAAGACAAAGGTGAAGTTTGAAACAGCTTCACACTGCACCGAAGGCATTCTTGATTATGTGCACACAGATGTATGGGGACCCACAAAGACTGCATCAATAGGGGGAACCCACTACTTTGTGTCGTTTATCGATGATTATTCTAGGCGGTGCTGGGTGTACACCATGCGACACAAGAATGAAGTCCTAGAATTGTTTGTGAAGTGGAAGGTTAATCAGGAAAGGAGTACAGGAAGAAAAGTCAAGGTCCTTCGTTCTGACAACGGAGGAGAGTACAAGTCAGACCCTTTCCAGAAGCTATGTCTTGATGAGGGCATAGAGAGGCACTTCACAGTAAGGGAAACTCCGCAACAGAATGGGGTGGCTGAAAGAATGAACCGAACTTTGCTAGAGAAGGTTCGGTGCATATTGTCAAATGCAGGATTACCAAAGAAGTTCTGGGCTGAAGCTTTGGGGTATGCATGCCATCTCGTCAATAGGTTGCCGTCATCTGCAATAGGGGGTAAGACCCCCCTTGAAGCTTGTCGGGTAAAGCTGCAGGAGATTATGATGTGCTCAGGATATTTGGATGTTCAGCCTACTATCACGTAAAAGAAGACAAATTGGATCCGAGAGCAAAGAAAGGTGTGTTTTGTTGGCTTCAAGAAAGGAACCAAGGGGTTCAAGATCTGGGACCAACAGGACAACAAATTCATAATCAGCAGATGTCACTTTTGATGAGGCCTCTATGATGAAGCCTACAGTCTCTCAGCAGGTGGAGACTAAGAAGACCAAGGAGCTATTGCAGCAGGTGGAGAGTGATGCAGATCCACCATCTCTAGAAGACTCAGTATCTGTGAGGATCATTCCTGAGGTGACACAGGGAGGTGATCAAGTTGCAGAAGAAGATGCTGAGGTTGTTGAAGAGGATCAGGAACAGGTTATGGATACAGTTCCAGATCCCACTGCAGTTGGAAGACCAAGGAGGAATACTAGGAGACCTGGCTGGCTCACTACAGACATGGTGATTGCACATGCACTTCCAGTTGTTGAAGAAGCCATTCCATCTACTTTCAGGGAAGCTGAAATCAGTTCAGAAGCGGAGTTATGGAAAGGGGCCATGAATGAAGAGATGAAGTCTCTTTATAAGAACACACATGGGAACTGACCAAGTTGCCCACGGGGAAGAAAGCCATAGGGTGTAAGTGGGTATTTGCTAAGAAGCAGGGATCACTCCAAGAAGACAATGTGCGCTACAAGGCAAGGCTGGTGGCTAAAGGCTACGCACAGAGAGAAGGGATCGACTACAACGAGGTGTTCTCCCCAGTTGTAAAACACTCGTCTATTCGGATCCTATTGGCCTTGGTGGCACAGAATGAGTTGGATCTTGACCAACTTGATGTGAAGACCGCCTTTCTCCACGGCGATCTTGAGGAGGAGATCTACATGACTCAGCCCACAGGTTACAAAACTGCAGGGAAAGAGGAGTTAGTATGCAAGCTGAAGAAATCACTGTACCGTTTAAAGCAGTCTCCAAGACAATGGTACAAGCGATTTGACAGCTTCATCAGGAAGAAGAAGTACACAAGAAGCCATTATAATCCATGTGTGTACTACAACAAGTTATCATCTGGTGAGTATGTCTATCTACTACTTTACGTAGATGATATGCTAATTGCTTCTAGGTCAAGATCTGCAATTGATTCTCTGAAGAAGACTTTATCGTCTGAGTTCGAGATGAAGGACCTGGGGGAAGTAAGGAAAGTATTGGGTATGGAGATCACAAGGGACAGGAAAGCTGGCAGGATTAGCTTGACTCAGAAGGGCTATCTGGAGAAGGTACTGCAGAGATTTAATATCGGGAAAGATACAAAGACTGTAAGTACACCAATGGCGCCGCACTTCAAGTTGTCAGCGAAGATGTCTCCAAGGAGTGTTCAGGAGCGTGAACATATGACTCATGTACCATATGCCAATGCAGTGGGAAGCTTGATGTATGCAATGGTGTGTACAAGGCCGGATCTATCACAGGCAGTTTCCATGGTTAGCAGATATATGCATGATCCAGGTCAGGGTCATTGGGAAGCAGTGAAGTGGATCCTGAGGTATATCAAGGGTACTGTTGATGTAGGCCTCGTGTTTGAGAAGGACAACACTGGGAAGCAAGAATGCATAGGGTACGTGGATTCAGACTATGCAGGTGATCTTGACAAACGCCGGTCGACGACAGGGTATGTATTCACATTCTCGCAGGCACCGGTGAGTTGGCGCTCCACACTTCAGTCCACAGTCGCATTGTCGACTACAGAGGCAGAGTATATGGCCTTGACCGAGGCCATGAAGGAGGCGATTTGGCTTCAGGGATTGCTAGATGACTTGGGAGTGGAACAGGAGATCTTGAAGATACACTGTGACAGTATGAGTGCCATTTATTTGGCAAGGAACCAAGTCTACCACGCAAGGACGAAGCACATCGATGTCAGGTATCACTTTGTTCGGGAGATTCTGGAGGAAGATGACATCAATTTATTGAAGATTCATACTTCGGAGAATCCGGCCGATATGCTTACAAAGGTGGTGTCGGGAGTAAAGTTTGCACACTGCAAAGACTTGCTCCAGATTCTTCAGGTGAATTGAGCTTGCTGAAGCTCATGTGGATGAACTACGGATGGCTTGATCCTTGGGCAAGGGGTACGTAGGCAACCAGATTGGTGCAGCCGCTTTCGAGTCGGTGTTCGGCTCAGATTTAACAATCTTCACCGAGGTGGAGAATTGTTGGAGGAGAGAGTACAGTAGAGGAAGTGAAGTCATGCCAGGTGCTGTTGAAGACTGCCAAGGAGTCTACGACGAAAGGCGACGGAACAGCAGGCAGGAAAAACGAAGCAGCAGCAGAAAAGACAGTGGTCGGTCGACCGGACCGGTCGACCGACGTGCACGAAGTGCACAGGTGCTCCCAGGTTTCTTCGGTCGACCGGACCGGTCGACCGAAGAGGGTCTTGGTTGCGTCGGTCGACCGGACCGGTCGACCGGAAAGGGTCTCTGTAAGCAACCCAACTCTCTGTTTGTTTCGGTCGACCGGCTCGGTCGACCGTAAGAGGGAGTCGGTCGACCGGCCGGTCGACCGACAGTCGGGTTTTGGGCGAAATCTGTTGTTTCGGGAAGTTATGTATTTAAGCCCTGGTTGTAATTTTCTAGGGTTAAGAGTGCTGAGAAAAAGTATAGCTGTTGACTCTCTTGTGTTGATAGAGATCTAGAGCTATTGTAATCCATCTTCCATAAAGAAAACTCTCTCCGTGAATTGCCCCGAGGACGTAGGCAAGTTGGCCGAACCTCGTTAGATCTGGTTTTTGCGATTGGCTGTTCTTCTAGTTTGTTTTCATTGTTCTTGGTGATTGAGATCAGGTTGGATCTTCTAAGGGTTGTTGTCTCCGAGCACAACATAACTAAGCAACCTTCTAATAGTCTGCTAAAGCACAAAAGATGAAATACCCGCATCTTTTTTACTAATTTACAGTTGGATTTTCACTACATTATTGAACAAAACCGTGGGCTATGAAGAATCACACAGCAACACCAACCGAAGTTAGTTACCAGGTTGATTATTGATCCAGTGGAGTTGCAGGTGGTCGAGTTACAGAGAAACAAACCGTAGGTCACGTTAACGAACACGGGAAGCAACCGCGTGGGCCCAAAACCTGAGCTGATCCTTGAGATCGACCCCACCCTCGGCCATCGGAATCTTGAAATTCCTCAATCGGTTCACCTCTTCCTCCTCCGCGTCCCCAGCCTCCGATAAGTACGGCCTACGCACCGCCACGTCATCGGCCGAAGCAGAAGAAGACACAGCTTCCTCATCCGCTGCCGCCGGTTGCGGCGGCGGCGACGGTTCCTTATCTCCGCCGCGCGCCTCTGCCGCCGCTTCCTTCAGCCTCTGAAGCCCCGGCACGATCTCCATCAGCCTCGGATCGGTCTCCGCATCCGAGAACGTGAACCCGAGGTCCATGAACCCCTTCAGCTCCTTGAACTCCAGCTCAGACAAGCTCTTGCTTCTCTCGCTCCGCCTCCTTCGGCGGTGGCGGCGATCTCTCCTGTTTCTTCCACCGCTGTCCGTGCTCCTCGACGGTGACTTCAAACATCGGGATTTCGTCGTCGCCGGGCGACTGCTCCTTTCCGGAGGGGATGGTCTGGAGCTTCGGAGGGCGGATCTGGAGCGTCGGAGACGGCGATAGGTCGTCGCTGAGAGACCGCCGGTGGCTGAGCCGGCGGCGGCGGAGGCTCGCCGAGGTCGGCGACGAGGTGCGGGATTCGGCGTCCTCGATCTTCACCTCCGCCGCTGGCGGCGGCGGGAGTTGTAAAAGGATTAAGCTGCGGAACCAGTAGAGATCGAAGAGGGCTAGGGTTAGATTTACTTCTTCCTCCTCTTCTTGTGGTCTCTGCTCTTCATCATTTTCCATCGATGAATTTTGCAGCAGAAGCACAAAAATGAAAGTGAACTGGGAAGGTGTTAATTTATAGGGAGGGTAGTGGATGATTAAATTGCCATTGAGATGCGGTATTAATTACGGGAGGAACCAGAAGCTGATTGATTAGCATTTGCAATTTGCAGAGTTCGGTGGAGGATAAAGATGGGGAATGTGCGTGCGGTGGTCCGGCGGAATAATGGAAGACCGGATAAGAAAGAGAGAAGGACAGATAGGTGGCAGTGTGGACAGAAGAGGAGACTGTAGATCCTTGGAGGTCAGGCCGCAGGCCGGAGGGGATTCTATTTTTGGTCTTACTCGAGCCTCGAGGGGGCTCTACGAGGTTCGAGGTTACAGTAATTTTACATTTGGGTATTTTTTTTGAAAATACATTCAATAAATAATTAATTTTGAAAATCGCTCACTTTTCAAATTAATTTCAAAAATGGGTCTCTGATACATCGTTTCGGCGTCCCCGTCGTGTCATTTTTTTTTTTGCTTCATCTAGAGTTGATAAGAGACGAAGTAAATTTTTTTTTCCTATGTATTGCTTTCTCCGAGATTGACGACCCGAACGAAGCAATATTACTTTTTCTAAATTTTGGCCTTACGAACCTGACTTGTGCAGTTTTTTTACCTGTCAGGCTCCTCTGGGGTTGCATCCCAAAAGAGAGAAATTTGTGATTTTTTATAAAGTTTCGCTCGTCTAGAGTTGGCAATTCGGACATCCCAAAACTTAAAAAAAAAGGCTTTTTTTTTTTCCCCGTCACTCTCCTCTCTCCCCCCCTCTACTCTAACAAACCTAGGCACGCCGATGCTGACAAGGCCGAGGGCAGCCACGACGAGCAGCAGGGTAGACCAGCAGCTGTTGGGCTGCTGGTCTGCCCTGCTGGGTTGTGACGGCGGTGAGTAGCCTTCCTCGTCGTCGGGCTCTTCATCGTCGTCGCCCTTGCTGGGTAAACCAGCAGCGGCAGTAACAGCTCAGCAGCTACTGGGTGCCGTGCTGCTCGTCGTGGTCGCCGTGGCCGCCTCGACCTCATCATTAGCGACATGCCTGATGGTGAGGGAAAGGAGAGAGGAGGAAGGAGAGAGGAGAGAGGAGAGAGGGAAATGAAAAACATTATTATTTTTTATTTATTTTGGCTTAACTGGAGTTACCAACCCGAACAAGTGATTTTTTTTTTATTTTTTCGCTTGTCCGGGTTGGCAACATCGGACGAGCAAAATTAAAAAAAAAAAAAGCAAATAAATTTCACTTGTCCTGAGTTGCCAAACCCGGACGAACAAATACATAGCATAAAAAAAATATGTTCGTCCGGGGTTGGCAATCCGGTAAAACCCAAAAACGATCCTGACTAGCGCGGGCGTCACACTGACGGGGTGAACTGCATCGTCGTCGATGTGCGTGTCAGAGGTCGGTTCTGGGTGTAGCACCTCGTGACCCAGATGCGTGTCCCGATTTTTTCGACCATATTGTTTCAATTTTCTCTCAGTATTTTTTTTGGGTTGTGATTGGTTATATTATTTTGTATCGGATCAGGATCTCAGACCTAGAGTCAGCTCTGACCTGGACCAGGACCCTATACCGGCATACTGCTTGAGTTGGCCTTTCTGGTAGACCGGTTTGACCGATTTCAGTCTCAAATACTATTTTCTAATATTTTAGAATTTTTATGATTTTCTAAAATTTTTCAGAATTATCCTTCAAAATCTTCAAAACCGGTGTCGATTGGCATCGCTGACCGATTCCCGGATTTTTAGTTTTCAAACAGAATTAAATTTTTAGAAACGACTTTTACATTACTTCTTAAAATCTCATTTTCTATCTAAAAATACATTTTTGAGATTTTCTTAATTTATTAAAATTTGACCGATTTTGGTGTCGACTAGTATCGCCGGAAGATTTCAGGATTTTTAATTTGAAAATCAGATTTAATTTCTTGAATCCAATTTCACCAAGCATCTAAATAATATTTTATATTTTTAATAATTTTTGGGAACGTTTCTGAAACAGTCAAATTTTACCCTATTTAAATAATAATGTTATTTGTCTTTCTCTTTCTTTTCTTGTTTTTTCCTTCTCCACTCCTCTACTTAATACTTTCAGGTTATCTTATTAATTTAATTATTTATAATATATTTATTCATTAATTTTTTATTATTTCTTTTTCTTTTCTTTTTTTTCCTTTTCCTCTTTTTTTCCCTTTCTTTTTCTTCTTTTCTTTTTTCTTTTTCTTTCTCCCCCACCTGCTCCCCATGCCCCCCATCCCCTGGAACCACAGTCGATAGCAGCAACCAGCAGTCCATTTCCCCCATTCCTTCTCCATACTCACTCCCCCTCTCCCTCTCCTTCTCTTTACTTTCCCTTCTTTCTTTCCTTCTTTCCATTTCTCTCCATCTCCTTCTTCATCTCTCCCACACACACACACCACACACTCTCTCTCTCTCTCTCTCTCTCTCTCTCTCTCTCTTCCTTGTTGACTGTCGCCTTTACCAGCGCCGCAAGCGTCGCCGCCTCCACTAGCCGGTGTCGCACATCCCCCAAGACCCCCTCTCCTCCTTTCCACTTCCCTTCTCTTCAATCACCCCTCCTTTTTCTCTAATTTCTCTCAAAACTCATCATCACCATTTCTTCCTTCTTTTTCAATTCACATTCAATCCACCAATTCCTCCACTCTCACCACACAAACACTATCTCCTCCTCCTCCAACTCCCTAATGCCACCATCTTCAACCAACACCACCACATCCACAATCACCACCAACCACCACCATCTACAACAACATCAACAACAACAATAACTCCAACAATAGCCAAACCCTTCACCTACACTTCCTCCCCGGGCCCAGTCTGCCCCTGGCCGCCGGTGGTGGCCAGCGCCGCTGGCCACCCTCCCTCATTCCCCATTCTCTTCTTTCTTCTTTCTTTCCTTTCTTCCTTTCTTTTCTTCTTTCTTTCTTTTCTTTCTTTCCACTTTTACCCTCTCTTTTAATCCCCTAATTACCCCCTCTACATTTTCCAGCCAACCCCTCTCTCCCCCCTACACCTCTCTCTAGCTCTTTCTCTCTCTCTCTCTCTTAGCCTCCTTCTCTCTATAATTAATCCTCTCTCTCTCCTCTCTCATTCTCTCTAATATATATATAAATATATATAAATATATTATATGGATTGGTAGCATGTACGCACGTGTTCGCGGAATTTCTGGATTCTAACTTGGTATTGCGTTTCGGTTTTAGGCGAGTGCTTTGCTATCATCGTTTCATACCAAGTGATTACTATTTTAAGATCTATTGCATGATATATTGATATGCGAATGCCTTGTTACCATCATTACATGTCTAATAATTATTTCCTACTTTTTAATACATGATGTGTCATATGCGAACGATTTTCTAAAATTAATATGTTATATGAATATCTATTGGCCATTATTATAACTCATTGGACTGACATTATACTTGCATCGGATGTGCTTGGATACGCTCCCGCTTCGCACGACTTCACATAATTAATTAATAAATTAATCTATTGTTGTTATGAATATGGTTGTGAAGAGTTTGAAATATTTAACTATACTGTTCTCCTGTACTATGTTACATGACCAGATGATTACCTGATATATGATGCTGTAACTCTGTATTCAACTCACCTGATACCGACATGTTAATTACTGGACGCTGATATGTTTATAGTTGACACCTGATCCCTAACACTTGATCTCTGACACAGGTACTTGACATGTTATCACTTAACACTTGATCCTTGACACTTAATATTTGACACCTGACAATTGACATGCTATCACTTGATACTTGACATATGCTATCACTTGGTTCTGACAAATTTGACCTGATGTTGTGACACCGACTGGATACTATTACACCTAACACCTGTATTACATTACATATTCATGATTATCACTTTTACGAGGACCTTGACATGATTATTATACTGCTACAGACATCTGGTACTCATGTACTCTTGAACTCTTATATCCCCGGTACTCATGTCCCCTGCACTGTTACTTTTGTTAATAACATGGTCATACTGGCGTCCGACAGAGCATTCCAGGTGTCAGGATGACGAGTATGTATCCCACTATCATGCTAGCGTCCGGCAGATCCTGAATGGAACTAAGTGCCACACAGAGCAAAATGCAACGCCACACACGTGGTGGGGCCACCTTTTGAATTTGTGAGGCCACCTCTAGAATCCATTCCCCACGCAGAGCAAAGTGCCACACGGAGCAAAATGTCACACCATACACGTGGTGGGGGCCACCTCTTGAATCTGCGGGGCCACCTTTTGAATCTGTGGGGCCACCTCCTGAATCTATCCTCCAAAGAAAATAATCCTTCCTCCTGCATGTGCCGCCTGGTGTTAGCATGATAAGCATTCTCAGTGCATATTAACACACACACACACATACCTGCATAATAATAACGTCAAGACCATATGTTATTTGGTTTCTCCCCTATTCGAATAATAGTACTCGCATATCGGAGTTCGGATGAGTTCTACTGGAAGTGCGGGCTCCAGTGTGAAATATCGGTGTTGTGGGACGCCGGTGGAAAAGGACAAGAATAACAAATGATACTAATGATTAATATTGAATAACTTGAATGCAATACCTTTATATTCTTCAGTTATAGTGATGAATCATTTAATCAGGTGTTATGTCCTGAGTTGACACCCTACTTTATGACATATGATTTCTGTGATACAATGATTACTCTAGACACACTCTAGTTCTGTTACTCTGAGGGCAACTCAAGTTGTATGAACTCAGATGATGGTGACATCGAATATGTGGTATATAGATGAGAGTTTCCTTGTTTGGATTATCCCTTTGATGTATCAATCTCGTGAATCCATAACCTGAGCTTGTACAACTAGTATTTTCCATACTTGTATTTATCACATATTTAATGTATTTATCGCATGTTTATTTGTTTTCTGATTTAGACTTATCGAAATACATGTATTTACTTGATTTCGGATTTATTATCGTTCCTTTAATTTTCTTTATGTTACTTGTCATTACCTGTACCTGTATGCTTGAACCACATCACTTGATCATGTACACGTGTGACTGCCTGAGCACGCCAACAGGCTCTATCATATGTACTCGCTGGGTTGCTTTCTGACAACCCTGAATCTTCATATCCAGATCCTAGAGTCTGAACCATGGTGACTTTACTGTAGCTGATCAGAATGCGCAGTGGATCCTTTCTTGGCGATCAGAGCGTAGTAGAAGCTTGGATATTACTGTAGCTCTTTCTCACAACTCTTCTCCTAATTGGCTCTCGAGGCCTCTCTTACTGCTCGTGAGCACCTCTCAGCTTTTGTTATGTATATCTCTTTGTATAATGTACTTTGGTATTTTTTGGTGATGTAATATTCCTGTAATATTGTATCACTCTTTGTGATAACTATGTACTTGTACTTTTCTATTGGAATGTATAATACTATTGTGCTTTTGCACTCTGATTCTTGCCTGTACTGATGCTTAGCGTATATATATGAGGGTATTTCTGCCGTGCGTATATACGTCGTAGTGACCTCTCCACACCGCGAGATCGGGGCATCACAGATGGTATCAGAGCCTAGGCTCTCACATCATCAGTACAACCAATTGGTAGATTAATGTGATATTAATTTACAATTGGAGCATATGAGTCTTAGTTATATTTTCCAAACTACAAGTACAAAGTTTTCTATTCCTTCCTGATAATCCTTCTCTTGGATCCTGAAATCCTTTCATCTTTTCATATTTCAGTTTTCCATCACTCTTTAAACCAACTCAGACATGAAAAAACGAGAAAATAGTGACAGATCTGGCTCTTCCCAGGGTAAGCCAAGTGAAGGAAATGATGGTATGATGAGATTTCAGCAGAGTACGATGAAAAACCAACAAAAGCAGACGGAGATCTTACACCAAGGATTATTGACGGCACCTCGTGAACAGAGATCAGGGAATGTGTCTGATTTCAGGAGGCTGCAACCTGCCATGTTTTCTGGTACCGAAAGGCCATTGGATGTAGAGCAATGGATGATGGATATAACAGATCTTATGAAGGCAGCTCGAATCTCGGATGAGAACCAAGTGGAAGTGGCCAAGATACAGCTGAAAGATGTGGTCAGAACCTGGTGGTTGGCGAAAGAAGCGAGATTGGAGAAACTTATTACTTGGGATCAGTTTTCGAAGAGTTTCTATGAGAGGTTCTTCCCTGCAGCGGCTCAGAAAGAGATGGAAGAGCAGTTCATCAGGTTACAACAGTTGAACCGATCTGTGAATGAGTACGCTGCTGAATTTCTGAGACTCAGTCGATTTGCACCCTACATGGTGAGCAATGAGAAAAAGCTGGCCAACAGGTTTCAATAGGGGTTGAAGATGTATATCCAGATATTTTTAATCCCTCAGCAGCTTAAGACGTACTCTCAGGTTCTCTCTATTGCCCGTGAAGTAGAACATGGTCTAGAGAAGAAGAGTAGGAGTTAGAAGCAGATTGAGTTAGCGAAGCGGACATTTCAACAGATGGACAAAGAAGATTCAGTTAAGCCCATTGGTGTCTCGCTAACCATTCATCCTCTCCAACCTCCTACTTAGCCAATAGTATGCGGGTACTGCCAGAGGCCATAACATTTACAGCAAAACTACTGAATAGCAAATGGATCTTGTTTTAAATGCGAATCCGAGAAACATTTGATGGTTGAGTGTCCGTTTAAAAAGGTAAGGAATGCCACACCAGTTCGGTTAGCACTTCCAGCACCGCCAGTGATGAATAACTCGGGACTTGTTGGCAGGAGAGTCCCACTTCCTTCTCAGCAGCATACTTACGATCAGACACAGGGAGGAACAAGATCAGAAGCAGATCACAGAAGAAGCCAAGATTACAATCTGACCACAATCGCAGGCGATGTAGGAGCAGGATATGGTGCCCAATATCTGGAACAGGAACCCTGAAGGTGTCACCGTAGCTATTATTTCCATTTTATCACGTATTGAGTTGGTAATCTTCTTTATCTTTTTCACTATATCATATTATTATCAACAACCCTAGTCCCTTTCGTGTTCATCTCCTTCCTTATCAAAATTTCGAGGACTGAATTTTGTTAGGTGGGTAGATTTGTTTTCCATTATGTTCGCAAAGGGGGAAAACTTACAATAAAAAGTTTGAGGAGCTAAATTACAAGTATTCTTAAAAAAGATTACAAGTAGATCTCCTCAGAGATTCTGGAGAAGTGTGCCGATAGGAGTCTGGTCAGCGCGCGACCACTTTATCCCTTTGACGATGCGAGCGATGAGATTCCCTTCTCGCCTGGTTCGAGGAATCAGAGTATAGAAGGTTGGTAGAACCCTCTTGCTGCTTCTCAAAATCGCCTTCAATTAGGAATTCCTTCTCGCCTGGTTCCGGAGATTCCTTGAGAAGAAGGACGATGTTAGGGTATCAACACCCTGAATAGAGAAAGCAATTCTCTAAAAGGTCTCTAAATTCGAGAACGCACGGTGCGTTATGAAGAAGTCTCTGCTTGTTGAGTCCTCTTGCGCATTTCTCTCTGGTCTCGTGCGTCCGTATGCGTGCCTCTCCTTGTACCCCTAGTGGGCTATTTATAGGGAGAGCAAGGGTATAATCGTCCCTTGAAAATATGGAAACAGATTGAATCAAATCTATTTAAATCTGGAAAGTAGCCTTGCTGCGAGGCTGGGATCAGCTTCTGCGAAGCTATAATTGGTAGGTCGGTTGATCTTCTTGATCCTTTCCATATCGTAGGAGGATTTCCCCTGATCTTCTTACTCGTTTTAGGAGAGTAAAGAGATTGTGGCAATCAACTGCCAAATTTGATCTCTGATTTGATCTTAATTGGATTTGATCCGATTAGATCTGATCTCATCTGGAGATTTGATTGGTCCAAGGTTGACATAGAGGACCAATGGAGGCGATGCCCGCTTTGAACTCACAGCGGAGCTAGAGACATCTTCTGGTGAAGTCCGAAAGAAACCTTTTGGCGGAGCTGAAAGTCCTCTGTGACGAAGTTGCGAGTTAGCTTCCTGGCGAGGCTATGGATGGCTTCAAGGCGAAGTCGGGTGATATTAACCTTTCAAGCGAGGCTATCCCTTTGGGCTCATGTGATGCTAAGTGCTAGCATCTTTAGACCTGCTGAGGTCTGTTTAGAAACAATCCGGGTTCACTGTCTGCTTGCTGGATCAGTGGAGTCCAAGTTGCTTCCTTGTCCCTCGGAGATGGGTGAAAACTGGTCTTCAGCTCGTCTGTCACTTGTCTTTTGTAAATGTCAACAAGTTTAGACATTGTTCGGACCAATGAAGATCTTGTCTTTTTTAAGTGTCAACAAGATTGTAGCATCCCATTCCCGGGATACGTACCCAGATACGTGTCCCGATTTTTTCGACCATATTATTTCAATTTTCTCTCAGTATTTTTTTTGGGTTGTGATTGCTTATGTTATTTTGTATCGGATCTGGATTCTCAGACCTAGAGTCAGCACTGACCTGGACTAGGAACTCGATACCAGCATACTGCCTGACTTGACCTTTCTAGTAGTCCGATTTGATCGATTTAAGTTTCAAACACCGTTTTCTAATATTTTAGAATTTTTATGATTTTCTAGAATTTTTCATAATTATTCTGCAAAATCTTCAAAACCGGTGTCGATTGGCATCGCTGATCGATTCTCGGATTTTTAATTTTCAAACGGAATTAAATTTTTTGAAACAGCTTTCACATTACTTCTTAGAATCTCATTTTCTATCTAAATATATTTTTGAGATTTTTCTTGATTTACCAAAATTTGACCGATTTTGGTGTCGATCGGTATCGCCGAAAAATTCTAAGATTTTTAATTTGAAAATTAGATTGAATTTCTTAAATCGGATTTCACCAAGCATCGTAAAATAATATTTTCTATTGTTAAAAATTTTTGGGAACGTTTCTGAAACAGTCAAATTTTACCCTATTTAAATAATAATTTTATTTTCCTTTCTTTTTTCTTTTTTTGCTTTTTCCTTCTCCACTCCTTTGCTTAAAACTCCCAGCTTATCCTATTAATTTAATTATTTAATAATATATTTATTCATTAATTTTTCTTATTTCTTTTCCTTTTCTTTATTTTTCCTTTCCTTTCCTTTCTTTTTCTTCTTTTCTTTTTCTTTTTTCTTTCTCCCCTACCTGCTACCCATGCCCCTATCTCCTGCAACCACAGCCAACAGCAGCAACCAACAGCCCATTCCCCCCATTTCTCCTCCCATACTCCCCTCTCCCTCTCCTTCTCTTTATTTTTCCTTCTTTCTTTCCTTCTTCCCATTTTCTCCATCTCCTTCTTCATCTCTCCCACCAACACACTCTCTCTCTTCCTCGTTGACCGCCGCCTCCACCAGTGCCTCCAGCGTCGCTGTCTCCCTTAGCTGGCACTCTACATCTCCCAAGACCCTCTCTCCTCCTTTCCACTTCCCTTCTCTTCAATCACCCCTCCTTTTTCTCCAATTTCTCTCAAAACCCATCATCACCATTTCTTCCTTCTTCTTCAATTCACCTTCAATTCCACCAATTCCTCCGCTCCCACCACCCAAACACTATCTCTTCCTCCTCTTTCAACTCCCCAATACCACCATCTTCAACCACCACCACCACATCCTCAATAACCACTAACCACCACCATCTACAATAACATCAAAAACAACCATAGCTTCAACAACACCCAAACTCTCCACCCACACTTCCTCCCCGAGTCCAGGCCGCGCCGCCCTCCCCTCTGGCGGCGGCGGCCCTGGCCACCGGCGACGGCCAGCGCCGCTAGCCACCACCACCCTCCTTCCCCCTTCTCTTCTTTCTTCTTTCTTTCCTTTCTTCCTTTCTTTCTTTTCTTCTTTCTTTCTTTCCAATTTTACCCTCTCTTTTAATCCCCTAATTTCCCTTCTACATTTTCCAGGCAACCCGCCTCTCTCTCTCTCCCCTACAACTTTCTCTAGCTCTCTCTCTTTTAGCCTCCTTCTCTCTCTTCTCTCATTCTTTCTAATATATATACACACACACATTATATGGATTGGTAGTATGTACGCACGTGTTCGCGGATTTCTCGGATTCTAACTTGGTATTGCGTTTCGGTTTTAGGCAAGTGCTTTGCTATTATCGTTTTATACCTTGTGATTGCTATTTTAACGTCATTGCATGATATATTGATATGCGAATGTCTTGTTACCATCATTACATGCCTAATAATGGTTATCCTACTTTTTAATACATGATATGTCATATGCGAGTGATTTTTTAAAATTAACATGTTATTGAAATTACCTAGAGGGGGTGAATAGGTGACTAGCTAATCTAACGGTGAATAAATGTGGAATTAAAAACTATTTATGCAAACTAAAATTTTTTAAGCTAAACACACAAGGTATAACCTAAGAGTGTAGCCGAATTCCCCGTGAAGGGCTCTGGACTAACTCCTCAAGATACCTCTAGATAAGAGTTGAGGTGCCGCTATGGCTTTCTTGGTTGAATACAAGTGTGAGCAAACAATCCCCAAGCATAAAACAATTTGGCACAAGATATATCAAGCATATAAAGATAAAGGCAATATAAGTATGCAAGATATAAAGACAAGTGAGAGATAGAGAGAAAGCAATCACAAACACGAGAGATTTGTTTCGAGGTTCGAGCACCCTTGCTCTACGTCCCCGCCTTCAACACTATGAAGGATTTCCACTAAAAACAATCTCACTGGATCACTCGGTGCTGCAACACCTACAAGCGACTTCATATTAGAAGTCCTTTGGACTCTCTAGTCCCTCTCTTGTTCCCGCAAGAACAAACACACGCAAGCACGCAAGCTTACTGAGGCCGCACCTCTACACCGAGTTCTCACTAGAACCCGAAACAATGCGAACCCACAAGTTCGCCTTCTCAAATACAAGAAAGAATATTTTGGTGATTTAAACACTTTGATCACCTAAAACAATTCTCACAACAACTCTCCTATAGGATGGATGTAGCAATGGAATATGTGAGAAAACTTGAATTGATTGTGGTGGTGAAAAACTCTAAGAATCACTTTTGAAAACACTTTTGAAAAACTCTCCTTTTGATATGGAAGTATTAGCACTAAAATAAGTGGAGAAAACCTCTTCAATAGATAGGAAAAACTGGCTTTGAAACTCTTCAAAAATCTTTTCTAAAACAGTCCAAGGGAAGCCTCTTTTATAGGCATCCAAAATCTGCCCGTTGGAGGCCAACTCAGCAGTTCAGATTGCTAACGGTCGACCGCACGATCGACCACCAACGGTCGATTTTTTGACCGTTGGGAAGGTCGGTCGACCGGCCGGTCGACCGCCAACTGGTAATGGCCCAGCGGTCGACCGCCCCGGTCGACCGGGCCATTTTCAGAGAGCAAAGGCTCTTTGGCGGTCGACCGTGCGGTCGATCGGCCTTGGCCGTGTATGTTTTGTGCACGTCGGTCGACCGGGCGGTCGACCAACCTCTGGCTCGGTCGACCGTGCGGTCGACTGGCAGAAGGCCAAAAACAGTATTTTCAAGGATTTAAAAGTTGTCTTTTTACCTTAGATAAAATCCTATAAATCCAAAAAAATCTACAAAAATAAGTTCAGTATTATAATTTAATATACAAACATGTTTGAGTAAAAATCAAAACATGTTACAAACATTTTGAATTATTTTTGTAACTAAGAAATTTTGGCTTAAAACAAAATCTATATTTTTCCAAATTGATTTTTTCAAAACTTCTCCATATACAAAAACAAGATATTCTAAACACATTTAAAGCTTAGTGTGTATGGATATGATCCACTACACATATATGATGAAATATTTATGTTTGTAACATTAAGCTCTAAATAAAGTTTTCATAAAACACATGTTATATTTTGAGGCTTAAAAATCAAAACAGTATTTTTCCAAAATGAAAACTCTTATATGAAAACACATATAAATCTTGTGTCTGAGTGTATATGATACTTGAGCAATCCGCCAACTAATCTATCCTTTACATTTCATGTAAAAATAAAATCTTAACAAAAACAAATATAGACACAAGTCTTCTCTTGAAGGGCTTCACTTGAAAATCTTCTTCTCCTTCTTGACTTGGACCAAACCTTGATCCAAAGAGCTAGACTCCTCTTGAGTACTTAATGTGGTCTTGATGCACGACTCTTGAATCAACACGTGCTAGCTCCAAAACTTGACTTTAAATCTTTTGTTGAAACTAAACACCTACTAAGATCTTGATCGCAAATCTAAAACTAATTAAATACAAGATCATTAGTACTTTAACTACATGAGTTAATCATCATCAAAACTAGAGTGATGGGCCTTTGGGCCAACAGTTATATGAATATCTATTGGCCGTTATTATAACTTATTGGACTGACATTATACTTGCATCAGATGTGCTTGAATACGCTCCCGCTTCGCACGGCTTCGTATAGCTAATTAATAAATTAATCTTTTGTTGTTATAAATATGGTTGTGAAGAGTTTGAAATGTTTAACTATACTGTTCTTCTGTACCATGTTACATGACCAGATGATTACCTGATATATGATGTTGTAACTCTGTATTCAACTCACTTGATACCGACATGTTAATTACTTGACGCTGATATGTTTATAGATGACACCTGATCCCTAACACTGGTACTTGACATGTTATCAATTAACACTTGATCCCTGACACTTAATATCTGACACCTGACAATTGACATGCTATCACTTGATAGTTGACATATGCTATCACTTGGTTCTGACACATTTGACCTGATGTTGTGACACCTGACTGGATACTATTACACCTGACACCCTGTATTACATTACATATTCATGATTATCACTTTTACGGGGACCTTGACATGATTATTATACTGCTACCAGACATCTGGTACTCATGAACTCTTGAACTCCTGTATCCCCTGTATCCTACTTTACTCTTTGTTAATAGCACGATCATACAGACGTACGACAGATCATGCCTGGTGTCGGGATGACAAGGATGTATCCCATGATCATGCTAGCGTCCGGCAGATCCTGAATGGAACTAAGTGCCACACGGAGCAAAGTGCCACACCACACACGTGGTGGGGGCCATCTCTAGAATCCATTCCCTACACAGAGTAAAGTGTCACACGGAGCAAAGTGCCATACCATACACGTGGTGAGGGCCACCTCTTGAATCTGTGGGGGTCACCTCTTGAATCTGTGGGGCCAACTCCTGAATCTATCCTCCAAAGAAAATAATTATTCCTCCTGCCTGAGCCGCCTGGTGTTAGGGTGATAAGCATTCTCAGTGCATATTAACACTCATACCTGTATAATAATAACGCCAAGAACATATGTTATTTGGTCTCTCCCTATTCGAATAATGATACCCGCATATCGGAGTTCGGATGAGTTCTACCGAAAGTGCGGGCTCCAGTGTGAACTGTCGGTGTTGTGGGACGCTGGTAGGAAAGGGACACGAATAACAAATGACACTAATGATTATTATTGAATAACTTGATGCAATAACTTTATATTCTCCGGTTACAGTGATGAATCATTTAATTAGGTGTTACGCCCTGAGTTGACACCCTACTTTATGACATATGATTTCTATGATTACTGTAGACACACTCTAGTTCTGTTACTCTGAGGGCAACTCAAGTTGTATGAACTCAGATGATGGTGACATCAGATATGTGGTATATAGATGAGAGTTTCCTTATTTGGATTATCCCTTTGATGTATCAATCTCGTGAATTCATAATCTGAACTTGTACAACTAGTATTTTCTATACTTGTATTTATTGCATGTTTATTTGTTTTTCGATTCAGACTTATCGAAATACATGTATTTACTTGATTTCGGATTTATTGTCGTTCCTTTAATTTTTTTATGTTACTTGTCATTGCCTGTACCTGTATGCCTGAACCATATCACTTGATCATGTACACGTGTGACTGTCTGAGCACGCCAACTGGCTTTGTTATATGTACTCGCTGGGTTGCTTTTTGTTAACCCTGAATTTTCATGTCCAGCCCTGACCATGGCGGCGGATCCTTCCGTGGCGATCAGAGCGCAGTAAAAGCTTGAACATCACTGTAGCTCTTCCTCCCAGCTCTTCTCCTGATTGGCTCTCGATTCCTCTCTTGCTGCTCGTGAGCACCTCTTAGTTTTTTGTTATGTATATCTCTTTGTACAATATATTTTGGTGTTCTCTGGTGATATAATATTCCTGTAATATTGTATCACTCTTTGTGATAACTATGTACTTGTACTTTTCTATTGGAATGTATAATACTACTGTACTTCCGCACTCTGATTCTTGCCTGTACTGATGCTTAGCGTTTATATGTGAGGGTATTTCTGCCATGCGTATATACGTCACAGTGACGTCTCCGTACCCTCGGGATCGGCGCGTCGCACTGGGAATTAATTTGGGAATGTTGATTTTTAGAACTAATTAATTTTTGAGGTTTTTTTTAAAGAAAAATCCCTTTTCGTTTTAAAATGATCACTGTTCGATTATTGAGAAAAAGTCTTTTAAAATGGGTTAGAACTGAATATACGTATTTCTGTCTACATACGGGCATCATCCGCATAGATGGCCTACCGCATATTTTGAGGGGTGAGGGCGGAACATTTACTCTACTATGGAAACTGTGAAGTTTTATTTCTTGTTGTTTAACTTTATTACTTGAAAATTTCGCATTGCAGCATGCTGGTCTCATGGAGAATAAATACTAAAATATATTATAGTAAGGGTCAAAATATTTAGAAAACACTTTTTTTTAAGAGAAGAGGGGTTGTGGGCTTTGGCCACAGAGATTTTATTGAAAAATAAATAAGTTTGTTTGTTTGTTTTTTTTTGGTTTGGAGGTGAGGGCACAAAAAATATTCACTTTTGGAGTTCAACAGTACTTAGATTAGTAGTTATTGAACATACATATTAGTGTAGATTTCAAGATATTATTATACAAGTTTGGTTTTATTGTGATCAAATCAGACAAAGGTTGAAAGAAACAAAACTCATTCATCAAGTTTCGAACAGATTTCAAATCTTCTCAAATTAAATTTATAAATTTTACATAGCATATATACGTGGGATTTGAATTCAATCCAATATTATTGGCAATGACAACTGTAATACCTCATTCTCGGAATACGCATCCGGATGCGTGTCTCGATTTTTCGGTCGTGTTTTCTATTTTCTCCTTATTTATTTTTCTTATATTATCATTTTTGTTAGTATTTGGTGTCAGATCCGTATTTTATGGACTCAGTGTCAGCCTTAGTTTGAACCAAGAACTTGATCTCTTTTAACTACTTGATTTGACCATCTTGGTGGTTGGACTGGACCTGTTTCAATTTCATATATTAATTTTTAACATTGTGAATTTTTCATAATTTTTTGAAATTTTTCTTAATTATTTTGGAAAATCTCTTGAATTCGTCGATTAGTATCGCCGATTGATTTCAAAAATTTTAATTTACAAATAAGGTTGAATATCTTGAATCTGATTTCATAGCGTTATTTAGAATAATATTTTCTATTTTTGAAAATTTTTGAGAAATTTTCTGAGTTAATCAAATTTTGACCACATGAAATAATAATATTTTTTGTTTTCTATTTTCTTCTCCCACATTCTACACTTCTCTCCGTCGACCTCCACCTCACCGCCTTCTTTCTCTATTTCTCCCCCTCCCTATATACCCCTTTATCTAACATTCTCTCTATCACTCTAACTCTCCTCTCTCTCATACAACACTCGCTTTCAAAATCTCACCTCTCTTTTTCTCCACAGCCGACCAGCCCCCTTCCACCTCCGGCGACCCTCCAGCGCCAGCTCCGCCACCGGCCAACCCCAGGCGTCCCGACTCCAGCTAAGCTCCCTCTCCTCTACCTCCTTCCACTTCAATCAACACCCATCCACTACCAATTTCTCTTCCAATCTCCACCAACTCCATAAAATTCACCACTACTTCTTCCAATTCCTCCATCACTCCATATCTCCTCTTCCACCGGCCCCCCATAACCACCACTGCCATCATTAACCCCATCTTCACCACCAACACCATCATCTTAACCTCTATCTCTTCCCACCTCTACCTGTAACAAAACCACCTACACCACCACACTCCCATCTCCCCTCTTCCTCTCTTGGCCGCCGGCCACCCAGGCTGTGCCGCCGGCCACCCAGGCCTGGCCATCTCCCCTTCTTATTTTTTCTCTCTTTTCTCCCTCACTCTTTTCCTCTCTTTCTTCCCTCTCTGTCTCTTTCTTTCTTATTCTAAGTCTCTCTCTTCTTAGTCTCTCTCTCCCCTATTTTATTCTCTCTCTCTCTCTCTCTCTCTCTGTCGCGCTCTCTCTCTCTCTCCTTATTTTCTCTCTTTTCTCTCTCTAATATTCTCTCTTTATCACTTTCTCTCTCCTCTTGTTTCTTTCTCTCTCCTTTCTCTCTTGTATATTCTCTCTCTCTTCGTGCGTTATACGCTAACGCCTTTGCGTTTCCCCGGTGATCGTAGCCATGCCTGAGTATTTTTAGACGAGTATTTTTTCTTGTGTACGAGTACTCCTTTTACATGTTTGTGTAACGCCCCAATCCCGTGGGTACAGAGACGTTACTGCGACATATATACGTAGGTCAAAAATACCCTCACATATATACGCTAAGCATCAGTACAGACAAGAATTAGAGTTCGGAAGTACGTGGTGCATTATACATTCCAACATAAAAGTACAAGTACATAGTTATCACAGAGAGTGATACAATATTACAAGAATATTACATCTCCAAAGGATAAAAGTATGATTTACAATGAAATATACATAGTCAAAAGCTGAGAAGTGCTCACGAGCAACAAGAGTAGTCTTGAGATCCGATCAAGAAAAAGGCTAGGAGGAGAGAACTACAGGTGTTAACCACACTACCGTTATGCCACTCTGATCTCCTCAGAAAGTTCTGCTACGCTTCAAGCTCCAAAATCTGGACATACGAATCCAAGGTTGTCAGATGCAACCCAACGAGAGGTGATGCGAATGCCAAATGATGTGCATGGATAAGCACACGTGTATTGATAAATTCAGGTCACAAGCATGCGTTGAAAACCGTGTCGTAAGACCATGCATATAGGAGCAGATATGGGGGCAAAAAATAAAGCAGATAAGGCAACATCAGATATCTCCTAAACTAATAAAATCGATAAAACTGATAAGACTGAATACGAGCAAAACCAATCGTACAAGCTTAGGTCACGACTACATGAGACTAGTACGTCGAAGGAATAATCCAATGAAGGAAACCCTCATCTATATACATTTATCCCATCACCGTAATCCGAGCGCATACAACCCGAGTTACAAAATAACATAACAAATTGTATATTAGCATCTTATTATAATTGGGGCTGTCTAAGTTGTATACTTTAGTATGCGTCCCATTCCACATACTTTCACTTACAACTTATAGATTAAGTTATTTGAAAACTGATGAAGTTCGACGGACCATGTTTAGGATGGGCCCCGTACATGCCCGGGATAACGGTCCAGGAGTATTCGGTGCTGAGCCGGAATGTACCGCTTGGTACCCGACTTATTGTACGCCCGAACAGGAATAGAGTATCGCAGATCCCATAAAAATAGGCCTAGGGTGTGTGCATACTCGGCAGGAATAAATAAGAGTAGGGGTGTCAACATACCCCACGGAATGCCTAGTGGACGCCAGGTGATCCCTCAAGTATGTGGCCACGCGTGACTCAATAAGACCACCATAAATATGACTATTTTGGACCCATCAATTTCCTCCAAACCGGGTGCAAGTTGTCCTATTATAATATTATGTAATTATCAATTTACGAAAAGAGCAGGAGCAAGACATGATCAAGAATTCAGGAGTACATGAGTGTATAATAGGAGTACATGTTACTGTATATAATACAGGATAACACGGCAAGATTCTTGTAAATATGATAATCACAGGTCAAGTGTTAACATGATAGATGGTAGGTGATAAGTCATGTCATAACAGGGGCAGGTGATAAGTGATGAAATAACAGGGGCAGGTGTCAAGTAGTAGCATGTCAGGTGACAACACATCAGTTGTTAAGTGATACAGACAGGAGTATGTCATGTGTTAACATAACAAGTATGTAAATGGAAAGTGATAGAGTAATAGTTGAGTACAATCAAGCGGAGTTGAGCAAGCTGGAGGTACAGACGACAAACAATGTTTAACACCAGAGCGCCTGGGGAGGTTACCGGGATAACTCAGCTTAGAGTGCGAGTAGAAAATCCGGCAGCATCTCGCCTAGACGAATCTGGTGGTAAAACGCTGAGCGCTAAGCATGCCTACCAGGTAGAGCTGAAAGATCTGCTGGTCTAAGCGCACTTCTCTTTCGAGGTAGTGGGCAAGAGACCGGACGCTGAAGTAAACTCGGGGTCTAGGCGCACTCTCGACAGCTACCACGAAACCCATAAGGGTACAGGCCTAGAACCATTGGTAGCCATCCCGGGAGTGGGCAGAAACCTAAAGTCGGTACAAGAGTACCGACGATGTTAGTACCAGGCGTGCATGCTATATCGTGATAAGCGCACTCTCGGTAGTTACCATGAAACCCATAAGGGTACAGGCCTGAAACCAATTTGGTAGCCATCCCCGGAATAGGCAGAAACCCGGAGTCGGTACAAAGATACCTCCACGAGTTGTTCTACACTATTACAAGTATTACAGTATATCAGTCCGGTACAAGTCAAGACATGTTCATACCCACCCGTACAATCACACCAGACTGATACTAAATATAACACAATACCAATTCTAATACAAGCCCAATTTTGCAAGGAAAGTCACTCGCCTAAATACAAACACGATGAAAATTATAGAAACTCCGAAAAGTTATGCGCACGAACTCCGAAGTGGGAAAACACCAAAGCGAGAAGTGGATGGGGGCTTGGCCCCTTGGTGGCCACCAGCCCTAGGGAGGTGCGCCACCACTTAGTGGTGGTCTAGGTGGTGGCCGACCTCAAGGGGGAGGGAGAGTGGAAGGAAAGGATGATGGCGTTGGAAGGTGTTATTTGGTGAAAGAGGAATAAAAGAAAGTGAAGGAGGTAATGATAAAGGTGATGTTAGAAGTTGAAGTAGTGGTAATGGAGGTGGTATTGGGATGGTGAAAGTGATGGTGGTGGTAGTGGAGAATAGATGAGATGGTGATGAAAAGTGTAGTAAAGATGGTGGTGGTGACGTTGTTGAAGGTGGTAGAGATGTCGCCGGAATAGTCCCGGAATGGTCACTAGAGATGCTGCCGGAGAAGGTGGGCTCGCCCCTAGCCGAGCATGGTGGTCGGCCTAGGTTTCAAATCACCTAGAGGGGGGGTGAATAGGTGACTAGATAATCTAATGATGAATTAATGCAGAAACAAAACTATTTATGCAAACTAAAAACTATTATGCACAACACACTAAGATAACACAAGAGTGTAGCCGAATTCTCAGTGAAGGGCTCTGGACTAACTCCTCAAGATTCCTCTAGATAAGAGTTGAGGTGCCGCTTTGCCTCTCTTGGTTGAATACAAGTGTGAGCAAACAATCCCCAAGAATATAAAAATTAGGCACAAAATATATCAAGCATATAAAGATAAAGACAATATAAGCATGCAAGATATAAAAACAAGTGAGCGATAGAGAGAGAGCAATCGCAAACATGGGAGAATTATTTTGAGGTTCGAGCACACTTGCTCTACGTCCCCGCCTTCAACACTATGAAGGATTTCCACTAGAATCGATCCACCGGATCACTCGGTGCCGCAACACCTACAAGCGAGTTCACACTAGAACTCCTTTGGACTCTCTAGTCCCTCTCTTGTTCCCGCAAGAACAACACACTGCAAGCACGCAAGCTTGCCGAGGCCGCACCTCTACAATGAGCTCTCATTAGAACTCGAAACACCGCGAACCCGCAAGTCCGCCTCCTCAAAGTACAAAGATGAAAACTTTGGTGATCACAACACTTTGATCACCTAAAATCCTCTCATAACAAAGATCCCTATAGGATAGGTATAGCAATGGATAGCTCAAGTATTTGTGAGAAAAAACTAGAAAGGAATATGTGGTGAAAAACTCAAAGGATCACTTTTACAAAACACTCATGAAAAACTTCCTTTTGATTTGGAAATATTTGTTCTCAAATAAGTGAAGAAAACCTCTAAAATAGATAGAAAAAACTGGCTTTGAAACTCTTCAAAAATCTTGTCTCAAACAGCCCAATGGAAGCCCAATTTATAGGCTCCTCAAAAACTAGCCGTTGCAGGCCAAGTAAGCAGTCTGAATTGCTGGCGGTCGACCACCCGGTCGACCGGCCAACGGTCAGTTTCTGACCGTTGGGCCAGCGGTTGACCAGCCGGTCGACCATGGCCTGGATACAGAGAGCAGAGCTCTCTGCTGGTCGACCGCCTGGTCGACCGGGGCCATTTCCAGAGAGCAGAACTCTCTGGCGGTCGACCGGGTTGGTCGACCGGCCCTCCAGCCAAACAAGGCGTGCACGTTTTGTGCACGTCAGTCGACCGCCCGGTCGACCGACCTCTAACTCGGTCGACCGTGCAGTCGACCGACATAAGCCAAAACAGTATTCTTTTTTGGGATTAAAAGTTTGTCATTTTTCCTTCAATAAAATCCTATAAAATCTCTAAAAATCTACAAAAATAAGTTCAGTAAAATACTTTGATATACAAACATGTTTGAGTAAAAATTAAAACATGTTACAAACATTTTGAACTATTTTTGTGACTTAGAAATTTTGCCTTAAAACAAAAACCGTATTTTTCCAAATTGATTTTTCTAAAACTTCTCCAGTTACAAAAACAAGATATTCTAAACACTTTTAAGGCTTAGTGTGTATGGATATGATTCACTACACATACATGATGAAATATCTTTATTTTTGACGTTAAGCTCTAAAATAGTTTTGGTTAAAACACATGTATATATGAAAGTCTAGAAACAAAAACGGTATTTTTCCAAAACAAAAACTTTTTGTATTTTTGCAAAATGAAAACTCTTTTATAAAAACTCATCTAAATCTTGTGTGTGAGTGTATACGTTATACTTGAGCAATCCACCAACTATTCTATCCTTTACATTTTATCTAAAAATAAAATCTTAACAAAACAAACCTAAACACAAGTCTTCTCTTGAAGGTCTTCACTTGAAGTCTTCTTCTCCTTCTTGACTTGGTCCAAACTTTGATCCAAAGAGCTAGACTCCTCTTGAGTACTTGATGTGGTCTTGATGTACAAGCTCTTGAATTAACACGTGTTAGCTCCAAAATTTGACATTAAATCCTTTGTTCATGCTACACACGTACTAAGATTTTGATCACATATCTGAGACTAATTAAACACAAGATCATTAGTACTATAACTATATGAGTTAATCATCATCAAAATTAGAGTGATGGGCCTTTGGGCCAATAAGGTTTAGGTGGTGGGATAGTGGTTTTGTGGTAGGTTTAAGTGGTGGTGGTAGTTTTGGAGAAGGTAAAAGAGATGGTGGGATTTTGGTGGTATTTTGTAGTTATGGTGGAATAAATGGAGATGGAGGAGGAAGAAGATAATGGTAGAGGATTGAGAAGTTGTAGTTATTGTGATTGTGGTGGAGATGAAGGAGGAGTTGGTGGTGATTAGGGTTTTAATGGAGGAATGAAGGTGAAAGGAAAAGAAATGGAGGTGTTTTTGAAGTTGGAGTTTAAAGGAGAAGAAAAAGAATTAGGGTTAGGGGTTTTTTGTAAATGGAGAGGGGTGAGGTGTCTTTGGCCGGACATGGGTGATGAGAGAGGGTGTTGAGTGGTTTGAGATATTTTGGAGGAAATATTTTAAAGGAGGGTTTTAGAATGTAATAGAAGAATGGAGAAGTTTTTAGAATATGGTGGAAGGCAAAGGAAGGAAAGAAAAAGGAAAAATAAAAAATAAGAAAAAAAGAAAAATATTTGATTGGAAGAAAAAAGTAGAAATAATTCGAGGGACGGATTCCCCGGATTTGATTGCGGATGCGAAAAATTTTCGGAAAAATACCGGAATCGTTCGAAAATCAAGTATATCAGAACGACCCGAAAATATTCTCAAAAATCAAGAATATTATTCTAAGAATTATGATGAAATCCATTTTAAAATTCTTTACTATTTTCAAATTAAAATCATGGAATCGATCACTGATATCGGTCAATAACAAATCTGGCCGAAATCTGTTAAATTCTGAAAATCCCTGAAAAATATATTAGATAGTAAATATTATTCTAAGAAAATATGTGAAAGTAGCTTCTTGAAATTTAACTCCCTTCATAAATTAAAAATTTGAGACTAAACCAGCGGTACCGATTAATCCTGATTTTAGGGTTTTTTATAAAAATAATTTAGAAAAATCTGAAAAATCATGAAAAATCTATAATATTTAAAAAGTGTT
>JAVJIF010007656.1:0-113659 GCA_038442645.1 Agave tequilana
CAGCTGTTGGGGCATTAAGAAGACTTGGATGTCCATTTGTAAGCCCTGTTGGAATCTACTCGCCCGCTTCTCTTCATCAGTCCCATATACGGAGCAAAGCGGCTAAGTCTCAAAAACTCCGCGGCATACTCATCCACAGATCGGTCCATTGCTGAAGTCGGATGAACTGTTCTTCCATCTCTTTCTGAGCTGTGGCAGGGAAGAATCTACTATAGAAGTTTTTAGAAAATTGATCCCAGGCGACAAGTTTCCCCAATCTTGCTTCTTCAGCTAGCCACCAGGTCCTGGCTATATCTTTTAGTTGAATCTTGGCGACCTCTACTTGATTGTCTTTTGGGACTCGGGCTGCATCCAACAGATCTGTGGTGTCGATCAGCCATTGTTCGCCTCTAGTGGTTCTCTCCTCCTGTGAATATTGCTGGTTGCAACCGCCTAAAGTCTGATATGTTCCCCGGCCTTGGTTTCCTTAGGAGTTGTTAACTCTTGCCGAAAGAGTTCTGTCTGTTGTTGCTGATTCTCCATCATAGTCTGGATAACCCTCAGAATATCAGCATTCTCTCCCGTGGGTCCATTTGATACTTGTCCAGAGTTGTTACGACTCGTCCTTCTATCCATACTTATGTTGGTAAAAAGATGACTGGAACTGGAAAAATGGAAGGATTTTAGGACATAAGGAAGGAATCAAGAAGGACTAGATAACTTTGTACATTGTAGTTGGCAATTGCAAATTCCATTAATTTGCTACTTGATTGTACTATAGGTGTGAGCCTAGGCTCTGATACAACCTGTAACGCCCCGATCCCACGGGTACGGGACGTCACTGCGACGTATATACGCAGGTCAGAAATACCCTCACGTATATACGTTAAGCATTAGTACAAGTAGAATCAGAGTACGACAAAACGTAGTATTCATTCATATGCCATGAGAAGTACAAGATACAAAGTTATCACAGGGTGTGATATACTATTACATAATACATGTATCTTTATCACAGCCAAGTCCAAAAGTACTATTTACAATATGAACACAAGATGCTCACGAGCTGGAGGAAGATCCCGCGAGCAAGAAAGCAAATTCTGGTACAAAGGAAACTGAAACTAGTCAGCCTGCTCTGAAAAGAAAGCTTGATCTTCTGTGGAAGGCTCCACTTCAATCCAAGCTCCGGAACCTGAACATACAAATTCAAGGGAGTCAGGACCTCCCAACAATGATCAGGTTACAGCCGAGTGGCATAAGAAATAAGAGCATGAGAGTTGGTACAGTATTATCAATAATCAGCCAGCAGGTAAAAGAACATACGAGTTAAGTTGGAAAGACATTGTACTAGCTTAGGTTACGTCCTCATGAGACTAGTACCTCGAGGGAATAATCCAAACAAGCAAACCCTCATCTATATACCTTTACCTCATGTCACCGTAACTCAAGCGCATACAACGGATCAATAGTTGGCGTCTTTATTATTATTACTTGTCTTACACTGATATCTAGCTATGTGGACTAGCGTCCCAGCACACATAGATCCATATCAGAGTAAAGCAAGGTTGTTATTAGAAACTAGCGGGGGTATCAACGAACTATGTTTACAGTGGGTCCCGTACATACCCGGGACCACGGCCCAGGATTGTTCCGTTGCTTGGTAACGGAACCAGCCGCAAGGCTAACAGGAGGGTCTTATGTATGCCCTTTATCATGATGGTATCAGGAGGAGGGAGCCAGCACTCCCCTCGGCCGCCTGGAGGCCCACAGGTCAGACCGGATATTTAGTTGCACAACATACCTAATACCACTGTAAGCACGAACCTATATTGATAGCCGCATGTTTCCCCCCCCGATGTAAGTTGTCTCATTTTATGAGTTCTTTAGATATTATCAGATTTCGGGAATGAACAGGAGCAAGTCAGGAGTATTAGGAGTACAATTCGTACTATCATGTAAATCAAGTTGGTAACGCATGATGTCCGGTTATCATTCCCATTATCGTGATAATTATAAGAGTCAAGTGTATCATGCCTGGTGTCAAGAGATAGCATGACAAGAGGTGATATTCGTCTGGGAGTAGCAGACGCGAAAATAGCAGACGCGGGGTTCGCATCGCAAAGGTGCCGCAAACGCGAGGTCTGCGTTCAAGTCAGGACGCGAGGTGAACGCGGACGCGGACATGGGTTCTGCGTCGCGTTAATGCAAGAAGAACATCGACATGGGCATAGCAGACGCGAAAGTAGCAGACGCGGGGCTCTCTCAGACGCGGGGATCGCGTCACGAAGGTATCAAAACGCGAGGCTCGTGACCTGCGTTTAAATCAGGGCATGAACGCGGACGTGAGTATAACTCCGCGTCATGTCAATATAAATAGAACACAGACGCGAGCTTTAGCTTTGCGTCGCATCGATACAATAACGCGAAGGCCGCGTTAATGAAATGCCTAGACGCAGGAGGTAACTCCGCGTCTAACAGTACAGCCACACCGCACGACATAAAATACAATAATAAAATTGAGTTTACAAGTCCATGTCTTGGCGAGTAAAGTTACTCACCTAAAACTGATACTTGAAGCTTTAGGCGTCCGAATGATCATTGTCGCCGAATATCGCTAAAACGATCACCGGAATAATCGCGAACGATTACCGGAATGATCTACAGTGAGGTGTTTCTCTTGGCCACTCATGGCCGGCCATGGAAGAGAGAGAGAGCTTGAGAGGTTGGATATTTTGTTTGGGTGGAGATATTTTGAAGAGATATTTGTGGTGGAAAGTTGGAGAAGATTGGAGAAGTTTGTAACTTGTGGTGGAAGGAAAAGGAAAGAAGAAAAAGGAAAAGGAAAAGAAAATAAAGAGGGAAGATATTTTCTTGGACTCCAAAGTGAAAATTCTGAAAAAGGCGGATGCCCGGGATTCGGTCGCGGTTGCGGAAAGCTTTCGGAAAATACCGAAATCGTCCTGAAATCAAGTATCTCGGAACGACCCACAAAAATTCACAAAAATCAAGAATATTATTTGAAGACTCACGGTGAAATTCGTTTTAATAAATTATTTACCGTTTTGAAATTAAAAATCCTGGAATCGGCCGTCGATGTCGGTCGACGCCAGTTTTGACAGAAATCTAATAATTTTGGAAATTCCCAAAAAATGAATTAAGATAGGAAATAATATTCTAAGAAGATACGTGAAACGGTTTCGTAAAATTTGACCTCAGTTGTAAATTAAAAATTTGGGAATAACTAACGGTGCTGCTTAATCCCGATTTTAGGGTATTTATAAAATAATTCAGGAAAAATCTGAAAAATCATGAAAAATATAAAATCTTGGGAAACAGTGTTTAAAACTACATTTGACCTAACCTGATTACCAGAAAGATGAAATCATGTAGTACTTCCAAAATAATAAATAAACATAATACAACGTAGAAAGATTCAGGATACGCATCTGAGTACGTATTCTGAGGACGGGGTATTACAGTATTGCCCGAGAATTGCTCTTGAGGATTACCAGGAACCAACAGGAGATTCTCAAAGCAAAGAAGCACTGGAATTGTCAACCGGTCCAGAGCCTAGAGACTGGCGATTCCCCTACATTGATTATGTCCTGTATGGCATCCTGCCTGAGGACACCAAGGAAGCGGCTGCCATTCGAAGGAAAGCCCCTAAATTCTACTATAATGCGATTACATGAACACTGTATCGTCGATCGCATGACGGGATCTTGCTTCGCTGCCTTTCACAAAAGGAGGCACAGGAGGTATTGAAAGAAGCCTATGACGGTATGTGTGGAGCCCATCAACCTGGCCCAAAACTTGCACACCGACTCCAAAGGCTGGGGTATTATTGACCTAAGATGATCGTTGACGCCATCACTTATGCCAAAAGATGTCACGCCTGCCAAGTACATGGCAATTTCATCCATCAAGCACCAGGCTACCTTCACTCCACGCCTCACCTGGCCTTTTGAAATGTGGGGGATGGATGTAGTTGGCCCTATCAGCCCTCCATCATCAAAAGGACATCGGTTTATTTTGGCAATAACCGATTACTTCTCCAAATGGGCTGAAGCCGTTCCTTTGAAGGAGGTGAAGTCATCTGACGTGATCAAGTTCGTGAAACATCACGTCATTTACCGTTTTGGGGTACCTCGACGAATGGTCCACGACAATGGGCCCCAGTTCATCAGTCAAGCTTTCCAAAGGTTCTGCACTAAGTTCAGAATCTAGAGTGTGTCCTCAACGACATACTACCCCGCCGCTAATGGCCTCGCAGAAGCTTTCAACAAGACCATTGGCAAGCTCTCAAGAAATTCGTCTCGAAAAGTCAACGTGACTGGGACGACAAGCTGGGTGAATGCTTATGGGCTTATCACACAACTGTTCGAACCCCAACTAAAGCTACACCATTTTCTTTAGTGTATGGGTGTGAAGCCGTGCTTCCACTCAAAATCCAAATTCCATCTCTACGCGTCACCCTGACAGCAGAGATGACGAATGAGGAGAAGCATCGACAGCGACTCCAAGAATTGGAAGCCTTAGATGACAAGCGTCTGCAGGCCCAGCAACAAATCGAGCTTTACCAAGCTCGAATTACCAGAGCCTTCAACAAGAAAGTTAAAGTGCGAACTTTCAAGAAAGGCGACCTTGTCTTAGCTGTCAGAAGACCCATGGTGATGACGCACAAGACAAAAGGAAAATTCCAGCCCAAATGGGAAGGACCATTTGTAGTAGAGTCAGTCTACTCAAATGGATCGTATCGCCTCATAACTTCAAATGGCGATACACTCACGATGCCAATCAATGGCAGATTTTTGAAGAAGTACTATCCTTAATAGTACTCCTCCTCCGATCAAGTCCAAAATTACACCTCTGATCAGAACAAGAAGAGCTTCTTTATTAATATCCGACGCCTCCGACGGCTAAGAATAGAGGAAAATGTTGGCTTCCAAGCCCAACATAAGTCTTCGAAAACTCATCATGCTGAGGGGAATAGCATGGCTAGCCCAACTCAAACGGTGGTTAGTAAAGGCACCTCAAATCCGTTGACAGCTGAGGGTTTGCTAAAAAATCCTAAGAGACATGTGTTCCCATTTGATCCGACGCCTCCGACGGCTAAGGATAGAGGAAAATGTTGGCTTCCAAGCCCAACATAAGTCTTCGACAACTCATCATGCTGAGGAAAATAGCATGGCTAGCCCAACTCAAACGGTGGTTGGTAAAGGCACCTCAAACCCGTTGATAGCTGAGGGTTTGCTAAAAATCCTAAGTGGACTCGACTCCACTTTTTCCTCCAAAATCCCTTACCAATTCTTATCCACAGAATGGTAGGTCTACAAAATACAGTCGTTGCCAAGTTAACACTATACCTCTGGCACTTCAAATTTCATTTGCCAATTCTCATCAATAGGATGGCAAGTCTTCAAAATTGCTCATATCGCAAATCCAAATTTGTTAAGTTAACACTATACCTCTGACATTTTTAAACTCCACTTGTCGATTCTCATCAATAGAATGACAGGTCCTCAAATTGCTCATATCGCAAGTCAATTTCTGTCAAGTTAATACCACACCTCTGACAAATTACTGTTAAGTTAACATTATACTTCTAAACAGTACATCGAGTTTCTGTCAAGTTAACATCACACCTCTGACAGTCACCTTTCTTCAGACTTCCATATCGAAGCTGAAATGAACGATACTAAGTTTAACACCACACCTCTAGCATCCAGGTCATCGCCAAGTTCAACAATACACTTACGGCCATGACTTTCCCTCGGACTTCCTTGTCGAAGTTGAGATGACTAATGCCAAGTTCAAAATTACACCTCTAGCATTACCCTCATTGTCAAGTTAAACACTACACCTATGATAATGATACTTTCAGTTTTCCAAATGAAAGCTGAAATGCTTCTGAGTCAAGTTAATATCACACCTCTGACTCACATTCTTGTCAAGTTAACATCACACTTCTGACAAGACAACTTTCAACCCGTTGAGTTAACATCACACCTCCAACGGTAAAGACTTTCCTAGATCCCCCGCGAATCTAGTTTCACTCGTTATTCTCATCAACAGAATAACAAGTCCACTTAAAAACATTGTTAGGTTAACATTACACCATTAACAGTGTTTTCATTAACCCCCAGCTTATCTTAATCAAGTTAATCTTAGACCTCTGATAAAAGTTCATCTTCACTGGGGGTACCAATTCAACCTGTTACTTTCTTTTCATAAAGTGGCAGGCCCACCAAATTATCTTATCTCTGTCAAGTTAATATCACACCTCTGACAGCATTGCGGGGTTCTTCAGATAGGATTTTTTTTCCACAAAATTGACTTGTTAAAATTTTCATCATGATTCTGACAAGCCAAAGATTCTTTGCTTCTATGCGTCTGACTAAAAAGAGACAAAAGAGTTCAAGACAATAGAAGAGACAAAAAGAAAAGTGTCACTTTTATTTATATATCCAGGCATATGAAAGTGATACAAAACGCTCTCTTATTCAATAAGATTGAGTGTTACAGATAAAGGAGTACAAAGAAGTCTCTCTCTCAGAGGTCGCACTCACTCCTTAAAGCTGCATTTGACTCCAAGTACAAGATGTTTGGAAGAGCGCCAAAGTAGGAGCAGACATTGTGGCAATGATCAGAAGCTAGTTGCACCGCGATGCATGATGTAAACATCGAAGAAGTCTCTGGTTGATGGAGAGCAATGGTGTTCTTGAGGTCTGATGGTAGCAGAATCCTCCGATCCTGCCGGACCATCCGAAATGGGGGTGTGATCCTTCGTTGATGACATCTCTTCCTCCAGAAGATCGTCCATGAGCATGGAGTTTCCTGATGTCACTTCTATGTAGAAACGACACTTCTAAGGAGGAGGCTTGACTCACAGGGGATGCTAACCACTACTATATCCACCGCTACCCCCGCCGCCATCCATACTCTGACCATGCCATGCCAGCAAGCATGACTGGTGCGTCAAATTCAAAGAGATCTTGGCGAGGGTTAAGTCCCCGTCAGGACCATGATTTCTTCCCTTGTGGACGACGGGGACCATAATTTCTTCTCTTGTGGACGAACATCGAACAAGTTCGCCGGCCGATATATTCTCCCACGGATGATCAAGCTTACCTGCAAGAAGCAACGAAATTAGAAGATCTGAAGCTTAGTATACTTCAACAGAAAAACTAAGTGACATACGCAGCTATTGCCGAAGGATTTCAGACGCGGGAATGACCCGCGCAGCGAACATCTGCGGCGGCAGAAACAGACGCGGTCAAAATTCTGATATACACGAAATTCAGACGCAGTCTCATTTGACATCCGCGCTTAAAGGACGAGACGTGAAGAGAATCAGACGCGAGAATTGCCATCTCCCTGTGGATGAACAGGGGTTGCAAGACTCAGGCCTCAGACCTCCAGTCTGAATTGAGATTCTCCTAAGTTGACAGCCTCAAGACGCGAGCTCCATATGCAGAGCCTGCGGCCAGGTGTCTAAATCTGCTATACTGGCGTCCAGAGAAGTTTAAGTCATGGCACAAATTCCAGAAAAGGAATGCACCAACTAAGACTTCATCCGGATGATGAATCTCTTTAAGAGATATCAGAATTCAAACTTAGCTGGGTTAAAAATGCCATGGCAAGTCGGGACGGCGTACCCGCAGAGGCCTCCACTAAGAATTGAACTCTCTGCATCGAAGCGCGGACATAAAAGGTGCTTAAGGAGACGGCTTCTGTTATTGAAATCACTTGACAATAGTTATCTTCTAAAGAGACCAAACAGAAGCATGAAAGCTCTGGGTCATCTTCATCCATGGAGGCAAGCCCCTGGTAAAGTCCTTGAAGGGAGAAGAAGGAGCCCCTCAGCGCACTCGCTGTCAAAAGAAACAGTCCAAGTATGGGACTGCTAAAGGGAGAGGGTGAGCCCTATTTATGGGCAGCCCATAATAACCATAATTAATGGTTGATTAATCAGAACCGTCGGCCTTAATGACCGCACGACTGTCAAAGCCCAATGGAAGGCTGACGCGTGGAGCGTCGCTTCGGGAAACATCGAAGACGCTGGTCTCCAACCGCCAGCGCCGGTTTGGCATTAAAAGGCATTAACGCCTAAGCCCAATGAAGAACCGACGCGTGGACAACCGCTTCGGGAAACAACGGATGATGCGGGTTCCCAATCGTCAACGAAGACTTGACGTTTGAAAATCTCACGGGATCTTTATGTCAGGCTGCACTTAACGCCTGGGAAGTTGCACCAAACGCAGATGTGAGAGCTGCGTTCTCCTTCATTCCAGGTTAGAAGACCCTTCGCGTCTCTTGGATGACTCAAGGTTGCTCCGCGTCTACCGGACAACTCAAGGTTGCGTCCATCAACAAAAGGGACTCATTCTGGGGTCTCAGTGGGAAAGCACATAGAGCTGCGTCCCAAAGCTTATATCTTCAGCAAAGAAGGCCTATCACTTTCACAAGTGTCTTGGAGCTGCGTCTGTATGGATAAAGAGAGGTCTTGCACCGAGTCTCAGCGTCACGTCCCAGACTGCGTCAATTGTAAGGGCGTGAGACCACACTCTTGATGCATCCTGATTCCTGCGCCTGCATAAAGTTAAAGACTGGGGCCAGTGAGTCACGCTCGAAGCTGCATCCTTCACGTCCACTTGAACCGCGTCTTCACTAGCAGGTCAGAATCGCGTGCCTCAGAGCTGCGTCTCTTTTTATGAATCGACGCCGCGTTTCGTTAAAAGAACTTAGTTTTATCTAAGTTCAGCGTTCACAGCCATCCAGAAGAGCACAGCCGAAATCTGTGATTGAGAGGTTGAATTCATCTACAGCAGAGCAATGAAGATGGAACAGAAAATTTCAAAGACTTTTATTATTCAAAAAATGGTAAAAGCAAGTACAAACACTCTTGGTGAATAGAGTGTCCTTTTTCTTTACAAAAAAAAAAAAAAGAAGGCTAAAAGTCCTGGTTCGCCAAAGAACGGATTTGTTCTCTAAGGCGATGTATCTCATGCTGACGCGCCTTCTCAGCTTCCATGAGAGCCTGGGCCCGTAGCTCCTCCTCGGATAAAAATCTCTTCGCAGCCAGCTGCTCTCGCAGGGATTCCAGCTCGGAAGAATTAACAGAGAGATTTTCCTCAACTTGCACCTTGGCAGCTTCTAATTCCGCTAGCCTCTTTTGGAATTGGCCAACTTCTGTTCATTGATAGCAATCAAGGCCTCAGCTCTGGCTATGGTAGCTCGAGCATCGAGGATAACCTGCTTCGCAGCCTGCATGACCATCTCAGACTCCTTTGACTCGCCAGTTAGCTTCCGATGGTCAGCCTGGAAACATTGGAGAAGACGGGTCCTTTCAGCTATCCTTTCTTCCATCTCCCTTCGCTCTTGCTCTTGAGCAGCAAGAAGCCTGGTCAGAGTTTCCTGGGCCTCGTGAAATGAGCCAGCATTCTCCAGGGATCTAAGCTCTTTCAAGTCATGTCCCAACTGCTCCACCAGCAACTGACACGCCTTGGCTGGTGAAGGGCCTCCGGCTAAATTGATGTTCTCAACCAGATTTCCGAGAAACATCCAGGCAAATTCGAAGGAGCTATTCCCAGACAGAATGAGGTCAATACATGATCGCATAGAGGCAAAGAACTGCTGCACCACTTGGCGTGCCAGCTCCCCCATGGTATCACCGCATGGGAAGAATTCCGCTAAAGTGCTCCCCGATCCCCTTTCCATCACGGGGCGAGGGACGTAAGCCGATTCTTCCGGTACAGGAGTCGGGTTGGCCACGGGTGCGGCAGGAGCAAGAGCAGCCGCCGGCGCTTCTGGAGGTACTATGTCCGTAGAGACCTCCGCAACTGATGAAATGACGGTAAGCTCGACCTCTTCAGGGTCCTTGGCCGAGGTCTGAGCCGCACGACCTCCTGGGCAGGCACTGACCGCCAGGTCCTCTGCCTGAGCTTCCTCAGCCCTCCCTGCGAATCACCAAAGCGTCAGTCATGACAATAAAAGGAAAACATTCAAATATCAACATTTCCTTACCTAGTTAAGGTTCCAAGATGGCAGGTTCTTAGGCGAATCCTGCAGGGGGAAGTCTCCCTGACTTCTATGGCTACCTTCTCTTGAGGCATCTCAGCAACTGGAGCCTCAACTCTTCCCAGCTGGACCAGCTCCTGCACCATCTCCTCGATATGTGAGGAAGTAGTAGCCTCGCTATCCGCGGCCAACCCTGTAGCATAAAAGAAAATGTCAGAACCTTTCCCTAATTAAAAAGGAAAACCGGGTCAACTAGACAAAAGAGTACCTTCAGCAGGAGCAGTTGCCGCTTGTGATAACGCCGTCACCGGCTCACACCCATATATTTCCTCTTCCGAGATGTGTGAGAATTTACTCGATCCGGAGGAGCGGGTTCATCGCCAAAGTCGACCTCGTCGCCTGAGTCATACTCTTCTTCTTCGATGAAGAAGACGATAATGCAACATGGGAAACCTCGGCAACCGGGGCCTTGCCACCAAATACCCCAGTGGTGGGGCTGGGGTCAACTACCCGAGGACTGGGGATTAATACACCAGGGGACCGGGCTGTTGGGCCTCATCCCTCCCTCACGGGTTGAAGAAGATCCATGCTGAGTTGAGACCCCTGGAATCTCAACATCACCTCCACTCATTATGTCGGCTTCAAACTGCTCAGCCTCGTCAGCGATGGTGGGTTTGTCAGCAAACTCCCCTTCTTTTAGAATCATGGGGCCCCTGCTGCGCAACCACGGGTATGGACTGAGGGGGCGTCATCCTCATCTTCCGCTTCTTCCCTCTATTCTTCAACACTAGAAGGTATGTCTCCCGGACGGAGAAACTGCGGCCGCCAAGTCTCTTCGGACCTTCTTGGGGGCGGGATCAACAGTGGAAGTAGAACCTTGAGAACGCTTACGCGTCACCTGTCGACCCTTTGCTGCCCGCGGCTCCTCCCTTGATACTCTTCTGGTCTCCTTCAGAGCCTTCTGATACTCCTCAACGCCTCGAGAGCGTTTGTTGGACCCCAACTTTGCTTCGTAAGATGCATTAATACTCTCAATGCATGAGTACTCTGGAGCAAAGTCAGGCGTCTGGTTGGCTTGGAGTACCAGGTACAAAAGCTAAGGCTTGTACAATCTTTCGGTTCTTTAAGGGGCAGACGAAAAAGCGCATCCGTCCCTCCAGCCACACTATAATACCAAGTCCGAGCACCTTCAAACAAGTTCCACTGAAGGCGAGTCGAGCGTTGGGATTACCGACATATAGTTGGTCATAGCCGAACTGTCGGGCGAAGCGATTCGGCATGTACGGCTCAATAGTGCATGAATTCCCTTGTCGGAAAAGCACGTACCCAGGCCGGATATTAACCAACCACCAGAAAGCTCCCGAGGATAGCCTCGTGAAGTCATCTGAGCCCACGAAGTCAGCAAGTTTATCCCCGAAAGATGCACCAGCAATCTCGGGGAAGCAGCGATTGAGCTGGTAGTTCGAAGCAGCTAGAATGCATTTCCGAATGAAATACATGTAGGTGTTGCACCAGCTTGAATTCTCCAACCGTTGTACGAAAGGGATAAACCCCTCACTCCAAGACACCGGCATCATCAAAGAGGGACAGTGCATAACGTACCAAGCCATTAGGTACGTGTAGGGAAGTTCAACCCGAGGGTTGGGACGTTTTACCGTCGGCCTCCCCTCCGAGTCAATAATCGGCTCACCCTGGGAGTCGACAACCTTCTCTGCCCTGCACAGACTCTGAGTCAAGGCCCGCAACCCACTTTGAATACCGGCCGCCATGGCCGAAAGGAGGGCTACGGACCTACCATAGGCCAGGAGCACCGTCGGGTACACTACGTCGGCAACAATCACTTCATGTGGTAGTGTCGGCACCACACAGTGCTTCAACCACAACATTAAGAAGCCCGCCAACATTGCTCGATTGGAGATAAGGATCCGGGCTTGGTGATGGAAACTTTCGAAAACCATGTCAGGTTCGAAAGTATCCTCGTTCGACTCCGTGGTGCAGGAGTCTACAGAAGCGCTGATCCTATCGGCAATCTCCTCGTCGGAGCTGGGAGCCAGTCGGGTCACTGGATGGTCTTTCTGATTGACGCCATTGAACAAGTAGCTTGCCCAGGACAGCTGCTTGACTCCCTCACCCTCCAGAGGTCATCTGGCCGCAAATGTGAAAGTGACATAACACCTCCCAATAAGTCTCGTACACCCGAGGAGACCCTTTCTTCATAAGGTGAAGCTCCTCAGCGGTCGGGACGTATTCCTCATAGGGAGAGTCCCCCATCACCAGCCCCGAGACTTCGAACAGCTCGTGCAGGGCAAGGCCCATCTCCCCGACCGGAGTGAAGAATGTCCCCGTCAGAGGATTGTACCGCTCCAAGATCCCAAAGAAGTTTTGAGAACTTGTTGGAATACCATACTGCACGGCCCTGACCGCTTGGTACAATTCCACCTGCTCCAACAAGCCTCCAAGATCGGCAAGGACGAAGCTCACCATCTTGCCCCACCAATATTTCTCGGGGGAATGGATCCACCGGGAGCACGGAAGTCGACCGAAAAATCACCCCCCACCTTCATGAATGCGTTGAGAAAGGTGGTGCCGAGTTTAGGAGTTTCTCCTACTGGGTGATCGGTCCTGAACAGCCCGGGAAACAGGTCGATAGCCTCCTTATCATGACCAGCATGATAGACCTTCTTGGAGCCTAAGCTGCCGAGAGTAACCTCCGGGACGGGTCGGGAAAGCTCCCATGTCATCTTTCGAGGGACGGACATGTGCTGGAGATAAGACAGTGGGTACATCCTCTCCATGTTCGGAAGAAAGAATCTTCTATCCCCTATCTGACGGAGCCATTTATAATCTCCGTCATGCAAAGAATAGCCGCCCTCGCTAATGTGGTCTCCAAAGAAGAAAGCAGGTTTCTCCATCGGAGCGCGAGCATTCGTTGTGAATGCCGCATCAGTCATAAGCTCCCGAAAGGTTTCCATGTCAGCATTAGAGAGCCTCTCCCTTCGCTCCTTCAACTTGTCAGTAGTCACAGGAGCAGTCCTTTGCAACACAAAGGTCAAATCACGGTCAGCACCACCTATGTGCCCGAAGTGGCGCCTCTTGGAGAGTGGGTCGGAAGAATGTCGCACTGCATAAGAAAATGACACTTAATCAGAAGTATAAACGAAAATAATTAAGTGTCTATAATCTAGACGTAGAAGGGATACTAAACGTAGAAAATTGTCAAAATCCGCGTTCAGACCCGAGGACCCGCGTCCAGACCGGAGGACCATGAGGCCAGCAGGGAGTCTGCGTTTTAAGAATCCAAAACTTATGGAAAATCTCCAAGTACTTAGGTTCAGGCGCAGGATTCATAAAAGCCAGCGTTTTGATCTCACAGAACGCAAGAATCAAGTCTGCGTTCGGATCATTCACAATTAGAAACATTCTAAGTGATAACTCTGGAACGCAAGGCTTACTGGCGCCCTATATTCAACAAACAAGTACATTCTCAAGTGGATAAAAGCAGTAGGGTCATCAAACCCGCGCCTTGTTTGTCCATTCAAAGACCGCGTCTGAGGATCAAGCACGATTTCGAATCCACGTCGGCGGTTCTCTTTCAAAGAAGGGATTTTTAGGGTTATAAGAACTCCATAAACCCCTCTAATGGCGAAGATCAAGCCTGATGGTGTTATACCTGAGATAGGGGCTTCCTGCATGGAGGAACCGCCCCTTTGGGCCTCAGTGACGACCGCCTTCGATGATGAAGCAGATCGTTTGGCCTTGGGTGCCATTACGAAGCAAGAATCTGATGCTAAAATGGAAGAGAAGAGAACAAAGAGCACTTCTCTCTCAAAACCCTAACAGATGCAAGCGAAGACGAAAGAGAAATTAATGATGACTCTCTCGACGACTGTTGCCATTTATAGGCACGGTGATTCGCAAAGATCACGGCGATGGGCTCGATTGACTCGACATCGAATCGTCTTTCGACGCGTGGACGGCGCATTTAATGTAGCGCAAAGTTCGCACGCCAAAAAGAAGATGTCCCTTCGGCTCCACTGAACACATGGCATGGCACGGATTCGCACCCAACAGCCGCGCCTCTTCAATGGACGCGTCCCTTCAGCACGGCCATGGTTGCGTCCAGAAAGTCGCGTCTTTACTCAAAAAAAGATGCATCTCTCCAAAAGGTTGCGTCCTTCCAATCCGGCCTAACATCGCGTCTGCCTTGCGGAATATCAGTCGCGTCTTTAAAGCAGTACTATCCCTGCGTCTCAAATAAAGCTGGTGTTCAGTCCTTACTTCTGCAAATCAGTTCAACAGTACACTGGCACAAGCAGATGACCGTTCACTCCTGGCTTTAAAGTGCACCCACGACAGACTTAAAGCAATCGGGGAGGTCTAGACTGTGCATCTAGAACTCAACACGATCAACTTCGGTGGCTTCAAAGAGTTCTACAGTACACTCACGAAGACCATATTCCAGATAAGATCAAACCTGAAGCATTGACAGTCCAGTCACAAGGGTGAGCTCAGCTAGAGTCCAAAGTATTTCGAAATCCGTCACACTTAACTGCGGAATGTCAAAAACTTTGGAGGGGGTTCTGTAGGCTGTCTAAAAGCAGAATTCAAAGACGCAAGGTTAATCTTACCCGCGTCTCAGCCGCTCCAAGGCGCGAGGGTCCAAACCCGCGTCTCAGCACTAAGGCGCGAGGGTCCAAACCCGCGTCTCAGCCGCTCCAAGGCGCGAGGGTCCAAACCCGTGTCTCAGCACCAAGGCGCGAGGGTCGAACCCGCGTCTCAATAGCTCCAAGGCGCGTGGGCCGAAACCCACGTCTCAACAGCTCCAAGGCGCGTGGGTTGACACCCGCGTCTCAGTTGTAACCGTCCCGGTTTTAGGGCCAATCACGACCCACATAACGAGGAAGGTTAGCCCCCATTATGGAGTGTTTTCAGGAGGCACGTACGCCCCTAAAAACCCCTATAAATAGCCCCGTCGCTATGAAGAGGGGGGTGGGATTTTTCTGTCGGAGGATTTTTTGGGAGAAAAGAACTCTAAGAGAAGAGAGAAACCCTTCAAAGAACTTGCTGTGTTCAAGTTGCTCTTTGCCTACCTTCTCTTTGAGAGTTTTGGTAGACAGAGCTGTGTTACCCCATCAACCACCTGAAGAGAAAAGCCTCGGAAGATCTCGACGTTCACCCGGTCAACGGAGAACAAGATTCACTCTCCATCGCCACACGAAGAACCCAGCCTTAAACAAAGGGAGGATTCAAGACTCAACATCCTCCCTCCCTTGTAATCGGAAGACCGATCTGTTGTAATTTTCTATCCAATCAAAAGAATTTTACAATTTGATCCCTCTTTTCCGACGCATACAGCAAGGTGGATCCCGTAGGAAGAGGGTAGTGAAGAAGCCTCGTCGCTACACCCCCAAAGTTATTATAGAGGGCGAATCAGCTACAGTGCCTCCTCCTCCTGCCCTGTCATTTATTAAACTATCAGCGCAAAAACAGACTGGGTAAGACCAGTTTTACTCATTTTCTTTTTGACATGTACTTATATATTTCGTACAGCTTATTTGTTTATCCTATGATTCAGGAACCGAGGCTACAAGAGAACAGGGGGATTATTATGATCCCCTGTTTACTTATAAGGAAGGTGATGTGGCTAGCTACTTCATTGCCTCAGAAGATTTTGGAGGTGACGTGGCTGATGTCGGTCCTTCGGGTGCTGGGACCTCAAAAGAGAGTCCAATGGTCTCGAGCTCTATAGGATGGACCACAGAGGCTTCGGCGAGCGAGGATGAGCCTGACATCCCTCCTGCTTCTGCCAAAGCCTTTTCTATGGAGCCCGACAGAGTTAGTGTTGCCATCAAGGAAATCCAGAGAGAGACTGTTGCTGAGACAGTTGAGGTGATATCTCCTCTTGGTAATACTTTGATCTCTTGTAGGCAATTCTTCTCTGATATTCATTATGCCTAGTTTTAACAAAGTCTTTTCACAGGTGTTCCGCTAGTGGTTTCTTTGACGCTACCTATCTTGACAACCGCTGGGCTGAAGATAATTACCAGTCCTACGTCTCCGACACTGGTTGTTGAGCCAGTTCTTCCGGAGATAGTCACCAGCCCTACTTCCATCGTGGCTGGTGTACTAGTTTCAATGAGGACTCCTCCTAGATCACCAGTGATCCCTCGTCTTTCTCCAGCCAGTGCTTCTGTCATTTCCTCTATTGTTATGACAGTGAATCGGTGGAAGCTTTATCTTCAGGTTCTACTCGCTCACCGGAGTAGTTGAAGCCAAGAAAGAATTTGTGGCCGAGATGTGCAACACCCCGATCCTGTGGGTATAGAGACGTTACTGCAACGTATATACGCAGGTCAAAAATACCCTCACGTATATACGCTAAGTATCAGTATAAGCAAGAATCAGAGTACGGAAGCATGTGGTGCATTGTACATTCCAACATATTAGTACAATTACAAAGTTATCACCAGATGTGACACAATATTACAATAATATTACATCACTGATAGGCGTAAATACGAGAATACAAAAAGATGCACAAGAATAAACAGTACAAAAGGAGGCTTAGAGTCATAACAGGAAAACTCTAAAGCCAAGCAGGGAGGCCTGAAAGGATGGGGCTCTGGACGGTCTGTCGAAGATCCATGCTACCGCTGCACTTCTCATGTCAGCAGCTGGGAGAAATCACACGCTGCAAGTTCTGAGACCTAGACATGAGGATCCAGAGGAGTCAGAACTCCCCAGCGAGTGGTGATGCGAATACCAAGTGGCGTACGAAGATAAGCACATGTGTATCGATAAATCCAAGGCATAAACATGCATAGAAAATCGTGTTGTAAGTACATGCATACAGGAGTAAGAGAGATATAGCAGGTAACATCCAGGCGATCACTTTATCCCTTTGACGATGCAATCGGTCAAATGATCAAGCCACCTCCTTCTAGGATTCCCTTCTCGCTTGGTTCTGAAAGTCGAGTAGTTGGAAGCAAGAGAATAAGAGAATACTCTCTAAAAGAATCTCTGATTGAATTTCTTTCAAACAATCGTCTCTCTAGCCCGATAGCCTTTTTGTTCCTCTCTGTCCCCCGTGTCCCCCCAGCAAGGGACTATTTATAGCCAAAATGGGGTGTAACCGTCCCCTTGAATTTAGCAAGGCTGAATCAGTTTTTAGCTTCGCGCAAGGCTGCGAATGACCTCTAGCAAAGCTGCTTGCGAGCTTCCAGCGAAGCTAGAGAGAGTTCGTGCGAACTTCTCCCTGCCGTTGCTGCTTAATTGTCTCCGCTTAATGTGGGATGAAGTAGGCGGGTGTAACTGCCCATGTAAATGTCGGCCCAAAGGCCTTCCACTCTAGTTTTGATGATGATTAACTCATGTAGTTATGTGTACTAATAATCTTGTGATATTTAGTTTTAGATCATTAACAAAGATATTAGTTGGTGATTAGCTTCAACAAGAAGTTTTGGAAGCTTGTCACATGGTGATTCAAGAGCCCGAGCGACAAGATCATATATAGCACTCATTGGAGTCAAGCTTGGTGAATCACGGTTTGGATCGAGTCGGCTTGGAGACGGCGCTCTACAAGAAGACATCAGTACCATAGTTTAGTTTTGTGTTTAGATCCAAATTGTAAAGATTAGAATAGTATGATATGCTCAAGTTCAAAACACACACGTTTCATGTTTTGGATATTTGTTTTCGGTTTTTTCGTTTTGGTTTAACCGATCTTGGTTTTCATGAATAGATATTATATCAAAACAAGTTTACATGGTTTAATGTATATTAGATTTGTTCTATATACATGCATGCTTCAACTACTTAGACAAACTTAGTTTTATATACCTATTCATGTGTTTTAGGTTTTGTGTTTTAACAAAACGTATTTTTGGAATTAAAGTCAAAAACATGGATATTCATATTGTTTCATGTATAATGGATTATACCCGTATGCATCATGCCTAAATGTTGTTTAATACCATGTTTTTATATTTGGATGCGTTTTGACAAAACGTATTTTCTATTCAAAAATCCAAGTTTTAGAAAATACGATTTTTGGTTTTGGCAAAATTTCTATACCACAAAAATGGTCCATATTGTTTGAAATTTGTGTTGAAACTTTTAACACAAGTTTATATTTCATAGTAAAATGATAAAACTATTTTTGTGTAATTTTAGAGATTTTTAAGGGAATTTTTAGAATTAAAAATAACATGTTTTTCTGACCAGAACTGCTGCTGCTAGGCTAGGTCGGTCGACCGGCCGGTCGACCGTACCAAGTAGCCGGTCGACCGTAGTGGTCGACCGACGTGCATGGATACGTGCACACTGGTTTCCCCATAAGCTGGTCGACCGCACGGTCGACCGACTGAGAGTAGGTTGCTCTCTGGTTGCACCTGGTCGACCAAACGGTCGACCAGACAGAGAGCCGTTGCTCTCTATTTCTAGGTCCGGTCGACCGAGCGGTCGACCGGTAGCTACCAACGGTCAAATGTGACCGTTGGCCGGTCGACCGACCGGTCGACCGGTAGTTCATTTTTGGGCAGACTTTACTGCCAACGGCTATATTTTTTAATGGGCTATAAATACCCCATTAATGGCCAGTTTTCACTAAGAATTTTTGGACGAATTTTCTGAGCTTTCTCTAGTGTTTTCATAGCAATCAAAAGAAGTTTTTGGCTTTAATTGAACAATCTATTTGGTGTTTTTGCTAGGGTTTGGAAAATCAAAGAAAAGGGTTTTTGGGAAAAGTGTTTGATTCAACTTCTTTATCTTGGTTTCTAGTTTTTTCCAAGGATTTTCTTTGAGTTTATGATTTCCATTCCTTTGGTTTTCTCCACACTTGAGCTACATCTACTATCTTATTCAATAGGATCTTTGTGTGGGAAAAGAGATTGTTTGTGGTCTTTTGATCACCAAGTTGTAAACCCTATCTTAGCTTGGCTTTGTGCCTTTCCCTCATTGTGTTGAGGAGGTTGTGCTATTGGGTTGTATCCCTCAAGGTGTGAGGTGATCCTTGTGTTGCTTTGTGCTAATCTCTCAAGTTGTGAGGTGATTGTTTGTTGGCTTTGTGTTGTGCCTCAAGGAGGAGGTTGTGTTTGTAAGGAGAGGAGTTGGGTACTCCTTGTGATTATATTGCCCAAATCCTCGGTGGAGGTTCCCTGTGTGGGAGTCCTTTGTGGATAAGCTAGTGGATTCGAAATCCTTCTGGTGAAGGCGGGGACGTAGAACTGGGTGCTCGAACCTCGAAACAAATCTTGTTGTTTGCGCTTGATCCATTGACTCTTACTCTTTCTCTCTCTCTCTTTGTATTGTTCCTTGCATTATTTCATATTGATCATTCATATTTATATGCTTGGCTTTTTAGTGTGTGCATCACTAGTTGGTTGATTTAGTATAATTGCAATTAGTTTTTAAATTCCGAATTAAGTTCACTAGATTAGCATTATCACTTATTCACCCCCTCTAGGTGATTTTCAATTGGTATCAGAGCCTATGCTCCTGATATTTAGGTTTAACCACCTAGGAGTGAGATCTTGGTTTGCTAATCTTCATTTGCATTGTTCATTTGCACAATATAGTTGCACTCATGGATAGCCCTCCTATGTTTGATTTTTCTAGACATGATATTTGGAAGGCCAAGATGAGTAGTCATTTGAAAGTCTTAGGATCTAAAGTTTACCAAATCATTACCAAGGAATCCTACCCCAATGATAGCAAGCATAATAAGGCGAATGCACTTGCACTTAAAACACTTAGAGCATCTCTTAATGAAGATCTTTTACATGTGTTTGCTCATTATGATTCGGCTTGGAGCATATTGACTTCTCCCAAGCTACCAAGGATTATCAACAAGTTGAGGAGATCTAGGAGAGACAAGTCCGACGAGCATTGCCTCATGGTCCAAGGGAAAGACTCCCTTGAGGTACAATCGGATTCTCAACTAGATGATGGCTCTAGCTCATATTGCTATGGATGTTTAGAAGTTCAAAACTTAAATGTTGAACTTGCTTCAAAGCTTGAAATTTTTTTGCAAAAACATGACCGTTTGAAAAAGAAGCATTTTGATTTAAAAGAAGAAATGAAGGATTTGTGTTCAAGTTTTGAAGTGAATTTGCAAGAGAAGGAAGAGATTACTAGTGAACGTGACTCACTTAAATCTCAACTTGACCTTGTCCTAAAGGAAAATGAATTTTGAAAAGCAAAAATAATTGTGATGATGTTGTGAAAAACAATGAGGTTTTATCTTCAAAATTGGATTTTGTTTTAAAAGATAACCTTATTTTGAAAATGAAATTGATTTCATTACAAAAGAATTGGATTTAGTTTTAAATAAAAATAAATCCTTGCAAAATGATTTAGATTCTCATGTTTGCCATGCTAGTGTAGCTTCTTCTTTTAGCACTCCTATTGCATGCTCTACTTTATCTTCTAGTATTGAAAATGATATAAATATTTTGAAGAAAAGTGTTGACTGTTTGGGCTCCACTTTGAGCCAATGTGCTTTGGATCATACACGCTTGGAATCCTTGGTTCGTAAGAAACATGTTCCATCTTTGCATGCACACCCATCACGGCATACACATGCTTCCCATGGTCACCACCATCACATGTATGCTCATGTGTACATTTGTACACATTGTGGTCTTAAGGGCCACCTTGCTAGATTTTGCTATGATCGCTTACATGATGAAAATTTAGCAACTAATTTTGTTTGGGTTAGAAAAGATACTAACCCCCGTGGACCCAAAAGAAAATGGGTACCAAAGACCACCCCTTTGATTTTTGATGTAGGTGTGGGCTCTCGCATCACGTGAGAGATTGGTGCCTTGAGGTGGATGTGTTCAAAGCTTAAAGAGAACCATTTTTGGATGCATCACTTTCAAGGGAGGTTTGGTGGGAAGTCCACCTTGGTTTGGAGATCTAGAGAAGTGCCCTTCATCGGTTTTGGTATCAATCTCTAACTCCCATTTATATTTGCATGCTTATTATGCTTTTCATGTCATTGATTTATAGCATGTCATGTTTTAAAGCTCATTATGATTATGCCATGTGATTTAGATTAGTGATATACATGTTTAGTTATTTGAGACACCCATGTACCCATCTTTGTGATTCTCACCATTGTTTAAAACTAATATGTATGTCCTAGATCTAATGCATGTGCATGTACGTGATGATCATATTTATGATGTTTTGTTTTAATACTTCATGTTTTGATTAGTATGTTAAATGCCATGATTCTTGGATCATTGACATGCATGTATAGCTTTTGAGATCACCCATGTTTATATGGACCCATATGTTGTGTTCTCACCATTGTTTAGCTATTATGTATATCATAGGTCTAATAGCATGTGGATTTACATAATGATCGAATTTATGTTTATAATATTGATCTATGTCTCGTTTTATGCTTCATGTTTTGAATATACGTTTAGTTGTTAGTTTCATTAAGACTAGGATTTATACTTGAATATATAGTGGGCCCAAATAAATCTTTATATATGTTTGTACTTGAATGCCAATTTGTACTCGTTAGATGTGCTAGTATAGTCTAGTTTTGATGATTCATGCATTTTAAACTTGTATTCCCATTTTGGATATGTTTTTATGATTATGTGTTTTCACTTCATTTATATGTCTATTTTGTCAAACCTTAAGATATACATGTATACCCTTGAGTCATTTGCTTTTCATGCAAATCTTTATTATGGACTCAATTATGTTTAGGGATGTATATGTATACTTCTTGTTTAGTCAAAACATACATATGCCTTGAAGTATGATCGTGGGAAAACCGCGCACAAAAAGTGTATGTTTTGAAATGAAGATTTAAAGTGTGTGTGCTTTGGCTTCCTCGATACTTCCGTTATAGCATAGAGGCTAAAATGAGTCGAATCCACAAGGATGGGAGGCGATAGAAGCTTTACCGGTTGATTCACGTGTTTGTTAAAGATTCTTCAAAGTTTTAAAGAATGAAAAGAAAATAAAAGAAAGAATGGAAAAGAAGTACGGTGAAATACAAAGAAGTGGGAAACATAGAAAAGAATATATTTGTGGTTTTTGGTATTTATAAAACAAGTGAAAGAGAAAGAAAACTCACGGCTACTAATTACTAATGATTCCACCAACATGCTAACCTCTTAGTGATAGTTGTCTCACATGTATCATTGGCCATCACTAGTCCTTGGTTCAAGAGCGATTCAAAGTATGACCCATATATAACTCTTTACAACCCAACTCAACAAACAAACACAAGATACACTTAAATCATCAAAACCCAATAAGAGCAAGCATGAAATAAAGTAATGTAAGCTTGTTAGTGGTTAGGAAGTTAGAGTTAGATCCATCATCATGAGCCATCAATGGCTCTTGCAAGAGCAAGGCCAAAACGAGGCTATTAGATTCATGTGGATTATCATAAAAGAAGTTAGAATAGTTGGTGGTTAGTAGTTAGTTACCATGAGAGAAATGACTAGCTACACATGTAAAAGAGATTAGAGAGAAGAAAACATAGAGAGGTAAAGAGAGCACCTTTCATAGATTGTCACCTTCTATTACAAGCACTCTTGCATTCCAAGCATGAACCCCACTCTCTCCCTAATACAAGATCTAAAACAAAATGAAAAATACAATGGGAAAGAAGAAGAACTAACCTAACCTAAACTAAACTACAACATGAAGATGAAATTACTCCTAAAACTCTCTATATCTCCCACTCAGGAAACCCAGGGGGGTATTTATAGGCGCCAAGGGAACAGGGGGCCAGGGGACAAACTCTGGCCTGAAGCGGCGCGCGCGCCGCGGCCGTATGGCCGCGGAAACGCGGCCCAGGCGCGTTTCCGCGGCCATTCAATGGCCGCACGCGCGGCGCTTCGAGCCGCGCGCGGTCCAGTCTGTCTCCTGTCAGACCCTGCGCCCGGTTTCGTCTTTTCAGCCTCTGGTTTGTACAGAATCAGCTCTCTAGGTCAATGGCTATCTTTAATAGGCTTTTAATCACCAATAAATGGTGATTTAGGGTCTTCTTCTTCATTTGGACACCATGGACCTAGAATCAAGCAAGCAAAGCTTTATTAGCAGAATTTAATATGAAATTAATGTGAAGATGTGATACAAATTATGCAAAATTAGAGCTAATCAAAGTATAGATTGTTTTAATGAAAATTTTGGTGTATCATGTTTTCGTGTTTTTAAGGATTTCAAAATATTTTCATGATTGTGCGTTTCACATTACACACGTTCACTCACTCTATTATGTTTCTCATGATTGTGTTTTCATGAGTACGATATAGGCTTTATGGACTTTGAGTGTTTAGTGATCATGTGATTTACATGTGTTTCATGAAAAACAATTTTGTTTTATTCCTTACTTGAAGGATTTCGTACTAGTTTAAATATTTTTCCATTTAACTAGTTCATATTCTTCACTATGGTAGAGATTTTCAAATAAACTAAAATTTCAAACCTATTTTTGAAAACCCCTACCTTCTAAGGGCGGTTGGATGGGAGACCATGCTCATGTATGCTTTATAGTAAAAATCATTTTAAACTTGAACATGATTGGGAGGATAGGTAAATGAGATATACACTTGATATTATTGTTGATTCAATTGCTATCATTGGATTCTTTGGTATCAATATTGACATTTTTGTATACTCATATTTTTTTTATATGTATGCTTGCACTTCAAAGAGTATCAATTTCAATTGGTATCTAATTTTTCATACATATATAGGTTTTTATTTGTGCTTATTATATTCATATATCTTAGAGCACGAATTTTGATCATGATAAAGCTTGTTTTATAATGACTATCTTGTTTCAATTGACTAGTTTTCAATTGGTATCCATATACAAGCTTATTCATTGTTTCATTTGGTATTTCATAAAGGGGGAGAAAAACTTGTATTTCATCTTTCAATTGGTATTTGATTTACTATGGATTTTGCATTCCACTCCCTTACTTTATGATAGAAAATAATGATTTCATTGGTATCTTATGCTTTAAAGAATAATAATTTCAATTGGTATCAAGATTTATGTTTAGAAATTCAAAATTTGTATTGTTTAATTTCAATTGGTATCAAGATTGTTTATTTACAATTGGTATGTTATTTGTTTACTTATTAATTTGTATCAAGATTTTTGTTGTTTTTCAGTTGGTATAGTTTCACTTTTAACTTGGTATCAATATGCACCTCATTGACACACTTTTAATTGGTATCATATTTGCTTGAACCCCTTATTTACATCATTTTGTTTTAGACAAACAGGGGAGAACATTGTTTTATTGTTTTTAACCCTTTTGTTGATTCCTTGTTTCGAACAAAAAGGCGGAGAAAAATCTATTGATTTGTTTTTACTTTAACCCCTTTATTGATGATTGACAAAAAGGGGGAGAATTATTTGTGAGTTTATGCATGTTTTGTTTTATTTATTAGCTTGTTGTTTAATTGTTTAATTGGTATCAAGAGCATTATTTAGTTTTGTTATGCAATTGGTATCAGAGCATTATATCAAGAGCACGTTTTATGCATATCTATGCATTCATGTTTAAGAGCTTACATTGCATATTTATATGTTTATTGCTATGCATGAGTTAAGGGGGAGCTTCTTTGAAGCTTAACTTTAATCCATGCATATATAACTCCATGAGTTTTGTCATCATCAAAAAGGGGGAGATTGTTGGCCCAAAGGCCTTCCACTCTAGTTTTGATGATGATTAACTCATGTAGTTATGTGTATTAATAATCTTGTGATGTTTAATTTCAGATCATTAACCAAAATATTAGTTGGTGATTAGCTTCAACAAGAAGTTTTGGAAGCTTGTCACATGGTGATTCAAGAGCCCGAGCGACAAGATCATATATAGCACTCATTGGAGTCAAGCTCGGTGAATCACGGTTTAGATCGAGTCGGCTTGGAGACGGCGCTCTACAAGAAGACATCGGTACCATAGTTTAGTTTTGTGTTTAGATCTAAATTGTAAAGATTAGAATAGTATGATATGCTCAAGTTCAAAACACACACGTTTCATGTTTTGGATATTGGTTTTCAGTTTTTCCGTTTTGATTTAACCGATCTTGATTTTCATGAATAGATATTATATCAAAACAAGTTTAAATGGTTTAATGTATATTAGATTTGTTCTATATACATGCATGCTTCAACTACTTAGACAAACTTAGTTTGATATACCTATTCATGTGTTTTAGGTTTTGTATTTTAACAAAACGTATTTTTGGAATTAAAGTCAAAAACATGAATATTCATATTGTTTCATGTATAATGGATTATATCCGTATGCATCATGCCTAAATGTTGTTTAATACCATTTTTTATATTTGGATGCGTTTTGGACAAAACGTATTTTCTATTCAAAAATCCAAGTTTTAGAAAATACGGTTTTTGGTTTTTGGCAAAATTTCTATAACACAAAAATGGTCCATATTGTTTGAAATTTGTGTTGAAACTTTTAACACAAGTTTATATTTCATAGTAAAATGATAAAACTATTTTTGTGCAATTTTAGAGATTTTTAAGGGAATTTTTAGAATTAAAAATAACATGTTTTTCTGACCAGAACTGCTGCTGCCAGGCTAGGTCGGTCGACCGGACGGTCGACCGTACCAAGTAGCCGGTCGACCGTAGTGGTCGACTGACGTGCACGGATACGTGCACGCTGGCTGCCCCATAAGCCGGTCGACCGCACGGTCGACCGACTGAGAGCAGGTTGCTCTCTGGTTGCACCCAGTCGACCGAACGGTCGACCGGACAGAGAGCCGTTGCTCTCTGTTTCTGGGTCCGGTCGACCGAGCGGTCGACCGGTAGCTACCAGCGGTCAAATGTGACCGTTGGCCGGTCGACCGACCGGTCGACCGGTAGTTCATTTTTGGCAGAATCTGCTGCCAACGGCTATATTTTTTAATGGGCTATAAATAACCCATTAATGGCCAGTTTTCACTAAGAATTTTTGGACGAATTTTCTAAGCTTTCTCTAGTGTTTTCACAGCAATCAAAAGAAGTTTTTGGGCTTTAATTGAACAATCTATTTGGTGTTTTTGCTAGGGTTTGGAAAATCAAAGAAAAGGGTTTTTGGGAAAAGTGTTTGATTCAACTTCTTTATCTTGGTTTCTAGTTTTTCCCAAGGATTTTCTTTGAGTTTTTGATTTCCATTTCTTTGGTTTTCTCCACACTTGAGCTACATCTACTATCTTATTCTATAGGATCTTTGTGTGGGAAAAGAGATTGTTTGTGGTCTTTTGATCACCAAGTTGTAAACCCTATCTTAGCTTGGCTTTGTGCCTTTCCCTCATTGTGTTGAGGAGGTTGTGCTATTGGGTTGTATCCCTCAAGGTGTGAGGTGATCCTTGTGTTGCTTTGTGCTAATCCCTCAAGTTGTGAGGTGATTGTTTGTTGGCTTGGTGTTGTGCCTCAAGGAGGAGGTTGTGTTTGTAAGGAGAGGAGTTGGGTACTCCTTGTGATTATATTGCCCAAATTCTCGGTGGAGGTTCCCTGTGTGGGAGTCCTTTGTGGACAAGCTAGTGGATTCGAAATCCTTCTGGGTGAAGGCGGGGACGTAGAGCTGGGTGCTCGAACCTCGAAACAAATCTTGTTGTTTGCGCTTGATCCATTGACTCTTACTCTTTCTCTCTCTCTCTCTCTCTCTCTCTCTCTCTCTCTCTCTTTGTATTGTGCCTTGCATTATTTCATATTGATCATTCATATTTATATGCTTGGCTTGTTAGTGTGTGCATCACTAGTTGGTTGATTTAGTATAATTACAATTAGTTTTTAAATTCCGCATTAAGTTCACTAGATTAGCATTATCACCTATTCACCCCCCCTCTAGGTGATTTTTAGTAAAGTGGTGTTAATCCTACTAAATTAGTGGGGTTCACCCATTAATCCTCCATATAAAATGGTCAATTTATGACCTGGTAAAGCTCTCTACGGAGCTAAGTCATGCAAAGTTAAGCTTCAGCTTTAGAGCTTTAGCGAAATTATCTTCGAGACTTGGTGCGAAGTCAAGACTCAGCCTCCCCTTTTTCCTTCCAGCGAATCTACGGATAAAGCTTCTAACGCGAAGCTCTTGGATCAGCCTTTGGCGGGGCTAGATGGGAAGCTTCGAGCGAAGCTCACAGCGAAGCTGTAGGTTAGCTCTCTGTGAGGCTAATGTAAGGCTAAGTGTTAAGCTAACTTAGCATCTTAAGCCTACTAGGATCCCTTCAAAGATAACTTTGGCTTAATGTCTGCTTCATTGGATTAGTAAAGTCCAAGTTATTGTCTTATCCCTGATCATCAACTTGTCTTCTACTCATCTTTTATAAATGTCGATAAGTTAGACGTCGTTCAGACTGGTTGAAGATAAATGTGAGAGTTCTATCTTTTTAGAGTGTCAACAAGACCCCTTCAATGTTTTCATAAAACTGTAATGGCATGGTTCAGATTTCAAAATACTTTGAACTACTTTTGTTAATGATCGAGGGTATGCAGGAGTGAACCTTGCCTTGGTGGTTGAGTTCAAGTTCGCCTTTAGCCGCTCCTTCGGGCTGGAATAGGTTCGCCGAGGAATTGTAACAATCCGTTTCATGTAGCTTCATGCTTCTGGGTAGCTTCGCCTTTGAGCTTCCTGAAATAGCTTTGCTTCAAAACTAGTTTGGAATATTCGCATTAGCCTCCTGCTCGCTGTAATAGAGCTACGTTCCATTCCCCGAGGCTAACCACTTTTGTGAGTTACGAGAGGGATTGCTCCTTTTTCAAGGTTTGAAATAACTTCTCGTGCATTTATGAGGGAGATCATTCCCTTTTCTGAAGTTCAATTAATTTCATACATATTTACGAGAGGGACTATTCCCTTTCTCGAGGTTAAGCATTAAAATGCTTTAACTTTGTATGCGCTTCTAGGCTTGAAGTGGCAATGGCATGACTAGGCCATGAGGCCTATAAATAGAATGTCGGTAGTCCTTCTCAGATAAACATATTTTTCTCTTTCTGACATCTCCTCATTGCCCAGGAAAGGAGATTGAAGTCCCTGAAGTACTGAGGATGCTCACTCTGGTCATTACCCAACCAAGGGCTAGTGAGTCTCGGGCATCCAGAGATTTTATCAGTAACTTTTAGGGAGCTTACTCCCTTAATGTTCTTAGCTTTACCAGCTACTTAAGGGATTAAATTCCCTTGATCTCTATATTTGGCTAGTCTTTGAAGAAGAGTTTCAGCGCTCTTTTAAGCTTCCTGGCGAAGATAGTATTCTGCTTAATCAGGCTAAGAACTTTTCTAGGAAAAGCTGTCGCATTGATCTTTCAGATAGGCAAGGGTGAGGCCTTACCTTATCAAACTAGTCCAGCTTTGTCATACAAGCGGGGCTAATACTTGACCTTTTCAAGGTTAAGCCAGTCTTACCATATAGGTGGGGCTAAGACTTTGCCCTCCTGGGCCACTCTAGCTTTGTCATATAGGAGAGGCTAGGACTTGACCTTTTTAAGGCTTGTCCGGCCTAACTGTCTAGGCGGAACTGAGATTTGGCTCCTACTAGGTCGGTCTAGCGTTGCCGTGCAAGCGAAGCTATGCTTTGCTTATTTGAAGTTTTATCCTCAGGGCATGTTAGGGCTGAATTTGGACTAGCTTTGCTTCTGGAATAAAACTTTGACTTAGCATTTCACCCCTTTTCTTCTTTTTTTTTAATGCTAACTCATTTCCCGTTTGCATTGCAGTATACTGTGCTCGCAATTCTTTCATCCTGGCGAAGGAGAATACGAGCATGTCCCTTGCCTTTCAAGTTGAAGCTTTGGTAATAAGCAGGAGGAACATACTCGAACATCTAATGCGCATTCCGAGAAGAGACCGGCAATCGCTTATCCAAGATGATCTGCTTCGGGAAGAAGCTGTTGGTCGCTTATCCGAGATGATCCACTTTGGGAAGAGGCTGGTAGTCGCTTACCCGAGATGATCCACTTTGGGAAGGTGATCGGGGGAAAACGGCGCAAAAAAAGTGTATGTTTTGAAATCAAAAGTTAAAGTGCGTGTGCTTTGGCTTCCTCGATACTTCCGTTATAGCATAGAGGCTAAAACGAGTTAAATCCACAAGCACGGAAGGCGATAGAAGCTTTACTGATTTATTTATGTGTGTGTCAAAAGTTCTTCAATATTTGAAAGAATGAAAAGAAAGGAAAACAAAGAATAAAAAAGAGAAGCACGGTGAAACATAAAGAAGTGGGAAACATAGAAGATAAGATATTTGTGGTTTTTGAGTTATATCTAAAATAAAGTGAAAAAGAAAGAAAACCCATGGCTACTAACTACTAATGACTCCACCAACATGCTAACCTCAGAGTGATAGTTGCCTCACATGTATCATTGGCCATCACTAGTCCTTGGTTCAAGAGCGTTACAAAGCATGGCTTATATGTTAACTTTCACATCCAAATTCAACCAGCAAGTGTAAGCTACACTTAAATCATCAAAACCCAATAAGAGCAAGCATGAATAAAGTAATATTAGCTTGTTAGAGATTTAGATGTTAGAGTGTTAGATCCATCATCATGGGCCATCAATGACTCTTGCAAGAGTAAGGCCAAATAGAGGCTATTAGATTCATGTAGATTATCAAATAAGAAGTTAGACTAGTTAGTAGTTAGTAGTTAGTTGCCATGAGAGAAAAGTTAGCTAAACATATAAAAGTAGATTAAAAAATAAAGAGAGGTAAAGAGAGCACCTTTCATAGCTTGTCACCTTCTATTACATGCACTCTTGCATTCCAAACATGTATCACTCTCTTTCCTATTACAATATTTACAAAAAATGAAAAAATACAAGGAGGAGGAAGAAGAAGAACTAAACTAAACTACCCTAAACTACAACATGGAAAGAAAACCCTTAAAACTAACCTAAAAACTACTCAAAAACTCCTCTCTAAAAAACCCCAAGGGGTATTTATAGGTACAAGGGGAAAGGGGAGTCAGGGGGCAAACCCTGGCCTAAAGTACAAGCGCGTTTCCGCGGCCGTACGCCGCGAAAACGCGGGCTGTACCAAGGCTGCATGCGCATTGCCGCCTACTGCGCGCCGCTCGCATATCCCCCTATCGGCTGCATGTTCTGGTCCTAGTATTTTGCCCCTGGTTTTGATGAAACCATCCTCCTAGGTCAATGACTATCTTTATAAGCCTTTAATCACCAGTTAAATTGTGATTTAGGGTCTTCTTCTTCATTACACACCATGGACCTAAAAACATGCAAGAGAGGTATTATTAGCAGAATTTAATATTAAATAAATGTGAAGATGTGGTATGAAATATGCAGTTTTAGAGACTAATCACACCCCACACTTATCTTTTGCTCGTCCCGAGCAAAACAAAAACTAAAAGAATTATTACACCACTTTCATAGGTCACGCGATTGCACTGAGCATGTGCAACAAGCTGTTAAACCTCTAGGTTTCTCCTAGAGAAGGAGTTTTATCTCCTGAGGGTCTTCAGCGGATTACACCCATAAAATCCATAAAGAAAAAAATCAAATGTTAGTATTTTGAAAACGCATTTTTGAAATAGAGAAAAGTATTTGAAATATTTTTATGAAAATATAAGTGATCCAAGGTCAGAGGTTAACCAGAAATTGTTCTTCCTTAAACTAAGTCGAAATGCAAAAACTTGTTATTAAATTAAATGTAAAAATTTAAAATTAGATTGATTCTTTGATCTTTCATAAAACTCTTAGAAAAATATGCACTTGTGAATAGTGAAAGTTTTTGGGATATCGACTCTAACTTTCATGCCATTTATTTAATATATTTTTTTCTTCTTCTTTTTTTCTTTTTTCTTCCCTTAGTTTTCTTAGGCTTTCTTATTTACCCGGCTAGTGAGCCTTTAGCCGGTGACTCCCAAACCAGATGATCTTAGGGCACCAGATGAGAAAATATCCCACGGACTTAAGGACTCGAGTAAACAAGGCCACAAAACTAAAGGGGATTTTTTTATTTTTGTCCACCATTTTAGGTGTGAAATGCTTCCTAATGCATAATTACCCAACTTCCATAAGTGATTTTTATTAACATTATATATATATTTTAATATATTTTTATGGCATTTTCAGTCTTTGTTTCAATCCAAAAATTGTGTAAGTGTGAAGTGCATAAATCTAAGGCAAAAAATTCAAGATCAAATTATCTTTCCCATCTTACTTTCTTATCCTAAAATTTAAACAAGATCTATTATTTCATTAAGTTTAAAATTTCATAATTTTAGGTCTTCCTAATTCCTTTGATAATCTTAATTTTCTTAAAAAATAAATCAAAACTATTTATCTTGTTTCAAAAAGTTTTGTAAAAAGAAAAAGAAGAGAGTTTTTATATAAAAGAAAATTTTAAAAATTTCCTAAGAAGAAGAGAAAGAAAATGTAAAACTAACTACGTAGGTAAACACTCCCCACACTTTATCTCATTCATTGTCCTCAATGCATCGTGAATGTGTATATACATGAAACAAATGAGAAGGGAAGGAAAATTACCTCATGGTGATGGCTCCGGTGGTGGTCTGATTGGGCTAAGCATTGCTACCCAATCAAGATAATATGGATCTTGAAGGAACCCACCAGTGACCTCTCTAATATGACCCGGTAAAAGAATGATTGAGTGAATGGTCTTATTTAAAATTTTATCCCATCTAATTTTCAATTTTCAAAAAAAATAATTACTTAGTCATTTTCTTCAACATTTTTGTCCAACAATGAAGTGTGATTTTGGGAAATGATTGATTTGGACTCAAATGGATCAGGAATAAAAATCGATACCTCGGGAATTTGGCTCAGATAAATCGAGGTTCAAAACAAGGAGTCGAAATTGGTTCAAAAATGAGATCCAAACCAAAGAATTGATGCTCACACACTTTCCCAACAATGAAGTATGATCATTAGAGATTGGTGATTCAATTTCATGGTGTACTGGTACAGGATTCAATGTTGACTCCGGAATAGAGAAAAATCTAGTAAAGATACTGGGTCATTATTGAATCAAAAAGTGAAATGGAATGACTAACATAAGGGCCGAGATCACATTCAGGTTCAATTTCAATTTTAGGAAAGGGATAACTTGCTAGAATGTCCAGGCGACTTTCATAACTTGGAGTTTGGTCAAGCTCAAATGTGTGTTCTAAAATTGAATCTTGGTTTCCAAAATAACATGATTCTTGGGTCCAATCGGTAGAGTTAGGAATATAAAGATTGGTCAAAGGTTGGCAAAAAAGACTTTCCTCGCTCTCATTGATCAAATCACTCATTATTGAATCTAACCTACTGATAGGCAGGGTAACAGAATTTTGAGTTTGAATCATGTCTTCGATACTTTTTGCAATTGGTTCTTCTTGAAAAGGTGCATATGGAAGTTGATTTTGAAAAATGGCGGTGAAATTGTGAGTCCATCAGATTTTGCGATTACTGCTCAGACTCACGCAAGGGTTCCATACTCAAGTCTAGTATTGATGATTGTTCATTTTGAATTTACGAGACTGGAAAAGAGAGTAGGACTCTTGAAAATTTGGTGGAGATGATGAGCCTAACATATTTGAAATCGTTGCACTTTTTCACAAAAGACTTCCAAACACTTTTCTAGCTCAGATTCTTCTTCAATTGGATGTTCTAGAAAAGGAGTATACGGAGTTTGATTTGGGAAGGATTGTGAATTGAGCAAATTTTGAATTTATTGTTGGGACTCAAGCATGACTTCCATACTCCTTTCCAAATTAGATTTTTCTTCGGTTGGTGGAACAAGAAAAGGAGGATATGAAGCAGAATTGGGGAATGAATATTATGAAAATTATAAACAGATGGTTTAAAATTTGATGCGGGGGAAGTGAATACCCATGAACTCTGTGAAGAGTGGAAGTTATTTGAAAATTATGGTCATATAATTGGGGATATGGGTCATATTGAGTCGGATAATCCCAACTCAGCATATATGGTTAGTTCATGTTGTACATATCTGGGTTGAAGTTATCTGAGTCAAATGAGGTCGGGGTGAAAGATGAATTCATGTTAGGATTGAAAGTATTGTTTTTGTTGAAATCCATTTCATAATTTAAAAAAAAGTAAAAACAAATAAACAAACAAATAAACAAACAAAGAAAAAGAAAAGAAAAACAAGCCTATTCTAGGGTTGACTTAGACCTAAACGACTCCTAACTGGTTAGACTGTCCATGGGGGGTATATTGTCGGAAGCTAACCACGAATTAATTGGTCAGGTAGGGGCAAGATCAGTGGAAGCCATCCGTGCCACAGCAACAGGCCTAATTATGTCAGACCACTATTTTTTGAGGTTTCGCCACTTAATCCCCAATCTTAGATACCGATTTGACAAGATTCAACTTCTAACAACTTTCCCCTCAGGTCAATCTCTTAAATGAGTCTGAGATGTCTGTAGGAGCCAACGTCTAGCAATTTTATTAAGGCTTGGGTTGTGTGAGTGGGGAGGTGATATTTGGGCTAAGGGAGGGTAGTAACTTCCCCACCATATGTTATATTGGGTTTCACCCTTAAGTTCAATTCGAGCAAATGTGCAATATAAATAAGAATGAACATATAAAGAGAGTAAATCACCCACGTGTTTGTCCTAACTATATGCTATGCAATATGTACACCTCCATCAAGATCACAATAACACAAGAACAAATACAGTATATTGAAATTAAAATTGACACGTGCCTAGATGCAAATGTCTAAACCATTTTGAAGCATCCAATTTCTGTATTTTAGTTCTTAAAGTTATTTACAGTGTAAGGTAATATAAAAAAATTAGCAGCAGAGTATAAGAATATACAAGAATTTACCCAACCACACAAGAGCAAGTGTGGACTTCTGCAACGCTAAAAGTTTAACTTGCACACCAAAAATAAAGAAGAAAGGTTAACAAAAAACGTGAAATCAAATCGTTCCCATCCCCGACAACGGTGCCAAAATTTGATCGGGGAAAATGGCGCACAAAAGTGTTTATTTTGAAATCAAGAGTTAAAGTGTGTGTTCTTTGGCTTCCTCGATACTTCCATTATAGCATAGAGGCTAAAACGAGTCGAATTCACAAGGACAGGAGGCGATAAAAAGCTTTACCTGTTGATTTACGTGTGTGTTAAAAGTTCTTCAATATTTGAAAGAACAAAAAGAAAGGAAAACAAAGAATGGAAAAGAGAAGTACGGTGAAACATAAAGAAGTGGGAAGCATAGAAGATGAGATATTTATAGTGAAAATCACCTAGAGGGGGGGGTGAATAGGTGATTATGCTAATCTAATAAACTTAATGCGGAATTTAAAAACTAATAGCAATTAACAAGAGATGCACACTCAAATAAGCCAAGCAAATAATTATGAATGAACAATATGAATAGATGCAAGGCACAAAGTAAAGAGGGAGAGTAAGAGCCAAGGGATCAAGCGCAAACAACAAGATATGTTTCGAGGTTCGAGCACCCAGCTCTACATCCCCGCCTTCATCCAGAAGGATTTTAAGTCCACTAGCTTGTCCACAAAGGACTCCCACAAAGGGAACCTCCACCGAGGATTTGGGGCAATAACAATTACAAGGAGTACCCAACTCCTCTCCTTACAAATACAACCTCCTCCTTGAGGCACAACTCCAAGCCAACAAACAATCACCTCACAACTTGAGGGATTAACATAAGGATCACCTCACAACTTGAGGGATACAACCCAAATGCACAACCTCCTCAACACAATGAGGGAAAGGCACAAAGCCAAGCAAATGAAGGGTTTACAACTTGGTGGTCTAAACAACAACCACAAACAATTTCTTTCTCCCACACAAAGATCCTATAGAATAAGAAAGTAGATGTAGCTCAAGTGTGGAGAAAACCAATGGAATGGAAATCAAAATCACAAAGAAAATTCTTGGGAAAAACTGAAACCAAGATATAGAAGTTGAATCAAAATCTTTTCCCAAAAACCCTTTTCTTTGATCTTCTAAACCCTAGCAAAAACACCAAATAGATTGCTCAATTTAAAGCCCAAAAACTTCTTTTGATTGCTGTGAAAACACTAGAGAGTCAGGAAAAATTCGCACAAAAAAAATCTTAGAGAAAAACTCTTTCCTTTGGGGTATTTATAGCCCCCAGAAAAATATAGCCGTTGGCAGCCAAATTTGCCAAAAATGGCCTACCGGTCGACCGTGCGGTCGACCGGCCAACGGTCACATTTTGACCGTTGCCAGCTACCGGTCGACCGCCCGGTCGACCGAAACAAACAGAGAGTTGCCTGCATGTAGTCGGTCGCCCGTGCGGTCGATCGGACCATGTGGTAGCCAGCGTGCACGTATCCGTGCACGTCGGTCGACTGATACAGTCAACCGGCTACTTGGTGTGGTCGACCGTAGTGGTCGACCGACCTAGCCTGGCAGAGACTGTTCTGGTCAGCAAAAACATATATTTTAATCCTAAAAAAATTCCCATTAAATCTCTAAAATCCACAAAAATAGTTTTATCATTTTTCATTGAAATACAAACTTGTGTTAAAAAGTTTAACACAAATCTCAAACATTTTGAACTATTTTTGTGTTATAGAAATTTTGCCAAAAACCAAAAACTGTATTTTCTAAAACTTGGATTTTTGAATAGAAAATACGTTTTGTCCAAAACTCATCCAAATACAAAAACATGATATTTAAACAACATTTAGGCATGATGTATATGGATATAATCCTATATACATGAAACATATATATATCATAGTTTTTGTCTTTAATTCCAAAAATAAGTTTTGTTAAAACACAAAACCTAAAACACATGAATAGGTATATCAAAGTAAGTTTGTTTAAATAGTTGAAGCATGCATGTATATAGAACAAATCTAATATACATTAAACCATGTAAACTTGTTTTGATCTATCTATTCATGAAAACCAAGATCAGTTAAACCAAAAACGGAAAAACTGAAAGCCAATATTCAAAACATGAAACGTGTGTGTTGTGAACTTGAGCATATCATACTATTCTAATCTTTACAATTTGGATCTAAACACGAAACTAAACTATGGTACCGATGTCTTCTTGTAGAGCGCAATCTCCAAGCCGACTCGATCCAAAACTCTTTGATCCACCGAGCAAGTGCTATATATGATCTTTGACGCTCGGGCTCTTGAATCAACATGTGAAAGCTTTCAAATCATCTTGTTGAAGTTAATCACCTACTAATAACTTGATTAATGATCTGAAACTAAAATCACAAGATTATTAGTACACATAACTACATGAGTTTTAATCATAATCAAAACTAGAGTGGAAGGCCTCTGGGCCAACATATAGTTTTTGAGATATATCTAAAACAAAGTGAAAAAGAAAGAAAACCCATAGCTACTAACTACTAATGACTCTACCAACATGCTAACTGATCAGGGGAAATTCGCGCACAAAAAGTGTATATTTTGAAATCAAGATTTAAAGTGTGTGTGCTTTGGCTTCCTCGATACTTCCATTATAGCATATAGGCTAAACGAGTCGAATCCATAAGGATGGGAGGCGATAGAAGCTTTATCGATTGATTCACGTGTGTGTTAAAAGTTCTTCAATGTTCGAAAGAATGAAAAAAAATAAAACAAAGAATGTAAAAGAGAAGTACGATGAAAACAAAGAAATGGGAAACATAGAAAAGAATGTTTTTGTGGCTTTTGGAATATTTAAAATAAAGTGAAAAAGAGAGAAAACTCATAACTAGTAACTACTAATGGCTCCACCAGCATGCTAACCTCTTAGTGATAGTTGCCTCATATGTATCCTTGGCAATCACTAGTCCTTGATTCAAGAGCATTTCAAAGTATGACCCATATGTAACTCATCACATCCCAACTCAACAAAACAAGTGCAAGCTACACTTAAACCATCAAAACTAAAAGTAAGCATGGAGTAAAATAATGTTAGCTTATTAGGAAGTTAGGGTGTTAGATCCATCATCATGAGTCATCAATGGCTCTTGCAAGAGTAAGGTCAAGTAGAGGCTATTAGATTCATGTGGATTATTATAAAAGAAGTTAGATTAGTTAGTGGTTAGTAGTTAGTTGCCATGAAAGAAAAATTAGCTACACATGTAAAAGGGATTAGAGAGAAGAAAACAAATATAAGTTAAGAGAGCACCTTTCATAAATTGTCACCTTCTATTACAAACACTCTTGCTTCCCAACATGTATTACTCTCTCTCCCTATTACAAGATCTATAAGAAATAAGAAACACAAAGGAGGAAGAATAAGAACACTAACCTAAACTATCCTAAACTATAAAATTGAGATGAAAACTACCCTAAAACATTGCATATCCCCTGCTCTGGAAGTCCAGGGGGGTATTTATTGCAAAGGGGGGCATGGAACATCATGTGGGAGGTATGGCCCCTGGCACCACTCGAGTGGTGCCAGGACTGCCACGGAAACACAGCCTTGGCTGCGTTTTTGTGGCCATACTGGCGCCAGCTCCAGCAGACTGGTGTCAGTATGGGTGGCCTGTAGGTATCCCCATACTGTTGACTTCTACTCCCTGATTCAGCAAATTTGGGCTTTATGTGTGGGCTTCTCTTTTGATTCTAAAAATCCTCAAATATTTGGAGTTTTTGGGCCTCTCTTCTTCTTCAAGCCATGGACCTAGAAACAAAGAGAAACACCCATTATTAAATAGAATTTTATTAAGATTAAGTATGAAAGTGTAGTATGAATATGCAATATTGGAGACTAATCACTAACCTCTTAGTGATAGTTGCCTCACATATATCATTGGCCATCACTAGTCCTTAGTTCAAGAGCGTTATAAAGTATGGCTCATATGTTAACTTTCACATCTAAATTCAACCAACAAGTGCAAGCTACATTTAAATCATCAAAACCCAAATAAGAGCAAGCATGAAATAAAGTAATGTTAACTTGTTAGAGATTTAGATGTTAGAGTGTTAGATCCATCATCATGAGTCATCAATGGCTCTTGCAAGAGCAAGGACAAGTAGAGGCTATTAGATTCATGTAGATTATCAAATAAAAAGTTAGACTAGTTAGTGGTTAGTTGCCATGAGAGAAAAGTTAGCTAAATATGTAAAAAGAGTTAGATAGAAAATAAAGAGGGGTAAAGAAAGCACTTTTCATAGCTTGTCACTTTCTATTACAAGCACTCTTGCATTGCAAACATATATCACTCTCTCTCCTATTACAATATCTACAAGAAATGAAAAATACAAGAAAGGAAGAAGAAGAAGAACTAAACTAAACTACCCTAAACTACAGCATGAAAAGAAAAACCCTAAAACTAACCTAAAAACTACTCAAAAACTCCTCTCCGAAAAACCTCAAGGAGTATTTGTAGGCATCAGGGGAAGGGGGCCAGGGGCAAACCCTGGCCCAAAGTACGAGTGCGGCCATGACCGTACAGCTGTAGAAACGTGGCCATAGCCGTGTTTTCGCGGCTGTACTAAGGCGGCGCGCGCAGCGCCGCCTGCTGCGCGTTGCTCACATGTCTCCCTGTCGATTGCATGTTCCGATTTTTGGTGTTTGGCCCCTGGTTTTGACGAAACCATCCTTCTAGATCAATGGCTATCTTTATAGGCCTTTAATCACCAATTAAATGGTGATTTAGGGTCTTCTTCTTCATTGCACACCATGGACCTAGAAATATGCAAGAGAGGTATTATTAGAAGAATTTAATATTAAATAAATGTGAAGATGTGATATAAAATATGTAGTTTTAGAGACTAATCAGAAGGCGGACGTAACCAGTAATGTCATGGATCCTCCCATTGCCAATTTTGATTAAGGAAGATTCAGCTTTTTGATGGCAAAATCTGCCATTAAGTGAAGGATTACAGCCCTGTGAAGGAGGAAAACCTTTCGTGTCCAGTTGGTCTGGTGGTCTTGGGACGACTTATCATCCTGAAAGTAGATAGAACAACTTGTATGCCTTTGGAGCAAAGACTCTATTATATGAAAGACAATCTTAATGTATTATCAACAACATATATTCCTTTTGAATCAATAAAGTTTTTACTTTTTGCTTATTTACTTTGCTTATTGTCTTTTTCTTGAACTCTGGAAGAATCCAGAATGGATTGGCTTAGGTTGGGAGAAATCTATCAGGTGCAGCCATAGGCCTTCTCCAAAAAGGAAAGAAACGCTCTTAACGGAGCTATGCTTCTGGTGAAGCTAAAGATGGATTTCCAAGCACAAAATTTCCGCGAAGCTGAAGATGAGCTCTCAGGGGAGCTAAAGCTCAGCTTTTCAGCGAAGTTAATCAAGCATTGCGCGAAGTCAACGCTGAACGCAGCGGAGCTAGCCCTTGGCGGACCTAAAATATGGCTCCTCCGGGAAGGCGCTTAGGCGCCATTTCAAATTAATTTGAAACGACCGCCTGTGCTCCTTTTGAGGAGGCGAAGTCAGACAATTTTATGCCTATAACAGCCCGGTGGGCTGAAAGAGAGAATCACCTTCTCTTAAGAATGTTTCGAGTTTCTTCAGAGAACGAATCACTTTCTCCTTTTTCTTCTTCTTCCTCATTCAGATTTTCAGAACTCCACAGTTCTTTATGGCCCCCAAACGACATGCAGGCAAAGAGGCGGCGACCTCTGCTACGGAGGCGCCATCCCCTTCTACGATCATCGAATGTCCCACAGTGGGTAAGGAGTTTTCCTTTTTTTAGATATTCTTATCTCTTTTCAGAGCCGATTCCTGGCTATTTCAAACGAATCCAGAGTGATTCACCATGACCCACTAATTTTAGGAATCGCTCTCCCTTAATTTAAATCCACCGAATTTTTTGGGGATTTAATTCCTCTTTAATTTCGTGAATTGAAATTAGAAACCGAATGGTTTCTTTTTCAGGCTTCTATGCGAAGCTAGCTTTTAGGGCTTCCTTCGAGCTCTGTCAAGTAATATAGCGTGAATTTAAGCTTCCGAAGTGGCGATGAGTTAAAGGACTTAGGCCCTTGTGGTCATTTTTAGGCACGAGTGCCTTTTCCGCGAAACTAGCTCTTGGGGCTTTTTATATTCTATCAAGTGACAGAATGTGAAGCAAGCTTCTGGAGAGAAGCTAATCACTTAGTGATTTTTCTGCACACTGTCCTCGTGCAGAGTGCGAAGCTAATGCCTACGCCTTAGCAATTTTTTTACTTTAGCTTCTCTCTTCTTTTTTTATTTGACTCATAGACTAATGTAGTTTCTTCTCTTTGCTTTACAGTGCACTATACCCCTGGGCCTCTAAACAGTCTTTTTGGGTCAGCTAGGGACTTGGATGGTAATGTCAGTCTACAATTCCAAGAGATGCCTCATTGTTCATAGAGCAGAGTAATCCTGGCCTCAATATCCTTATCCACACCAGAGATCAGCATACAATGAGGAGTATTTTGACTACGGCTCCTTTAGAAGACTACGACCGAAGGATTTACCAGAAGCCTACCTTCATGTTTGGGATGCAGCGCCTGATACAGATCATCAGCTGCTAGCCAGAGAAGGGCAGTGGATCTTTAATCTAAATGGCAAAAAGTATTACCTCCCGTCTAGCAGGCGTCATTTCCCACTCTCCTTCTTCCAATGCGTGATGAGGCCTCAGAAGATGGAGTGGCAAGTGACCCGGACTACTAACTCAGTTCATGTAGGTAAATTGATAGCAGCTTCTTCTGGTTATACAAGGGTAGGTCCTCCTTGCTGCATATTGGGTCTTCACCCCGGAAATGTTCTCCCCGACATCCGTTGAAGGAAACATCTTGCTATGGCTCAAACCTTTAGAAATCAGTTCTTCAAAATCCACGGCAACTACCCGACAGCTGATTTCAGGACCCCAGGTTGGATTCATCCTCTTAAGCCCTGGTGGAGGGATTTGAGCCTATATGTTCTGGCCCATTTAGAAGAGGATTTGGAGAGGCTGGGACTTTACGAGGCTGTCAGACCAACCTGCTATGGCATCCAGATGATCGTAGCAAACTTCTACGCCATCTTTGAGTTATACTGTTCAGCTACAGGGACTTTCTTCACCTCTGTAGGCGAATTGGGCATGGCTTTGCATGAGATGTAGGAAGTCTCTGCTCTGCTAATAAGATCTCTCCCTTATGAAGAATACTTCCCATGCGAGGCGGAATTAGCGCTTTTGGAGAAGCAGGATCCGCCTTGTTCGAGACCTATCGAGAATTGATGTGCCATTTTATATCTGCTTGAGTATGCATGGTAATCCTAATGGGACTTCGAGCAGTTTAAAGAGTTGAAGGAATTATCTGTTCACCAACCTGGAGGATGTTCCTGAAGCGGCTCACTGCGGGGTTGCAGACGAGGATATCTTCCAGAGGATGAAAGAACATGCCCAGGGAGATATGTCTTGGAAGAAGATGATGGTATCTATGAGAAGGGTGGCATTCTCAGGAGCTTTATCATCAGGCCCATCAATCAATCAATGTCCCAAAAAGCGTTTTTGGTCAGATTTTTAACGGTTTGGTTGAAAATATGTGTGATGTCGTCTCCTTCTTGCGACGTCGTTCTCCTGACTGTCTTATGTTGGCCCAAAGGCCTATCACCCTAGTTTTGATGATGATCAACTCATGAAGTTATGTTTACTAATGATCTTGTGTTTAATTAGTGACAGATTCATTATCAAGATCTTAGTAGGTGCATAGCTCAACAAAGGATAAAATACCAAGATTTAGAGCTAGCACGGTGTGATCCAAGGAGCTTTTGGATCAAGCTTGGACCAAGTCAAGAAGATGAGAAGCCTTCAAGTGAAGACTTCAAAGAGATGAAGACTTGTGTCTAGGTATAAGATTTTGTTTTTGTTTTAGTTATAAAATGTAAAGGATAGATAGTTGGTGGATTGCTCAAGTACATACACACACACACACACTCTTGATAGATATGTTTTCATAAAAGATTTTTTTTAATTTAGAAAAGATTTTTCTTTGTGACAAAATACATTTTGATTTTTGGTGTTTCTCATATACTTATCTTTTAACCAAAACCAAGTTTAGAGCTTTATGACAAAAACATAGATATTTCATTATGATTGTGTAGTGGATCATATCCATACACACTATGCTTTAAAAGTATATCTTGTTTTTGTATTTGATGAAGATTTGGAAAAACATGTTTTGGAAAAATATTGTTTTGGAAAATACAGTTTTATCATTAGCCAAATATTTTCAAGTTACAAAAATAGTCCAATCTTTTATAACATGCCTTGATTTTGTGCAAGCATGTTTGTATATCAAAGTATATTGGTTAAACTATTTTTGTAGATTTTTATGTATTTTATGGGATTTTATTTGAGCCAAAAAGACTAACTTTTTAATCCCAGAAAACTGTTTCAGGCTTCAGCAAGTCGACTATATAGTCGACTAATACTGAAGTCGGCCGACCGGACTGGTCGACCGACGTGCACAGATGTGCACGCCTTTGTGCACTGGAGGACGGCCGACCGTACGGGTCGACCGCTCCAGAGAGCTCTGCTCTCTGGAAAGTTCAGCCGACCGTACGGGTCGACCGACAGAGAGTTCGACTCTCAGCTCCAGTGGGTCGGTCGACCCAGCCGGTCGACCGTGGCTCCAACGGTCGGATTTCTGACCGTTGGCGGTCGACCGTACGGGTCGACCGGCAGCTCTGACAGACCCCAACGGCTATATTTTTCTGGCCTATAAATTTGGGAGTTTGGTCATTGTTTTGAGCCAAGATTTGGAGAAGTTTTTAGAGCCAGTTTTTCCCACTCTTTTTAGAAGTTTTTCTCCACAAAATAGAGAGCAAATATTTCCTATCTAAAGGAAAGTTTTATCAAGAGTGTAAAAAAGATTTTCTTGAGTTTTTCACCAAAGATTCTTTCCTTGTTTTCTCACACAAACACTTGAGCATCCATTGAGCTATTCATCTTATAGGAGTGTTGTAGTGAGAGTTTTTATTGGTGATCAAAGTGTTTAGATCACCAAATATCTTTTCTTTGTTCTTTGAGGAGACGGGCAAGTGTGCTCGTGGTTGTTTAGGGTTCGGGTGCGAACTCTTCTTGTTTGAAGTGCAGCCTCGACGAGTCGGTGGGCTTGCGTGTGTACGGGACTAGGGAGTCCGAGGGCTTGTAGGTGTTGCGGCACCGAGGAGAGATCCATTGGGATCTTGCATAGTGGAAATCCTTCGTGTGTCGAAGGCAGGGATGTATAGCAAGTATGCTCGAACCTCGAAACAAACCCTTTGTGTTTGCGATTACCTTTTCTCTCTCTCTCTCTCTCTCTCTCTCTCTCTTTGTCTCTTGTTATATCTTGCATTACTTATCTTGTCTTTACTTTTATATGCATGATATATTCCTTGTGCTCATATTGATATACTTGCTTGGGATTGTTTGCTAACACTTGTATTCAACCAAGAGAGCCAATGCGGCACCTCAACCCATTCAAGGGGAATCTAGAGGAGTTTGTCCAGAGCCCTTCACGGGGAATTCGGCAACACTCTTTGGTTATACGTGGTGTTTAGTGTAAAAAATTTTATTAGGTCATAATTGCTTTTAGCTTCCGCATTATTTGCATCATTTGGCATTAAGTGACCATTAGCTTAGCCATCACCTATTCACCCGCCCTCTAGATGAACCTTCAATTGGTATCAGAGCTCGGTACTCTGATTTGGGTCTAACAATCTAGAGTAAAAGATCCTCTTTTTAGGCTAATCACTTTATTTGTACACACACTATGGACTTCATGTCACCACCCATGTTTGACATTCTTAACATCCATATATGGAAGGTGAAGATGTCCTTGTACCTCAAAGCCCTAGGTATTCATGTTTATCTTGCCACTACTAATAATGCATATTGTTTAGATGGTAAGAATTTTGAGGCTAATGCAAAAGCCCTTAATGCTTTAAAGTCTACCCTAGATGATGTTTATTTATCTAGAGTTTCTAACTTTGATTTGGCTTTTGTAGTTTGGAATACCCTCATCTCCCTCGGTGAAAAAGATCAATACTATGCGGGGAGTGATTCGGATGTTGGAAGCAACACCTCCAACGTGTGCTACATGGTCCAAGGGGATAACCCCCTTGAGGTAAACTCTGAATCCGAGGATGAGGATGTAAACATGTCATATGATGAGCTATCTACTTTTTGTCATCTATTGCTTGAAAAGTATGACATGATTAAAAAGGAAAATAAAAATTTGAAAAAGAAAGTTGATTGCATGCATATAGAACAAGATTCTTTTAAATCTAACATTGCATGTTTAGAAAAAGAAAATGAGTTTTTGAAAAATGAAAATGTTTCCTTGATGTCTAAATTAAATGATTTATGTGAAGGGAACACTATTTTGAAAGATAAAATTATTTTGGTGGAAACTCAAAAGGAAATTGTTTTAAATGAAAACAACTCTTTGAAGAAGAAAATTTTTGAAAAAGAAAAGGAAAAAGAAAATGTTTCTAAAAAGAAGAAAAATGATTTTATTTCTCACTACTCTTTACATGCTACCATTGATGATAGTGAGATTAAGAATTTAAAAAATAAAATAGATAGTTTGAGTTCAACTTTGAACTCGTGTGCATTTAACCATACTAGGTTGGAGTCCTTGTTTGCAAAGAAACAAACTCCTCATGTTCATGCACATCACTCTCATCATGCATTTGCTTATGTTGCACAACACGATCACATACATTCACATAAGCATCCTAAGGTGTACAAATGTACACATTGTGGCCGCAAAGGCCATTTAGCAAAATTTTGTTATGATAGGTTAGATCATTTTAATTTTGCTAATAAAAGATTTTGGGTTCCTTACAAGACTAACCCCCAAGGACCCAAGAAAATATGGGTACCAAAACCCCCACCTTTTACTTTTGATGTAGGTGAGGGCTCTCACAAGACGTGAGAGGATTGGTGCCTTGGTAGTGGATGCACTTGGACATGATGGACATACTTTTGGGATGCATCGCTATCAAGGAGCTTTGGTGGGACAACCACCATATTTGGAGCTTTGGAGTTGGTAACAATCTCTAAACTCTCATTTTTTGATCATGCTTGTTCATTCATAATATTCATAGCATGTTCATGATTTTTGCTTCATGTGGTATTTACATGCTTAGACGTAGAATGTGTCAAACTTGCATTTATACATATATGAATAGTGAACTACAATTAACTCATACATATTTGAACTTCATGCTCATTTGTATCCACTATATACATATGTATAGACTAGTGTTGATGATTCTCTTTTATACATGTTTTGCCTATTTTTATGTTTTACTTCATGTATATGTATTATTAATTCAAATCTAATAAATATACATATATACCCGTGAGTCTCTTGCCTTCATGCAAACATCATTAATAGACTCTTTTATATTTGGGATATGTATGTGTATTGTTAGGATTGGATTAATCATACATATACCATGAAGATTAGTGTTTTGATGAAAAATGATTTTTCGTGTTTTTGTTAAAAATGTGACTTATGATCTTTTGAGCTTCAATGTCTATTTTCATGAAAATGCTATTTACATGACTCTTGTACACTCACATTTTATTCATTTTGTCATGACCTTGTTTCATGAACATCTTTTTATGAGCTTTATAGATCTTGAGTGTCATATTTATGTATTTGGTATGATTCATGAAATACATATGCTTTGATTTCATATTTTGAAGGATCTTTAACTAGTTTTTCAAAAATTATTTTAACTAGTTAATTGTTCTTCATTTGGTAGAGTTTTTCAAACAAAGCTTATTTTTCAAATCTATTTTTGAAAACCCCTACCATCAATAGGCGGATGGATGGGCGTGTATGCCTTGTAAGCTTAATTGACAAATCTTTTACCTTGTGCATATGAAGGGTGGTAGGTTATGAGATATACACTTGATCTTATTGTTATGTCAATTGGTATCATTGGATCTTTTCAATTGGTATCTAAATTGATAATTTTTGTATATACTCAATTTTGTTTTCTTATATATGTATGTATCAATTTCAATTGGTATACTCATTTCATACATATATATATGATTTTCATGTGCTTAACTTACAATTGGCTCACATTTTTAAAAGTACAAAGTTTATAATGAAAAATAAAAATTTTGATCATATGTTTACTATTGGTATCAATATGTTTCAACTTCATATTTGTTAACTGTCAATTGGTATCAATATGTTTTACAAAAATGATTACTTTCTATTTGGTATCTTAAAATTTGTTTGTTTTACAAGAGCTCTGATACCTTTAAATATTTTGTTTAAGAAAAAATTAGAAAAATTCAAAATATTTTGATATGTATTTCCTATATGCAAGGAGAGCTTAACATCTCTTCTACATATATATTCATGTTGAGTATATTATAAATTGAGGAGCTTGACAACTCTTCTTTATATGATATACGTATGTAGGGGGAGCTTCACATCTCCTCTTATGCATTACATAATATGTGTTATGTGAATTGGGGCTTGTCATCCCTTCTTCATGTAATGCATATGTGTAGGGAATCTAACATAGCGTCTTCCTCTTCATGAATGTATATCGCATATAAATCTTTATTGATTGATTTGTTTAACCCCTTCTTGATCTTTTGTTTTTGACAAAAAGGGGGAGAAAATTTTGTTTGATTTGTTTTTGTTTTACCCCTTTGTTGATGATTGACAAAAAGGGGGAGAAAGATTTTGAGTTTATATGCATGGTTGAGTAAGATTTATGTTTATGCATATATATTTTTATATTGCAAATAGGAGAAAACGATTTTGATTTATGCTTGTTGCATGTTTTATCTCCATACATTTGCATACATATTTATGAGCTTCATTGTCATATATTATTATTTATGTCTATGCATGAGTTAAGGGGGAGCTTCTTTGAAGCTTTACTTTAATCCATGCATATATAACCTCATGAGTTTTGTCATCATCAAAAAGGGGGAGATTGTTGGCCCAAAGGGCTATCACCCTAGTTTTGATGATGATCAACTCATGAAGTTATGTTTACTAATGATCTTGTGTTTAATTAGTGACAGATTCATTATCAAGATCTTAGTAGGTGCATAGCTCAACAAAGGATAAAATGTCAAGATTTGGAGCTAGCACGGTGTGATCCAAGGAGCCTTTGGATCAAGCTTGGACCAAGTCAAGAAGATGAGAAGCCTTCAAGTGAAGACTTCAAAGAGATGAAGACTTGTGTCTAGGTATAAGATTTTATTTTTATTTTAGTTATAAAATGTAAAGGATAGATAGTTGGTGGATTGCTTAAGTACATATACACACACACTCTTGATAGATATGTTTTCATAAAAGAATTTTTTTAATTTAGAAAAGATTTTTCTTTGTGACAAAATACATTTTGGTTTTTGGTGTTTCTCATATACTTATCTTTTAACCAAAACAAAGTTTAGAGCTTTATGACAAAAATATAGATATTTCATTATGATTGTGTAGTGGATCATATCCATACACACTATGCTTTAAAAGTATATCTTGTTTTTGTATTTGATGAAGATTTGGAAAAACATGTTTTGGAAAAATATTGTTTTGGAAAATACAATTTTATCATGAGCTAAATATTTTCAAGTTACAAAAATAGTCCAATCTTTTATAACATGCCTTGATTTTGTGCAAGCATGTTTCTATATCAAAGTATATTGGTTAAACTATTTTTGTAGATTTTTATGTATTTTATGGGATTTTATTTGAGCCAAAAAGACTAACTTTTTAATCTCAGAAAATTGTTTCTGGCTTCAGCAAGTCGACTATATAGTCGACTAATACTGAAGTCGGCCGACCGGACCGGTCGACCGACGTGCACAGATGTGCACGCCTTTGTGCACTGGAGGACGGCCGACCGTACGGGTCGACCGCTCCAGAGAGCTCTGCTCTCTGGAAAGTTCGGCCGACCGTACGGGTCGACCGACAGAGAGTTCGACTCTCAGCACCAGTGGGTCGGTCGACCCAGGCGGTCGACCGTGGCTCCAATGGTCGGATTTCTGACCGTTGGCGGTCGACCGTACGGGTCGACCGGCAGCTCTGACAGACCCCAACGGCTATATTTTTCTGGCCTATAAATTTGGGGGTTTGGTCATTGTTTTGAGCCAAGATTTGGAGAAGTTTTTAGAGCCAGTTTTTCCCACTCTTTTCAGAAGTTTTTCTCCACAAAATAGAGAGAAAATATTTCCTATCTAAAGGAAAGTTTTATCAAGAGTGTAAAAGAGATTTTCTTGAGTTTTTCACCAAAGATTCTTTCCTTGTTTTCTCACACAAACACTTGAGCATCCATTGAGCTATTCATCTTATAGGAGTGTTGTAGTGAGAGTTTTTATTGGTGATCAAAGTGTTTAGATCACCAAAGATCTTTTCTTTGTTCTTTGAGGAGACGGGCAAGTGTGCTCGTGGTTGTTTAGGGTTCGGGTGCGAACTCTTCTTATTTGAGGTGCGGCCTCGGCGAGCCGGTGGGCTTGCGTGTGTACGGGACTAGGGAGTCCGAGGGCTTGTAGGTGTTGTGGCACCGAGGAGAGATCCATTGGGATCTTGCATAGTGGAAATCCTTCGTGTGTCGAAGGCGGGGATGTAGAGCAAGTGTGCTCGAACCTCGAAACAAACCCTTTGTGTTTGCGATTGCCTTTTCTCTCTCTCTTTGTCTCTTGTTATATCTTGCATTACTTATCTTGTCTTTACTTTTATATGCATGATATATTCCTTGTGCTCATATTGATATACTTGCTTGGGATTGTTTGCTAACACTTGTATTCAACCAAGAGAGCCAACGCGACACCTCAACCCATTCAAGGGGAATCTAGAGGAGTTTGTCCAGAGCCCTTCACGGGGAATTCGACAACACTCTTTGGTTATACGTGGTGTTTAGTGTAAAAGATTTTATTAGGTCATAATTGCTTTTAGCTTCCGCATTATTTGCATCATTTGGCAATAAGTGACCATTAGATTAGCCATCACCTATTCACCCCCCCTCTAGGTGAACCTTCATCTTATTGTCAGCCATTTGTCTGGTCCACAGTCGCTCTCTTAGACTTCTTCTGATGATGGTGTGATGTATTCAGTAAGGCATTCGTGCATTGACGGAGGCTTTCTGCAGACCACCGACAATGAAGAGGGGAAAAGGGACGATCTTACCTCGCGACGGACCGAACCCCAGGATTGGATTGCTATACACCTACTTGATGGAATGGTTTGCTCTTTACTGTCCAGCTATTATTCAAGCTGGGGAGGAGCCTCTAGAGGGCGTTTGAGCAGCGCATCTCCACCGATTTAAGGGTTCCTTATGGTCGCAGACTTACGTGGCTGCAGCCCGTAAGCTATTATGCCGGTACGACATGTATAGGCTTTTTTAGTGCTTCCCCTATATCTGTGATACAGGATATGGCGAGGAATTAAAAGATGTCGGGGACAGTAAGACGTCTCTGATTAGGGGAATCTTCGAATGGCTGGTCAGCATTCGGCCTCTCATTGGTGTACAGGAGCGGGAATACCTGCTATTTGGAGCTGTATGTTCCCAACCATTTTGCTCGTCAGTTTGGGTATGACCAACTCTATGTTGGCAATTCGAACACTAACTTGGCTTTCATAGGGAGCCTCATTGATGGTGCTCGCGCTTGGCGGTTCTTCATTGTTGGCTGTACCGAGGCACGATTGTGCATACCGTTGAGGACCTTAAACCTACTGATGACTTTGGGGTTCTGCCAATGGTACAAAACTTCAAGCTCCACGCCAACTGGATTTTCTATTAACTCCTTTGGCTTGAAGTTGAACTCCCAGCGACTGAAGCAGAAAATCACTGAGAAGGGTGAGGGCAAAAGAGTCCGGGTGCCAGGTGATCGAGGCGAAACTAGCACTTTAAAATGTGTATTTATGAAATCAATGTAAAAGCTCGTATGTGCTAATGTACCATCGACACTTCCGTTATAGCATTGGCTCAACGGATCGAATCCACAGGGAAGGGAGGCGATAGAAGCATTAACAGTTTTTATTCACGTTTTATGTTAACAGTTCTTCTTTGTTAAAGAATTAAAAAGAAAGTGAAAAGAAAAGAAAATGAAAACAAGCATGTGGTAGGCGGAGAAGGCGATGAAAGCGGCGAAGAAAATAAAAGATGAGTGGTTTGGAAAACAAATAGAAAAGAAGATGAAACAACGTTGAACAAAGAAGGTGGTGAAAACAACGATGAAAATAATAAAGAAGAATTGCTTTTTAAAACAAGATAAAAGAAAGCTCATGGCTACTAACTACTAATTGATCCACTAACCATGCTAACCTCTTAGTGATAGTTGCCTCACATGGATCCTTGGCTATCACTAATCCTTGGCTTCAAGAGATGATACAAAGCATGGCAAATAAGATGGTTCATCACATTCAAACTTGCATCAAGAGCAAGCTAATACAAACATTAAATCATCAAACCATTAGAAGCAAGCATGAAATAAGAGAGAGTTAGCTTGGTTAGCAAGTTAGCAAGTTAGATGTTAGAACCCATCATCATGAGCCATCAATGGCTCTTGCAAGAGCAAGGTCTTATAGAGGCTATTAGATTCATGTGGATTATCAAGTAAGTGGTTAGATGGTTAGTGGTTAGTAGTTAGATTGCCATGAGAAGAAGAAAAGTTAGCTAAGCAACATGTAGAAGATGGAGGAGATTACATTGGAGAAGAAAGGAGGCACTTTTATATAGATTGTCACCATCTATTACATCAATCCCTCTCTATCTCTCTCTCTGAATCTCTCAGCCCTAATACGTGATCTAAAAATGAAATAACATAACAAAATACAAGAAATGAAGAACACCTACCTACACTGCACTAAAACATAGAAACCCTAGCCTAAAAACGAAAACTGCTCGCGTTTTGGCCAAATGCAGGGCTATTTATAGGCATAGGATGATTCTAGAAGACGAGGCGGGGCCACGCGTCGAAAATCGACGCGTGGCCCCACCAATGTGCCGCGGATCCGCGGTGATCGTCGCGGATCCGCGGCCAAACCAGGGAGTTATCTCCCTGGTTTTGGTGCGGAGATGCGTCGTGTCTCTAGGAGCTTCCTGGTATATTCTGTTTCTGGTAATTGCGCCTGAATATTCGTCTGACATGAGCAAAGGTCTAGGTTCGACGTATCTTCTAGATAATTCCTTGTTTGGCCTCCAAGAAATCCGGGATTAATTACCATAAAATGGAATTAATTAAGCTCTTATTACTCCTTTGCCCTTGAACTCTTAATTTACCTGCAATAGAGACCAAAACACGGTTTAGACCGACAATTTATTCATAAATCGGTGGGAAAATGCGATATAAAAATGCATAATTGTAGACTAATCACACCCCCACACTTATCTTTTAGTTGTCCCGAGCAAAACAAGAAAAAGAAAAACTATACTACAAATGTTATTATACCACTTTCCCAGGTAACGCGATTGCACTGAGCGTGTGCAACAAGCCGTTAAACCTCTAGGTTACCCCTAGAGGAGGAGTGTTGTCTCTTGAGGGTTTTCAGCGGATTGCACCCACAAAATCCATAAAGAAAGAAGACAAATGTTAGTGTTTTGAAAAACGCATTTTGAAGGAGAGCCAAGTTTTCAAAATATTTTTGCAAAAATATAAGCGATCTAAGGTCATAAGTCCACCAAAAATCATTCTTCCTTAAACTTAGTCTCTATGCAAGATCTTGTCTTTAATTAAAGTAAGAATTCAAAATTAGATTGAATATTTTATCTTTCATAAAACCTAGATAATATGCACTTTGTGATATTGAAGATTTCTGGGATTTCAACTCCAACCATCAAGCCATTTATTTATATTCATATATATATATATATATATATATATATATATATATATATATATATATATATATATTTTATTTATTCTTTTATTTCTTTTTTTTGCTTCCCTTAGTTTTCTTAGGCTTTCTAGTTCACCCATGTAGTGAGCCTATAACTGATGACTCCCAGACCAGATGGTTTTAGGGCACCAGATGAGAAAACATCCCTCAGGTTTAAGGACTCGAGTAAACAAGGCCACAAAACTAAGGGGGATTATTTGTTTCTTTTGACCACCGTTAGGCGTGATCAAATATGCTCCTTGAGGCATAGTTATCCAGCTTAATAAGTAATTTTTTTTACCATATTTTTTTCTCTTTTTAGTTATTTTTACTTTATAGCTTTTTAGGTCTTTGTTTTCATCCCAAAAATTGTGTAAGTGCATACTATCTAAGGCAAAAAATTCAAGATAAAATTATCTCCCCATTCTTTTTATACTTAACCTATAATTTTAAACAAGATCAATTATTTTGACTAGGTTTAAGATGTCATAATTGAGGTTTCCTTAGTTTCTAAGATCATCTTAATTTTCTTAAAAATCAATCAAAACTTTGTTTCTTGTTTCAAAAAGGTTTTTAAAGAAAGAGAAAATTCCTATACAAAAGAAAAGATTTCTAAAAGTATCCTAAAAAGAAGTGTAAAAGAAAGAAAATCTAAAAACTCTATGTTAGTAAACCCTCCTCCACACTTATCTCATGCATTGTCCTCAATACATCGTGATGTATATATGCATGAAACAAATAGAGAGGGAAGGAAAAATCACCTCAAGGTGGTGGTTCCGGTGGCGGTCTGATTGGTCCACGAAATGCGGCCCAATCTAACTTGCATGGAGTCCAGAGGAACCCACCAGAGACCTCTATAATACAACCCACTAGAAAGATGTATATATTTATGATTTTTATTAAAAATTTGACCCCATCTATTTTCCAAAATTTCAAAATAATTTTAGAGTCAAATTTATCAAGACCCTTGTCCCAGAATGGAATGATTAATTTGGACTCAGGAAATACAGGAACTAATACCGACTCAGAAAACAGACTTAAGTCAAGTAAAAGTTTGGGAGTCGAGATTGGTTCAGGAAGTGGGTCCAAATCAAGAAGATGAAGCTCAAGTCCACATTCATTTCCCCATGATGGAATGTGACTTTCTAAGGTTGGTGAGTTCAGTTCAAACATGACAGGCACGAGAACCAAAACTGGCTCTAAAATATTACTCAAATTGGGCAACATAACAGGAGTCAATAGTGATTCAAGAATTTGAACTGGATCACAAATTTGAGGATCAAAGTCACATTCCTCATTGAGTTCAATTCCATAAAAATGAGAACTTGCCAATTTATCCATGGGACTTTCAAAAGTAAGAAATTGATCAAGTTCAATATGATCATCATAAATGATTGGTGATTCAATTTCACAATGGACTGGCACTGGATCCAATACTGACTCGGGAAAAGGCCTGAATTCAGGTAAAAACACCTCAGTCAATATTGAATCAGGAAGTGAAATTGAATTATCAAGTGAAAGTTCAGGATCATATTCATGCTCAAGTTCAATTTCAGGAAAAAGGATAACTTGCCAAAATGTCAATGGGATCTTTAACATTTGAAGTTCGGACAAGTTCAGATGGGTGTGCTGAAATTGAATCTTGATTTCCAAAATAACATGATTCTTTGGCTCTAACAGAATGTTTAGTGACATCAGAAATGGTCAAACGATGAGAAGGAAGACTTTTGACCATCATATCTATGTCATGATTACGAGCCATTTGAGCTTGAGTCATGATTTCAAGCATCTTTTCATAATTACTTGGTTCATCGTTTTGTTGTGACTGGGCCTGAAAAGATGATGATTTGTTTGGAAATTATGGTGAAATCGTGAGTCCATCAGATTTGACTGTTGTTCGGACTCACGCAAGAATTCCTTACTCGTTCCCCAGGCAGATGGTTGTTCATTATGAGGAGGTGGAACTGAGTAAGACTCTTGAAAATACTGTGAAATTAGAGAGGCCCTCCTTTTCTGAAGTAGTCACTCGACCTCTTGAAAATTGGCTTATACTCTCTTTTCTAACTTAAATTTTTCTTCAACTGGTGGTTCTAGAAAAGAAGTATAAGAAGCGAAATCGGGGAATGAGATTTGTGGACAAGGTGGACATGGGGGACAAGGAGGTTGAAAATTAAACTCGGGGGAGGTGAATCCCCATTGAATCTGTGACAAGTTAAAATTATTTTGAAAATTATAGTCATAAGAATGTGGGTATGGGTTGTATTGATTTGAATAAGTCCAACCCGGTGTACTTGGTTGGTTCATATTGTGAAAAATCGGGTTGGAATTATCCGAAACAAATGGGGCGGTGTGAAATATGGATTCATATTTGGATTGAAAGATTGTTATTGTTGAATTCCATTTCACAAACAATCACAAACAAAAAAGAAAGAACAAACAACAAAAGAAAAAAAAAATCAAAATCAAGCCTATAGTAGGGTTGACCTAGACCTAGACGACTCCTAACTGGTCGATTACCCGGGAGAGGTTGTTGTTTGAATCTGACCACAAGCTAATCGGCCAGGTAGGGGCAAAATACGGTGGGAGGTATCCGTGCATAAGCAACGGGCCTTAATTATGCCAAACCATGGTATCTTCGAGGCGTAACCTCTTAATCCCCCATCTTAGACACCGATTTTGCAAGAGTAAGATTCAAAACAAGTTCCACCCTTGGTCAATCTCTTAATGAGCCCGAGATGTCCCTAGGGGCCAACGTCTATCAAATTTTATTAGGGCTTAGGTTGTGTGAGCGAGGAGGTGGTTTTGGGCTAAGGAAGGGTGATGAAGTCCCCACCTTATCTTGTATGGGTTTTGTCCTTAATTTCAATTCGTGCAAGTGTGCAATATAGACAAGAAGATAACACAAAGCGATAAATCACCCACGTATTTGTTCTATGCTATTTGCAATGCGATATGTACACCTCCATCCAGATCACAACAATAGAACAAAATATAGTATTTTGGAATTGAATTGACACGTGCCTAAATGCAAATGTCTAAACCGTTTTAAAAGCGTCCAAATACCGTATTTTAGTTCTTTAGTTTATTGCGGTGTGTAGGCAATCAAAGCAAGAAAGTAATAGTACAGATTAACTAGCTATTACAATGAACACATCCCAGCATAATAAGATATACAATTATCACAACATGGCCGCATTTTCGCGGCAAAAGTCGCGGTTGCGCGGCGGTTCTTTAAAAGCTGGATTCCTGCTTTCTAGAGCAGGGAGATGCAAAGCTAGTGTTTATTCTGTAATATTCCGTTCCTATAAACTTTGACCTGCATACCAAAATAGAGAAGACAATGTTAACAAAAATGTGAGTTCAAAACCATTCCCGTTCCCCAGCAACGGCGCCAAAATTTTGATCGAGGCGAAACTAGCACTCTAAAATGTATATTTATGAAATCGATGTAAAAGCTCGTATGTGCTAATGTACCATCGATACTTCCATTCTAGCATTAGCTCAACGGGTCGAATCCACAGGGACGGGAGGCGATAGAAGCATTAATAGTTTTTATTCACGTTTTATGTTAACAGTTTTTCTTTGTTAAAGAATTAAAAAGAAAGTGAAAAGAAAAGAAAATGAAAACAAGCATGTGGTAGGCGGAGAAGGCGATGAAAGCGGCAAAGAAAACAAAAGAGGAGTGGTTTGGAAAACAAAATAGAAAAGAAGATGAAACAACGTTGAACAAAGAAGGTGGTGAAAACAACGATGAAAATGATAAAAAGAATTGCTTTTTAAAAAAAGATAAAAGAAAGCTCATGGCTACTAATTACTAATTGATCCACTAATCATGCTAACCTCTTAGTGATAGTTGCCTCACATGGATCCTTGGCCATTACTAATCCTTGGCTTCAAGAGACGATACAAAGCATGGCGATGGTTCATCACATTCAAACTTGCATCAAGAGCAAGCTAATACAAACATTAGATCATCAAACCATTAGAAGCAAGCATGAAATAAGAGAGAGTTAGCTTGGTTAGCAAGTTAGCAAGTTAGATGTTAGAACCCATCATCATGAGCCATCAATGGCTCTTGCAAGAGCAAGGCCTTATAGAGGCTATTAGATTCATGTGGATTATCAAGTAAGTGGTTAGATGGATAGTGGTTAGTAGTTAGATTTCCATGAGAGGAAGAAAAGTTAGCGAAGCAACATGTAGAAGATGGAGGAGATTACATTGGAGAATAAAGGAGGCACTTTTACATAGATTGTCACCATCTATTACATCAATCCCTCTCTATCTCTCTCTCTCTGAATCTCTCAGCCCTAATACGTGATCTAAAAATGAAATAACATAACAAAATACAAGAAATGAAGAACACCTACCTGCACTACACTAAAACATAGAAATCCTAGCTTAAAAACGAAAACTGTTCGCGTTTTGGCCAAATGCAGGGCTATTTATAAGCATAGGATGATTCCAGAAGACGAGACGGGGCCACGCGTCGAAAATCGACGCGTGGCCCCACTAATGGGCCGCGGATCCGCGGTAATTGCCGCGGATCCGCGTGCAAACCAGGGAGTTATCTCCCTGATTTTGGTGCGGAGATGTGTCGTGTCTCTAGGAGCTTCCTGGTATATTCTGTTTCTGGTAATTTCGCCCGAATATTCATCTGACATGAGCAAAGGTCTAGGTTCGACGTATCTTCTAGATAATCCCTTGCTTGGCCTCCGAGAAATCTGGGATTAATTACCATAAAATGGAATTAATTAAGCTCTTATTACTCCTTTGCCCTTGAACTCTTAATTTACCTGCAATAGAGACCAAAACACGGTTTAGACCGACAATTTATTCATAAATCGGTAGGGAAATGCGATATAATAAGCATAATTGTAGACTAATCACCAGGCATTCTAGTGTTTATTGCGACTGCTGACAGTGAGGCTTCGACACCGAAAGTCTTCGCTTTGAAGATGTTGCAGGTGCTGAGGCTCCAGCAGATGCTCCTGGCGGGGTAGGCACGGCTCCTATGGAAGACGTGGAGGTGGAAGAGGTGGAGGAATAAGATCCTGTCGTCCACTTTATGCGGAAGCGGCAGGGTGGATCCCGTAGGAAAAGGGTAGTAAAGAAGCCTCGTCGCTACACTCTCACAGTTATAGCGGAGGGTGAACTAGTTGCAGTCCCTCCTCCTCCTGCCCTGTTAGTTATTAAACTAGCGGCACAGAAACAGACCACTGAGAAGGCTGTTCCTGGTTCGTGTAAGACAGCTTCCAAATATGTCCCTTCTATTTTTTTTATTTCCTCAATTTATGTGCTAACTTGTTCAATTTGTGACTCAGAAACCAAGACCGTAGGAGAACATGGAGGTTATTACGATCCTCTGTTCACTTATAGGGAAGGCGATGAGGCTAGCTACTTCGTCATCTCTGAGGATTCCGAGGGCGGGGCGGCTGATGTTGGTCCTTCAGGTATTGGGATCTTGAAGGAGAGTCCAATGGTTTTAGGCTCCATAGGATGGACCACAGAGGCCTCGGCGAGCAAAGGCGAGCCAGACATTCTGGTTATGAAAGTCGTCAGGACGGACAAAGTTCTTCCTGAGGTCGCTTCTGGAGCCTCTCCCACTACTGCCAAGGTTTCTCTCATGGAGCCCACTGGACTTAGTGTTGCCGCTGTTGCCGAGGTGGCGGCAGTTGAGACGATATCATCTCTTGGTAATACCTTGACTAGTCGTAATCAACCTTAATTTGATATTATTATATCTTGTTTCAATAAAGTACTTTTTGCAGGTCTCCCTCCGTTAGGTACATCAACTTTGAGGGAACCAGCAAGTCTTCCTGGGGACTTTATGGAAGAGACAAGCAATTCAGCTGTTGTGGATGCTGTAGAGTTAGATGTCTTGTATCATAAGTTGCCCTCTTATCAGCCTGAACATACGTTGATTCTAGGATAGCCGAGAAGACGGTGGTTATGGAGCCAATCGCACTCCCTGCTAAGCTGATGGATGATACGGTGGTGGTTTCCCTGACGCCACCAATTTTGGCAAACACTGGGCTAAGGATAATCACTAACCATACAACTCTAACGCTGGTCGTCGAGCCAGTTCTTCTTGAAGTAGTCACTAGCCTGATTGGTCGCTAATGTTGCACATTTATTATTATATTCCCATACTTATTATAGAATAAACTCTTCATTGTCCTAATTAAATGTTTAATTTATTTGCAGGCCCATTCCTAAAGGAGAGTGAAGAGAATTGAGCCCAAAAGCCCGCCAAAATTCTGTATTAAATCAGAATTAATTCGAACTCTGTGAATCAGGGCAAAATCAGAGGTTGAAAACCGGTTGAGAAGAATCCTCCCAGAATCGATCGGTTGAAGCAAAGATCAAAGGTCATTTCGTCAAAATCTCGAACTTAAACTGCAAATCCAACTGAAGATAAAGCTAGCACGAGAAGCCAGGAAGCTCCACCAATAGGGTGTGGCCACCGGCCGCGTTTTCGCGGCTCCGTTATGGAGTTAGGGGGAGCGTTTGCTCCCCCATCTTTATCCTCTCCTGTAGGTGGGGTTTTGCCTATAAATACTGAGATTTTCAGAGCCTTCGGAGGATGACCATGCAGAGATAGGATTTAGTCCAGTTTTCATTCTTTGTAGTATAGGTTTTTGTTTTCTTTTTTGTAAATTTTAATTTGTATGTAAGCTTAGGTTAGATTGAGATTCATGTAAGTAAGAGAGAGGCTTATGTTGAGAGTGACACCGATGTACCCTCCTCCTTTCTTCCATCATTCTGCACGCAGTAAAAGGTAAATTTTTTTATGTTCGTCTCTTTACTTTTGCTTTCTTTTTCATCTTTCTACTTTACCTCTTTTTGTTTTGATGATCATGCAAGTGAATCCAGAAGCATAAGTATAACAATATTTGTGTGAGTGCCAATGATAATTCATGATGATGTTCTCCTCCTCAAGACTCCGTATCACTTCATTCTTGTTCGTCTTGATGATATAATGCGAATGGGGACTGAGCTCGATCCTATGGCTTATGCGTTGAACGCCTCCGAAGTAAGGTAGAACATGCAAGGGTTCTAGGTAAATCATCAACCAAACTAGGTAAGTATTTCTTTAATCTTCTTTCTTTTCTTTTTCTTTAGTTTAAATAACCATCACCCCCTTCTTTCATCACTCCTTTTCCATTTCTTTGTAAATAATCATTCTCCATTTTTCTCCACCTTCTCCATTTATCGCTTTCTTTCTAACTTAACGTAACTCTTTTTCATTTTCATTTCTTAAAACAAAGAAGAATCTTCGTTTTTCTTCACAAAGATTTCAATACAAACCTTGAACGCTTCTATCGCTAACCCTCCTTGTGGATCATGACCCGCATAGCCACTTGCTATTGTGGTAGAATTGAGCATTTGTACATCTCTATTTTAAAGTTCTGAAATACTGTATTTTTTTGTGCAGGTACAAGCTCAAACAAATTTTGGCGCCGTTGCCGGGGAGGGTAACGGTTTTTATTGAATTTTTTTTTGAACTAAAATAAAATTTTCTTCTCTGTTACAGGTTATGGGGCAGGAAAGCAGAAAAAAAAGATTGCAGTAACATATAAGTGGTCTTGGGCCTCTGTTCCAGAAAACAGAGACCAAGTACCTTCTGAATTGCTGCGTTTGCTCGGCTCTAGCCGCGTTTCCATGGCAAGGAAGAGTTCACTACTGACTGGCTTTTTTTTTTTTTGCAAGGCTGCTTGCTTTGCAAAAATTATAGTTTTCTGCAAACGTTATTTCTTATATGCCATCACCAAAGCCTGCTAATAAACCAACAGTAAAACATTTGTTGAAAAAAGTGTGAAAAATTGGTTAAACGTTTGCATTTTAGGCACGTGTCTTTTCAATTCATTTACTTTACTGTTAAAGAGTGCTGGAGCAAGGTACGTTCATATTGCATTTAGAATAGGACTCATCTCTTGGTTGATTTACATCGCTTTGAGTGAATCTTGTTTGCATATCCTGTACACTTGCACAAACTGATCTTGAGGGCATCACCCTATAACAAGATAAGGTGGGGATTTAATCACCCTTCCTTGGCCCAAAAATCAGATTCCAAGCACTCACTAACCCGAGCCTAACTAAAAATGAGTAGACATTGGCCCTAGAGACATCTCAGACTCAATTAGGAGATTATCCTAAGGGAAAAGGTGTTGGAATTTGACTCCTGCCAAATCAGTGTCTAGGAAAGGGATTAAGGGCCGAAAGCCCGAAGGTTGGTGGTTATTTAATTAAGGAAATTCTTTGACGGAAAGCCTCCCACCAATCTTACCCTGACCTGGCTGATTAGCTTGTAGTCAAAGTCTACATTATACCTCCCGTGGAGAGTCTAACTAATTAAGAGTCGTCTAGGTCATAGGTCTACCCTAACTTAGTTTAAGATTTTTTTCTTTGTGTGCTTATTTGTTTGTTTTTCTTTGTTTGTATTTTATTGTGTGATATGGCTTATAATAACAATTTTTCCAATTTTAATAGTAATACATATTACACACCGACCTCTTTTTCGGATATTACCAACCCGGCATATCATAACTTTAACCAACCTAGTGTGCCGAATTGGTCTTATCCGAATCAATATAACCCATGCCCCCAATCTTATAACCATAATTTTCATGATAATTTCAACTCTTCACAGAGTCAATGGGGATTCACCTCCCCCGAGTCCAATTTTCAACCAACTTGTCCTCCTTATCCACCTAGTCCACAATATTTCCAAGATTCATACTCAGTTCCACTAGTCCAAAATAGAAAACTATCAATTTTGGAAATGAGAATGCGTGAGTCCAAACAAAAATCAAAAAATCTGATGGACTCACAATTTCACCACCAATTCCAAGACAACACTTCATCTTTTCAACAAGATAATGAACCCATCAACTATGAAAAGATGCTTGAAGCCATGACTCAGGCTCAAAACGCTCATAATCGTGACATAGATATGATGGTCCAATCTGTACGTTCTCACCGTTTGACCACTTCTGATGTTGCTAACCATTCTGTTAGAGCCGAAGAGTCATGTTGTCTTGGAAAACAAGGTTCCATTTCAGAACAATCATTTGAACTTGTCTAAACTCCAAATTTTAAAAATGATATTGACAATTTGGCAAGTTATTCCTTTCTTGAAATAGAACTTGAGAATGAATATGATCCTGAACCTCAACTTAGTGATTCAATTCTACTTCCTGATTCAATAATGACTTCGGTGTCTTCACCTGACTTCAATCTTTTTCCGGAGTCAACATTGGATCCTGTGCCAATTCATCATGAAATTGAATCACCCATCTTTGATGATCATATTGAACTTGACAAATTTTACACTTTTGAAAGTCCTATTGACAAATTAGCAAGTTCTCATTTTTATGACATTGAACTCAATGAGAAATGTGACCTACATTCTCAAATCTGTGATCCAGTTCAAATTTCCGAATCAATATTGACTCCTATTTTGTTACCCGACTTGAGTAATATCTTAGAGTTAGTTTTGATTCCCACACCTATCATTCTTGAACTTGAATCACCAATATTAAGTCACATTCCCTTGTTGGAAAATAAATGTGGACTTAAGTTTCAACTTCTTGACTTAGACCCGCTTCTTGAACCAATCTCGACTCCTGAACCTTTACTTGACTTAAGTCACCTTCCTGAGTTCGTATTAGTTCTAGTACTTCCTGAGTCCCAGTCAATCATTCTATCTTTTGACACTCCATTTTGGGAATAGGCGGTTGACAAATTTGACTCCGAAATTAATTATGGAATTAGAAATTAGATGGGGTTAAATTTTAATAAAAATCCTTCATGGATACATCATTTTAATGGGTTATATTAGAGAAATTTCTGGTGGGTTCCTCCGAACTCCACGAAAAGCTGATTGGGCCGCATTTCGTGGACCAATCAGACCACCACCGGAGCCACCACCTTAAGGTAACATTTTCCTTCCCTTTCTTCTTTTTCATGCATCTATGCATTAATTCATACATTGAGGACAATGCATGAGATAGGTATGGGGGAGGGTTCTAACATAACTTAGGTTTTTCTCTTTATTTAAATATATATATATATATATTAACATTTTCTTTACTTTTAAAAACTTTTTGAAAATAGAAACAATATTTTGACATATTTTTTGTAAGAAATTAAGTCAATTTTAAGGAATAGGAAAATCAAAATTATGATTTCTTAAATTTGGTCAAAATAAGATTATTTGTTTGATTTTTAGGGTTAGGAAGATAATTTGTCAAAGTAATTTAGTCTTGATCTTTACCTTAATGAAATATGCATACTTCATACACATACACACTTAGGGTTCAAAAATAAAGATTCTTATGCCTTATATATAAAAAAAATAAAAAAAATATGAAAAATGAACAAATCTAATTATTGATTAGCTAGATACTTTGGCCTAAGAAAGCCTTAGTATTTATGCGAAAGATGATTAGATAAGTTTGAGAAAAATATATATATAAAAATCCTCTGATTAAGTTGGGTATTTGTGCCTAATAAAGCATAAGTATTCATGTCTAAAAGGGGTTCATATAATAAAATTCTTAGTTTTGTGGCCTTGTTTTCTCGAGTCCTTAAGTCCTTGGGGTGTTTTCTCACCCGGTGCCCTAAGACCGTTTGGTTTGGGAGTTATCGATCAAAGGCTCGTTACATGGGCAGATTAGAAAGCCTAATAGAACTAAGGAATAATACCACAAAAAAAATTTATATATATATATATATATATATAAATAAGGCATAAGAGTTAGAGTTAATGAACCCTTAGTCAAAATTTTCACTGTCATAAGGTGCATATGATTTAGGGTAAAGTAATAGACTAAATGAGAAGTACAATTTGACTCCTTACTTTAATTGATAACAAATTTTTGAATAGAGACTAAATTTAGGAATGAAAAATTCAGTTTTCCTATAACTTATAGATTGCTTAAATCTTACAATTATATTTCAAATATTTTTCTCTTTCAAAATGCTTTCTGAAAATACTAACTCTTTGTTTCTCTTTCTTTATGGATTTTGTGGGTGTAATCCACTGAAAACCCTCACGAGACAAAACTCGTCCTCTAGGGAAAACCTAGAGGTTTAACGGCTTGTTACACATGCTTAGTGCAATCGCGTGACCTGGGAAAGTAGTTTAATAATCCTTAGTATAGTTTAGTTGTTTTGCTCGAGAACGAGCAAAAGATAGGTATGGGGTGTGTGATTGGTCGCTAATGTTGCACATTTATTATTATATTCCCATACTTATTATAGAATAAACTCTGCATTGTCCTAATTAAATGTTTAATTTATTTGCAGGCCCATTTCTAAAGGAGAGTGAAGAGAAATGAGCCCAAAAGCCCACCAAATTCTGTATTAAATCAGAATTAATTCGAACTCAGTGAATTAGGGCAAAATCAGATAGGTTGAAAACCGGTTGAGAAGAATCCTCCCAGAATCGATCGGTTGAAGCAAAGATCAAAGGCCATTTCGTCAAAATTCCGGACTTAAACTGCAAATCCAACTGAAGATAAAGCTAGCACGAGAAGCCGGGAAGCTCCACCAACAGGGTGTGGCCACCTGGCCACACCTTGGCCGCGGAAACGCAGCCAAAGCCATGTTTTCACGGCTCCGTTATGGAGTTAGGGGGAGTGTTTGCTCCCCCTATCTTTATCCTCTCCTGTAGGTAGGGTTTTGCCTATAAATACTAGGATTTTCAGAGCCTCCGGAGGACGACCTTGCAGAGATAGGATTTAGTCCAGTTTTCATTCTTTGTAGTATAGGTTTTTATTTTCTTTTTATGTAAATTTTAATTTGTATGTAAGATTAGGTTAGATTTAGATTCATGTAAGAGAGAGGCTTATGTTGAGAGTGACACCGATGTACCCTCCTCTTTTCTTCCATCGTTTCTACACGCAATAAAAGGTAAATTTTTTTATGTTCGTCTCTTTACTTTTGCTTTCTTTTTCTTCTTTCTACTTTACCTCTTTTGGTTTTGATAAGCATGCAAGTGAATCCAGAAGCATAAGTATAACAATGTTTGTGTGAGTGCCAACGATAATTCATGATGATGTTCTCCTCCTCAAGACTCCGTATCACTTCATTCTTGTTTGTCTTGATGATATAATGCGAATGGGGACTGAGCTTGATCCTATGGCTTATGCGTTGAATGCCTCCGAAGCAAGGTAGAATATGTAAGGATTCCAGGTAAATCATTAACCAAACTAGGTAAGTATTTCTTTAATCTTCTTTCTTTTCTTTTTCTTTAGTTTAAATCACCATCACCCACTTCTTTCATCACTCCTTTTCCATTTCTTTGTAAATAATCATTCTCCATTTTTCTCCACCTTCTCTATCTATCGCTTTCTTTCTAACTTAACGTAACTCTTTTTCATTTTTATTTCTTAAAACAAAGAAGAACCTTTGTTTTTCTTCACAAAGATTTCAATACAAACCTTGAACGCTTCTATCGCTAACCCTCCTTGTGGATCACGACCCGCATAGCCACTTGCTATTGCGGTAGAATTGAGCACTTGCACATCTCTATTTTAAAGTTCTGAAATACTATATTTTTTTGTGCAGGTACAAGCTCAAACATAGCCCTACTTTCATTGTGGCTAGTGTACTATTTTCAATGAAGACTCCTCCCTGATCACTGGCAATCTCTCGTCTTTCTCCCGCCAGTGCTTCTGCCACTTCCTCCACTGCTATGACAGTGAAACTGGTAGAAGCTTTGTCTTCGAGGACTACTCGCTCACCGGGTGTAGTTGAAGCCGAGAAAGAATTTGTGGCCGAGATGGTTGATAGCTTCTACAAGAGCCTAAAGCGATATGTTGCTTTGATCTTGAAGGGCTAAATTACCTCATTTTCTGCTCTTAAGGTGGTTCTCTCTCGAAATATTGAAAGCATTCGAGATTTCAGAGGGGATGACCAAGCTGCCGCATTGGAGCTTCTGGTGGAGAAGCTTGAGATGGATGTGGGCGAGTGGCGCCGCCTTAGCAGTTCAGACTTGGACTCCTCAGTTGATGAAGAGCTTGAACGTCTCGTCGTTCAAATGCGTGAGGCTCATCTTGCACCTCAGGAAGCGGCCAAGGCAACATCTTCAGATTTAAAATCCTTGGAAATAAGAAAAGTAGAAATTTGAGATGTCATTGACGCTTTCAATAGCGCTCTTCTTAATGCTAAGGATAAGATTAAGAAGGCCAAGGAGATGGTCAAGAGAGTCAATCTTCTTCAGTCCAACCTGAACCAGTGCGTCTTGAGGAGATCGCTCGGCTGGAGCAGCTCAAAGCCTAAAACAATGAAGTCCTGCAGCGGGAGCTAGCACAGAGGGCAACTTTCACTAAAATTGAAGCTCGTCTGTCCCAGACAGCGAACTTTAATGAAGCTGAGCTAAGATCGCATGCATTTTTCAGAGCTGTTGAAGAGAGGAAGAACTGTTGGCCCAAAAGGTTACACTCTCCATTTGTTTAGAGTTTTGATGATAATAAAACAAATAAGAGCTATTTGGTACTAATTAGTTTGTTTAAGATAAGTTTCAGGTTAGTACCATATTTGGAGGTCATTGCTTAGCTATTGTAAGAACTTCTAGGTTCATGAAGCAAAGAAGGCGTTTTGCACATCAAGGAAGGAACAAAGAAGAGAAGGCTCTAGCAAGGCATTGCATGGCTCAAGACTTCAAGATTGCTCAAGATATATCATTAGATTTGTTTCTAGTTTTGTAATTTTGTTAAAGAATAGTGAATAGGTTTTGAAGCTCTATCACACACGTTTTTGTGCACATCTTGTTTCCAACATATTTCCTATAATATGTACAAAAATAGTTTGTATACAATCTTCAGCCTACAAACTTATTTTTATCCATTATATATATCCCTATTCAAAACTATTTTGTTAAAAATAGATTTCTCCTCAAAATTCCGTTTTTGTTTTGGCTTTTAACCTGAGCCGGTCGACCGACCCTATATCAGGTCAAGCCGGTCGGCCGACCCAGTCGACCGGGGTTCTGGCAGCAGTGAGTGTCAGTGTGCACGTTTCACGGTCGACCCGGACGGTCGACCGAGACTTGCCTGACTGACAGACTCTACTCTCTGTATTTTTGGGTCGACCGAGCGGTCGACCGTCAGCCTGCAACGGCTCTTTTTTTTGAACTAGCGGTCGACCGGCCGGTCGACCGAGGTAGCCGTTTGAACAGTAACGGCTATTTTCTAAGCTGGTTTATTTTTTGTCCTTTTCTCACTTAAGTGTGTTTAAAAGACATTTTTGGTTTTAATACTTTCTGATTAGCCTTTAATATGTTTTATCTCCTAACCCTAGCCCTCTCCTATAAATAGGGGTGTTTAGGGAGAGGTTGGTTATTAGAAAAATTATCAAAATTTCCACAAGTTTAAGGCATTCAAAAAGACTTGGTTTCTTGATTTTTGTGCTGAAATTCCCTCTCATTTTCTGAAGTGTTTTCAAGAACTCTCTGATTTCTTTTTCTTTTCTCCTTACACACAAGAGCTTCATTCCTACTCATTGTTCTCGAAGGACCTTTGTAAGGGAAGAGAATTTTGCAAGAGAGAGTTTGTGGTCTTTTGACTACTCAGAGATTGCTTGTACTTGAGATTGTGGAGTTGAGTACTCCGGTGTATTTGTGACATCTTTGTGATAGTGGAAGTGGTTGGAATCCTTCTGGGGAAGGCGTGGAAGTAGAGCTGGGTGCTCGAACCTCGATAACCATTCTCGATGTTTGCGTTTGGTTTACTTGCTCTTGTTTCTTGCTCTATTTTCATTGCTCTTATTACTTGCTCTCTACATTCATTGCTATATTCTATTGCTTTGTGAGATTGTTGCATCATAATTTTTAAATTGTGCATTGATTAGCATTATCACCTATTCACCCCCCCTCTAGGTGATTTTCAATTGGTATCAGAGCTTGGACTCTAGGTTTTGGCTTAACATCCATAGAGAGATCCTTAAAACTTGCTAATCAACATTTGCATTCTTCCATTCATTCACTAGTAAACATGGCCGACAACATCAAAACCCCTCCTAAATTTGATGGACTTAATTTTCCTATTTGGAAGGTTAGGATGACTATCTTTTTGCAATCTTTAGGTAGCTTGTAGCTAAATCCTTGACCAAACCCTATGTAGTACCCGATAGTGATGAGAGCACTTGGACCGACTTCACCTTTAGAGAATATGAGGCTAACTCCAAGGCCCAAAACTCCCTATTAACCGCCTTGAATGAGGATGACCTTACACGGGTAATTCATTGCCAATCCGCCTATGAGATTTGGCAACATTTATTGGTCACGCACGAGGGGACTTCACAAGTTAAGAGAGCTAAGATAGATCTCTTAAGGTCCCAATATGAATCCTTTAAAATGATTGATGAAGAATCTATTGATTGTATGATTACTAGATTTACTAAAATCACCAATGCTCTTTCTTCTTTAGGTGATACATCTCCAATGACCAAAAGATGCGAAAAGTGATTCGGACACTTCCTACATCATGGGAGATCAAGGCCACCACCTTGAAAGAATTGAACGACAAGGATGAGATGGACCTTATTAGTCTCATTGGAAATTTAAAAACCCATGAGATAGAAAAGAAAGCAAGAGAAGAGGCCACTCCACTAAAGAAGAAATCCATAGCCTTCAAGTCTTCATCCACTCTTGAAGACGATGAAGAAGATGAAGAAGAAGATGAGGAGCTATCACTACTTGTTCGCAATGTGAAGAGAATGTACCGGAGGAACAAGCTCAACTTCTGAAGGAAATTTGAAGGCAAAGAGGAGAGAAGAATTATATGCTACAATTGCCGAAAACCCGGACATATCATGGCCGATTGCCCGGACTTCAAGAAGAAGATGACCTCCTCCTTCAAGCCAAAGAAACCGAAAGAAAAGAAAGCGTACAAGGCAACTTGGGATTCGGAAAGCGAGTCCGAGGAAGAGGCGGATATAGCGAATATGTGTTTTATGGCAACCACACTAAAGGTAACCCCTCAACCTCTTGATGATGAAGATGATGAATTAAGTAAAGAAGTTCTTGTTCATGCCTTTGTTGAACTTTCAGAAACATATGATAATAAAAAGATTGAATGCCCTAAATTGGAAAAGGAAGTTGCTTTTCTTAAAAATCAACTTGCTATTATTTCTAAAGAAAAAGATGAAATTTCTTCAAATCTCATTTCTACCCAAAATGAATTTAGTGCTTACAAAGTTGCTTGCAAAGCAAAATTTTCTAAGATTGATGATAAAGAAATTTCTTCTTTAAAAACTAGAATTGTTGATTTTTAAAAGACTTTAAAGGATTGTGCTTTTAACACTAAGAAACTTGAAGAAATGTTTTCTAAAAAGCACACCTCTCATGCTAAAGATTCACATGTTAAGATTCCTCATGCTCACACTACACATAACACTTCTCATGCTAAATCTTTTCATGCTCACTATTCTCATGCTCACAAATCACACACTCACTTTGCTTTTAAATATGGTAGAGTGTATAGATGCACATATTGTGGTAAGAATGGACATTTGGCTAAATTTTGTTATGACCAAATAAATAGAACCAATAATCTTGTTTGGGTTAATGAAACTAACTCTTTAGGACCCAAGAAAATGTGGGTACCAAAATCAAGTCCTAAATTATTTGATGTAGGTACACACCAAGGCTCCAAGACGTAGGGAGCGGTGGTACCTTGATAGTGGTTGTTCAAGACACATGACGTGGGACATCAATAACTTTACAACCCTATCAAGGTACGAGGAAGGTGGCTCCGTCACCTTCGGGGATGACTCCAAAGGCACTATCATCGGTATAGGTAACATTCAAATTGGTGCATCTCCCATTATAGGAAATGTTGTACTTGTTGATGGTTTGAAACATAATTTGCTTAGCATTAGTCAATTTTGTGACCGTGGACTTAAGGTTGTTTTTGATGATTCATCTTGCAAAATCTTTGATGTTAAAACCAATGATTGTATTCTCACCGGTTTTCATGATGATAATGATTATATCATTGACATGCTTAATGTGGAATGTTCTACTAAATGCTTAAATGCTTTTGATGAAAATTCTTGGCTTTGGCATAGAAGATTAGGACATGCATCTTTTGACCATCTTTCTAGGATTAATTCAAAGGAATTGGTGAAGGGTATTCCTTGCTTGAAGTTTGAGAAAGACCGCATTTGTGGTGCGTGCCAACTTGGGAAACAAACCAAGTCTTCCTTCAAACCAATCAAGGATATCATGTCAACTAGGCCTTTAGAATTAATTCATATGGATCTTTTGGACCTACTAAAACTAAGAGCTTAAATGGTAGTAGATTTGCATTTATTTTAGTTGATGATTTTTCCCGTTTCACTTGGGTTTTCTTCTTGGAACACAAAGATCAAGCTTTTTCTCATTTTAAGATTTTTCGAAAAAGAGTTGAAAAAGAAAAGGGTTTTTCGATTTTGAGAATAAGGAGTGATAGAGGTGGTGAGTTTGTTAACCAACTCTTCATGACTTATTGTGATGAAAAGGGAATTAAGCATGAAATGTCTTGTCCTAGAACTCCACAACAAAATGGAGTTGTAGAAAGGAAAATAGAACACTTCAAGAGATGGCTAGGACAATGATAAGTGAGTATGACCTCCCTCAATATCTATGGGCCGAGGCCGTAAACACCGCATGCTATATTTCAAATCGTATTTATTTATGTAAAAATTCTTTCAAAACTTCTTTTGAAATGTATCATTCTAGAAAACCTAATGTTGCATATTTCAAAGTTTTTGGATGCAAGTGTTTTGTTTTGAATACCAAAGATAACTTGGTTAAATTTAATGCTAAGGCTTATGAAGCTATCTTTGTTGGATACTCTACTACTAGTAAAGCTTATAGAGTATTCAATAGATCTTACCTTACCATTGAAGAATCCATGCATGTTAAATTTGAAGAATCTAATGTGGTTGTTGAGAATGTTGTAGAGATTGACCCATTAGGTGAAGACATGGAGAGACTATCCTTGAAGGACTCACCCGCTCAAGATGATAAGCAAGAACCAATTGGTGACGTTCAAGAGGATAAAGAGGAAAGCTCTCAACCGCTTCCTAAAGCTTGGAGATATGCCATAAATCATCCCAAGGAGCTCATTTTAGGTGATGCATCTAAAGAGGTAACAACTCGCTCCAAACTCCATGACCTATGTGGTAATTTTGCTTTCATTTCTCATTTTGAACCCAAAAGCATCCTCGAAGCCGAGGCGGACTCATATTGGTTGCTAGCCATGCAAGAGGAACTCAATCAATTTGAGCGCAACCAAGTTTGGCACCTTGTTCCTAGGCCCCACGATAGACCAATAATTGGTACTAAGTGGATCTTTAGAAACAAGATGGATGAGTCCGGAAATGTGATTAGGAATAAGGCTAGGTTAGTAGCCCAAGGTTACACTCAAGTTGAGGGAATTGACTTTGAGGAGACCTTTGCACCCGTAGCACGGCTTGAAGCCATACGGATGACACTAGCTTTTGCATCTTTCAAAAATTTTAAACTTTTTCAAATGGATGTGAAAAGTGCATTTTTGAATGGTTTTATAAATGAAGAAGTTTTTGTTGAACAACCTCCCAGTTTTATTGATCATGTTCATCCTAATTTTGTTTTTAAACTTGATAAAGCTTTGTATGGATTGAAACAAGCTCCAAGAGCTTGGTATGAAAGGCTTTCTAGTTTTCTCATTTCAAAAGATTTTATTAAAGGAAAAGTAGATACAACACTATTCACTAAGCATGTTGATAATGACATTTTAATTGTGCAAATTTATGTTGATGATATAATTTTTGGTTCTACTAATGAGTTTTTATGCAAGGAATTTGAAAAGGTTATGCAATGTGAATTTGAAATGTCTTTAATGGGTCAGCTTAATTTCTTTCTTGGACTCCAAGTCAAGCAATTACAAGATGGGAACTTCATATGCCAAGCCAAATACGCAAAGGAACTCGTAAAGAAGTTTGGACTTGAAGACTCTAAAGTTTGCAACACTCCCATGGCAACTACAACCAAGCTTGATAAGGATGACCAAGGTAAAAATGTTGATATTAAATTGTTTAGAAGCATGATAGGTAGTCTTTTATATTTGACGACAAGTAGGCCGGACATCATGTTTAGTGTGTGTCTTTGTGCTAGATTTCAATCGTGTCCCAAAGAGTCCCATCTTATTGCGGTAAAACACATTATTCGTTATATTAAGGGAACGATTGGAATGGGTCTATGGTATCCAAAAACCGGAGATTTCTCTATGACGAGTTATTCGGATGCCGACTATGCGGGTTGTAGAGTAGATAGAAAGAGTACTAGTGGGACATGTCAATTTCTTGGTAATTGTCTTGTTTCATGGTCCTCTAGGAAACAAAATTCCGTAGCTCTCTCAACCGCCGAGGCGGAGTATGTTGCCGCAGGGGCTTGTTGTGCACAAGTCTTTTGGATGAAACATACTCTCCTTGATTATGATTTGCATTATAACTATATAAAATATTTTGTGATAATACTAGTACTATACATATGACAAAGAATGCAAATCAACATAGTAAGACCAAGCACATTGAGATTAGATATCACTTTCTTAGAGATCATTTTGAGAAAGGAGATATAGATATTGATTATGTTTCTACGGATTTGCAACTAGCCGATATTTTCACTAAACCACTTAATTTTGCTAGATTTTCCTTCATTTGTGGTGAACTTAATGTTTGTGTTATTGAATAAAAATGTTTTTATAACCCTTTTTGATGTATGACAAAAAGGGGGAGAATGAGTTTTTATGATAAAAATATGAGTTCATATGGTTTTGGTTCCATATGAGCTTATACATGTTTTTAGTTTTTGATGTGTTTTCATGAATTCTTGTTTAAGTGTTTTGCAAGTGTTTTTATATCTCATGATGTTTATGGTTTTCGGTTTCATGATGTTTACTTGCAAATTACAAATTACATTATTTTTCTTTATTTAATATAGCATAATTTGAGGGGGAGCTTTCTCCTCCCCTATATTTTTGCTCATAACCTATTTGTTTTGTCATCATCAAAAGGGGAGATTGTTGGCCCAAAAGGTTACACTCTCCATTTGTTTAGAGTTTTGATGATAATAAAACAAATAAGAGCTATTTGGTACTAATTAGTTTGTTTAAGATAAGTTTCAGGTTAGTACCATATTTGGAGGCCATTGTTTATCTATTGCAAGAACTTCTAGGTTCATGAAGCAAAGAAGGCGTTTTGCACATCAAGGAAGGAACAATAGAAGAGAAGGCTCTAGCAAGGCATTGCATGGCTCAAGACTTCAAGATTGCTTAAGATATATCATTAGATTTGTTTCTAGTTTTGTAGTTTTGTTAAAGAATAGTGAATAGGTTTTGAAGCTCTATCACACACGTTTTTGTGCACATCTTGTTTCCAAACATATTTCCTATAATATGTACAAAATAGTTTGTATACAATCTTCAGCCTACAAACTTATTTTTATCCATTATATATATCCCTATTCAAACTATTTTGTTAAAAATAGATTTCTCCTCAAAATTCCGTTTTTGTTTTGGCTTTTGACCTGAGCCGGTCGACCGCCAGGGTCGACCGACCCTATGTCAGGTCAAGCCGGTCGGCCGACCCAGTCGACCAGGGTTCTGGCAGCAGTGCGTGTCAGTGTGCACGTTTCACGGTCGACCCGGACGGTCGACCGAGACTTGCCTGACTGACAGACTCTGCTCTCTGTATTTTTGGGTCGACCGGGCGGTCGACCGTCAGCCTGCTGTATGCGCCGAAAAAGAGGGGATCAAATTGTAAAATTCTTTTGATTGGATAGAAAATTACAACAGATCGGTCTTCCAATTACAAGGGAGGGAGGATGTTGAGTCTTGAATCCTCCTTTGTTTAAGGCTGGGTTCTTCGTCTGGCGATGGAGAGTGAATCTTGTTCTCCGTTGACCGGGTGAACGTCGAGATCTTCTGGGGTTTTCTCTTCGGGTGGTTGACGGAGTAACACAGCTCTGTCTAACAAAATTCTCAAAGAGAAGGTAGGTAAAGAGCAACTTGAACACAGCAAGTTCTTTGAAGGGTTTCTCTCTTTTCTCTTAGAGTTCTTTTCTCCCAAAAATCCTCTGACTGAAAAATCCACAAATCTGACCTCTTCTTCAATAACGACGGGGCTATTTATAGGGGTTTTTAGGGGCGTACGTGCCGCCTGAAAACACTCCATAATGGGGGCTAACCTTCCCCGTTATGTGGGCCGTGATTGGCCCTAAAACCGGGACGGTTACAACTGAGACGCGGGTGTCAACCTACGCGCCTTGGAGCTGTTGAGACGCGGGTTTCGGCCTTCGCGCCTTGATGCTGAGACGCGGGTTTGGACCCTCACGCCTTGGTGCTGAGACGCGGGTTTGGACCCTCGCGCCTTGGAGCGGCTGAGACGCGGGTTTGGACCCTCGCGCCTTGACGCTGAGGCGCGGGATTGGACCCTCGCGCCTTGGAGCGGCTGAGACGCGGGTAAGATTAACCTTGCGTCTTGGAATTCTGCTTTTAGACAGCCTACAGAACCCCCTCCAAAGTTTTCGACATTCCACAGTTAAGTGGGACGGATTTCGAAATACTTTGGACTCTAGCTGAGCTTACCCTTGTGACTGGACTGTCAATGCTTCGGGTTTGATCTTATCTGGAATATGTTCTTCGTGAGTGTACTGTAGAACTCTTTGAAGCCACCGAAGTTGATCGTGTTGAGTGTCTAGATGCACAGTCTAGACCTCCCCGATTGCTTTAAGTCTGTCATGGGTGCACTTTAAGCCGTAAGTGGACGGTCGTCTACTTGTGCCAGTGTACTGTTGAACTGTTCTGCAGAAGCAAGGACTGAACACCAGCTTTATTTGAGACGCAGGGATAGTACTGCTTTAAAGACGCGACTGATATTCCGCAAGGCAGACGCGATGTTAGGCCGGATTGGAAGGACGCAACCTTTTGGAGAGATGCATCTTTTTTTTTTTGAGTAAAGACGCGACTTTCTGGACGCAACCATGGCCGTGCTGAAGGGACGCGTCCATTGAAGAGGCGCGGCTGTTGGGTGCGAATCCGTGCCATGCCACGTGTTCAGTGGAGCTGAAGGGACATCTTCTTTTTGGCGTGCGAACTTTGAGCTACATTAAATGCGCCGTCCACGCGTCGAAAGACGATTCGAAGTCGAATCAATCGAGCCCATCGCCGTGATCTTTGCGAATCACCATGCCTATAAATGGCAACAGTCGTCGAGAGAGTCATTATTAATTTCTCTTTCGTCTTCGCTTGCATCTGTTAGGGTTTTGATAGAAAAGTGCTCTTTGTTCTCTTCTCTTCTGTTTTAGCATCAGATTCTTGCTTCGTGATGGCACCCAAGGCCAAACGATCTGCTTCATCATCGAAGGCGGTCGTCATTGAGGCCCAAAGGGGCGGTTTCTCCATGCAGGAAGCCCCTATCTCAGGTATAACGCCATCAGGCTTGATCTTCGCTATTAGTGGGGTTTATGGAGTTCTTATAACCCTAAAAATCCCTTCTTTGAAAGAGAACCGCCGACGTGGATTCGAAATCGTGCCTGATCCTCAGACGCGGTCTTTGAATTAACAAACAAGGCGCGGGTTTGATGACCCTACTGCTTTTATCCGCTTGAGGATGTACTTGTTTGTTGAATATAGGGCGCCAGTAAGCCTTGCGTTCTGGAGTTATCACTTAGAATGTTTCTAATTGTGAATGATCCAGATGCAGACTTGATTCTTGCGTTCTGTGAGATCAAAACGCTGGCTTTTATGAATCCTGCGCCTGAACCTAAGTACTTGGAGATTTTCCATAAGTCTTGGATTCTTAAAACGAAGACTCCCTGCTGGCCTCATGGTCCTCCGGTCTGGACGCGGGTTCTCAGGTCTGGACGCGGGTCTTCGGGTCTGAACGTGGATTTTGACAATTTTCTGCGTTCAATATCCCTTCTGCATCTGGATTATAGACACTTAATCATTTTCGTTTATACTTCTGATCAAGTGTCATTTTCTTATGCAGTGCGACATTCTTCCGACCCACTCTCTAAGAGGCGCCACTTCGGGCACATAGGTGGTGCTGACCGCGATTTGACCTTTGTGTTGCAAAGGACTGCTCCTGTGACTACTGACAAGTTGAAGGAGCGAAGGGAGAGGCTCTCCAATGCTGACATGGCAACCTTTCGGGAGCTTATGACTGATGCGACATTCACAACGAATGCTCGCGCTCCGATGGAGAAGCCTGCTTTCTTCTTTGAAGACCACATTAGCGAGGGCGGCTATTCTTTGCATGACGGAGATTATAAATGGCTCCGTCAGATAGGGGATAGAAGATTCTTTCTTCCGAACATGGAGAGGATGTATCCACTGTCTTATCTCCAGCACATGTCCGTCCCTCGAAAGATGACATGGGAGCTTTCCCGACCCATCCCGGAGGTTACTCTCGGCAGCTTAGGCTCCAAGAAGGCCTATCATGCTGGTCATGATAAGGAGGCTATCGGCCTGTTTCCCACGCTGTTTAGGACCGATCACCCAGTAGGAGAAACTCCTAAACTCGGCACCACCTTTCTCAACGCATTCATGAAGGTGGGGGGTGATTTTCCGGTCGACTTCCGTGCGCCCGGATGGATCCATTCCACCGAGAAATACTGGTGGGGCAAGATGGTGAGCTTCGTCCTTACCGATCTTGGAGGCCTGTTGGAGCAGGTGGATTGTACCAAGCGGTCAGGGCCGTGCAGTATGGTATTCCAACAAGTTCTCAAAACTTCTTTGGGATCTTGGAGCGGTACAATCCTCTGACGGGGACATTCTTCACTCCGGTCGGGGAGATGGGACTTGCCCTGCACGAGCTGTTCGAAGTCTCGGGGCTGGTGATGGGGGACTCCCCCTATGAGGAGTACGTCCCGACCGCTGAGGAGCTTCACCTTATGAAGAAAGGGTCTCCTCGGGTGTACGAGACTTATTGGGAGGTGTTATGTCACTTCCACATTTGCGGCCAGATGACCTCTTGGAGGGCGAGGGGAGTCAAGCAGCTGTCCTGAGCAAGCTACTTGTTCAATGGCGTCAATCAGAAAGACCATCCAGTGACCCGACTGGCTCCCAGCTCCGACGAGGAGATTGCCGATAGGATCAGTGCTTCTGTAGACTCTTACATCACGGAGTCGAACGAGGATACTTTCGAACCTGACATGGTTTTCGAAAGTTTTCATCACCAAGCCCGGATCCTTATCTCCAATCGAGCACTATTGGCGGGCTTCTTAATGTTGTGGTTGAATCGCTGTGTGGTGCCGACACTGCCACATGAAGTGATTGTTGCCGATGTAGTGTACCCGGCGGTGCTCCTGGCCTATGGTAGGTCCGTAGCCCTCCTTCCGGCCATGGCGGCCGGTATTCAAAGCGGGTTGCGGGCCTTAACTCAGAATCTATGCAAAGTAGAGAAGGTTGTCGACTCCCAGGGTGAGCCGATTGTTGACTCGGAGGGGAGGCCGACGGTAAAACGTCCCAACCCTCGGGTCGAACTTCCCTACACGTACCTAATGGCTTGGTACATTATGCACTGTCCCTCTTTGATTATGCTGGTGTCTTGGAGTGAGGGGTTTATCCCTTTCGTACAGCGGTTGGAGAATTCAAGCTGGTGCAACACCTACATGTATTTCATTCGGAAATGCATTCTAGCTGCTTTGAACTACCAGCTCAATCGCTGCTTCCCCGAGATTGCAGGTGCATCTTTCGGGGATAAACTTGCTGACTTCGTGGGCTCAGATGACTTCACGAGGCTATCCTCGGGAGCTTTCTGGTGGTTGGTCAATATCCGGCCTGGGTACGTGCTTTTTCGACAAGGGAATTCATGCACTATTGAGCCGTACATGCTGAATCGCTTCGCCCGACAGTTCGGCTATGACCAATTGTATGTCGGTAACCCCAACGCTCGACTCGCCTTCAGTGGGAACTTGTTTGAAGGTGCTCGGGTTTGGTATTATAGTGTGGCTGGAGGGACGGATGCACTTTTTCGTCTGCCCCTTAAAGAACCGAAAGGCTGTACAAGCCTTAGCTTCTGTACCTGGTACTTCCAAGCCAACCAGACGCCTGACTTTGCTCCGGAGTACTCATGCATTGAGAGTATTAATGCATCTTACGAAGCAAAGTTGGGGTCCAACAAACGCTCTCGAGGCGTTGAGGAGTATCAGAAGGCTCTGAGGGAGACCAGAAGGGTATCAAGGGAGGGGCCACGGGCAGCAAAGGGTCGACAGGTGACGCGTAAGCGTTCTCAAGGTTCTACTTCCACTGTTGATCCCGCCCCCAAGAAGGTTCGAAGAGACTTGGCGGCCGCAGTTTCTCCGTCCGGAGACATACCTTCTGGTGTTGAAGAACAGAGGGAAGAAGCGGAAGATGAGGATGAAGCCCCCTTAGTCCATACCCGTGGGTTGCGCAGCAGGGGCCCCATGATTCTAGAAGAAGGGGAGTTTGCTGACAAACCCACCGCCGCTGACGAGGCTGAGCAGTTTGAAGCCAACATAATGAGCGGAGGTGATGTTGAGATTCCAGGGTCTCAACTCAGCATGGATCTTCTTCAACCCGCGAGGGGAGGGATGAGGCCCAACAGCCCGGGTCCCCTAGTGTATTAATCCCCAGTCCTCGGGTAGTTGACCCCAGCCCTACCACTGGGGTATTTGGTGGCAAGGCCCCGGTTGCCGAGGTTTCCCATGTTGCATTATCGTCTTCTTCATCCGAAAAAGAAGAGTATGACTCAGGCGACGAGGTCGACTTTGGCGATGAACCCGCTCCTCCGGATCCGAGTAAATTCTCACACATCTCGGAAGAGGAAATATATGGGTGTGAGCCGGTGACGGCGTTATCACAAGCGGTAACTGCTCATGCTGAAGGTACTCTTGTTGTCTAGTTGACCCGGTTTTCCCTTTTTAATTAGGGAAAAGGTTCTGACATTTTCCTTTTATGCTACAGGGTTGGCCGCGGATAGCGAGGCTACTACTTCCTCACATATCGAGGAGATGGTGCAGGAGCTGGTCCAGCTGGGAAGAGTTGAGGCTCCAGTTGCTGAGATGCCTCAAGAGAAGGCAGCCATAGAAGTCGGGGAGACTTCCACCCTGCAGGATTCGCCTAAGAACCCGCCATCTTTAGAACCTCAACTAGGTAAGAAAATGTTGATATTTTGAATGTTTTCCTTTTATTGTCATGACTGACGCTTTGGTGATTCGCAGGGAGGGCTGAGGAAGCTCAGGTAGGAGACTTGGCGGTCAGTGCCTACTCGGGAGGCCGTGCAGCTCAGACCTCGGCCAAGGACCCTGAAGAGGTCGGGCTTGCTGTTAGTTCATCCGCCGTGGAGGTTTCTACAGATGGAGTAGCCCTAAAAGCGCTAGGGGTTACCCTTGCTTCTGCCGCACCTGTCGTTAGCCCGATTCCTGTACCGAAAGAATCGGTTTACGTCCCTCGCCCCGTGATGGAAAGGGATCGGGGAGCACTTCAGCGGAATTCTTCCCATGCGGTGATACCATGGGGGAGCTGGCGCGCCAAGTGGTGCAGCAGTTCTTTACCTCCATGCGATCATGTATTGACCTCATTCTGTCTGGGAATAGCTCCTTCGAATTTGCCCGGATGTTTCTCAGAAATCTGGTTGAGAACATCAATTTAGCCGGAGGCCCTTCACCAGCCAAGGCGTGTCAGCTGCTGGTGGAGCAGTTGGGACATGACTTGAAAGAGCTCAAGTCCTTGGAAGATGCTGGCTCAGTACACGAGGCCCGGGCAACTCTGAATAGGCTTCTTGCTGCTCAAGAATAAGAGCGGAAAGAGATGGAGGACCAAATAGCTGAAGAGACCCGCCATTTCGAATATTTCTAGGCTGACCGTCAGAAGCTGATTGGCGATTCAAAGGAATCTGAGCTCGTCATGCAGAGCGCAGAGCAGGTGATTATCAGTGCTCGGGCTTCCATAGCCAAGGCAGAAGCCTTGATTGCAATCAATGAGCAGAAGTTTGCCACTGCTAAGAAGAAGTTGGAAGAGCTGGAGGTTGCCAGGACGCAAGCTGACGAAAATCTCTCCACTCACTCCTCCAGATTGGAATCTCTACGAGCGCGGCTGGCTGCGAAGAAATTTTTATCCGAGGAGGAGCTAGGGGCCCAGGCTCTCATGGAAGCTGAGAAGGCGCGTTAGCATGAGATACATCGCCTTAGAGAACAAATCCGTTCTTTGGCGAACCAGGACTTTTAGCCTTCTTTTTTTTTTCTTGTAAAGAAAAAAGGACACTCTATTCACCAAGAGTGTTTGTACTTGCTTTTACCATTTTTTGAATAATAAATGTCTTTGAAATTTTCTGTTCCATCTTCATTGCTCTTCTGTAGATGAATTCAACCTCTCAATCACAGATTTCGGCTGTGCTCTTCTGGCTAGCTGTGAACGCTGAACTTAGATAAAATTAAGTTCTTTTGACGAAACGCTGCGTCGACTCATAAAAAGAGACGCGGCTCTGGGGCACGCGATTCTGACCTGCTAGTGAAGACGCGGTTCAAGTGGACGCGAAGGACGCAGCTTCGAGCGTGACTCACTGGCCGCAGTCTTTAACTTTATCCAGGCGCAGGAATCAGGATGCATCAAGAGTGTGGTCTCACGCCCCTTACCATTGACGCGGTCTGGGACATGACGCTGAGTCTCGGTGCAAGACCTCTCTTTATCCATACAGACGCAGCTCCAAGACACTTGTGAAAGTGATAGGCCTTCTCCGCTGAAGATATAAGCTTTGGGACGCAGCTCTATGTGCTTTCCCACTGAGACCCCCAGAATGAGTCCCTTTTGTTGATGGACGCAACCTTGAGTTGTCCGAGAGACGCGGAGCAACTTTGAGTCATCTAAGAGACGCGAAGTATCTTCTAACTTGGAATGAAGGAGAACGCCACTTTTTGAAAAAGGAGGCGCGAGCCTCTGGACGCGGCTTTCACCTCTGCGTTTGGTGCAACTTCCCAGGTGTTAAGTGCAGCCTGTCATAAAGATCCCGCGAGATTTTCAAACGTCAAGTCTTCGTTGACGATTGGGATCCCGCATCATCCGTTGTTTCCCGAAGCGGTTGTCCACGCGTCAGTTCTTCATTGGGCTTAGGTGTTAATGCCTTTTAATGCCAAACCGGCGCTGGCGGTTGGAGACCAGCGTCTTCGATGTTTCCCGAAGCGACGCTCCACGCATCGGCCTTCCATTGGGCTTTGACAGTCTGCGGTCATTAAGGCCGACGGTTCTGATTAATGAACCATTAATTATGGTTATAATGGGCTGCCTATAAATAGGGCTCACCCTCTCCCTTTAGCAGTCCCATACTTAGACTGTTTTCTTTTGACAGCGAGTGCGCTGAGGGGCTCCTTCTTCTCCCTTCAAGGACTTTACCAGGGGCTTGCCTCCATGGATGAAGATGACCCAGAGCTTTCATGCTTCTGTTTGGTCTCTTTAGAAGATTACTACTGTCAAGTGACTTCAATAACAGAAGCCGTCTCCTTAAGCACCTTTTATGTCCGCGCTTCGATGCAGAGAGTTCAATTCTTAATGGAGGCCTCTGCAGGTACGCCGTCCTGACTTGCCATGACATTTTAACCCAGCTAAGTTTGAATTCTGATATCTCTTAAAGAGATTCATCATCCGGATGAAGTCTTAGTTGGTGCATTCCTTTTCTGGAATTTGCGCCATCGACTTAAACTTCTCTGGATGCCAGTATAGCAGATTTAGACACCTGGCCGCAGGCTCTGCATATGGAGCTCGCGTCCTGAGGCTGTCAACTTAGGAGAATCTCAATTCAGACTGGAGGTCTCAGACCTGAGTCTTGCAACCCCTGTTCATCCACAGGGAGATGGCAATTCTCGCATCTTATTCTCTTCACGTCTCGTCCGGATGTCAAATGAGACTGCGTCTGAATTCTGCGTATATCAGAATTTTGACCGCGTCTGTTTCTGTCGTCGAAGATGTTCACTGCGCGGGTCATTCTCTCGTCTGAAATCCTTCGGCAATGGCTGCGTCTGTCACTTAGCTTTTCTGTTGAAGTATACTAAGCTTCAGATCTTCTAATTTCGTTGCTTCATGCAGGTAAGCTTGATCATCCTTTTTCATGTTCGCTGGGCCCGTGGGAGAATATATCGGCCGGCAAACTTGTTCGATGTTCGTCCACAAGAGAAGAAATCATGGTCCCCGTCGTCCACAAGGGAAGAAATCATCGTCCCTGACGGGGACTTAACCCTCGCCAAGATCTCTTTGAATTTGTAATACCCCGTTCCCGGAATACGTACTTAGTTGCGTATTCAGTTTTTCGATCGTATTTTTCAATTTACTTCCTTTATTTGATCGATTTCAATTTCAAATATTATTTTCCAATATATTAGATTTTCTATGATTTTCTGGATTTTTCCCGAATTAAAATGAATTTCTTCAAAACCGGTGTCGACCAGTGTCGCTGATCGATTCTCGGATTTTTAATTTGCAAACGGTTTAGAATTTCTAGAAAGTCCTTTAGACATTTTCTCTTAGAATTATATTTCTTACCTAAATACTTTTTTTGAGAATTTTATGAATTTATGAAAATTCCATCGGAGTCGGTAGCTAACTGATTCCGGGATTTTTAGTTTTAAAATTATAAAGTATTTCTTAAAACGGATTTCACTATGATACTTAATATATTATTCTTGATTTTTGGTAAACTTTACGAGTCGTTCCGAGATACTTGAATTTCAGACGATTTCGGTATTTTCCGAAATGTTTTCCGTATCCTCGACTTAAACCCGGAAATCTGTGTTTCCGATATTTTCATTTTCAAGTTACAGAAAATATCTTCATTTATAAATTCTTTTCCTTTTTCCTTTTTTCTCTTTTTCCTTCCTTCCTCCACAAGCTTTGACTTTCTCCCAAATTCCAACTTTCTCCAACTTTCCACACTCTTCCTCATAAATGCCCCTCTTTTCTCTCTCTTCCATGGCCGGCCAAGTGGCCAAAAGAGGGACACTCATCCCCTCCCCTATTTGCAAAAACCCCTCTCTTCTTCATTATTTACACCTCCTTTACAAATCCCAACCCTATATAAACATTTCCTTTCCCTTTTTCTCTCTTTTTACTTCATTTCACCAAAGAAATTGTCTCCACAAGATTTCTCCTCCTTCTCAACTTCAACTACCAACTCCAACAACACCTCAAGTTCATCATCTCCATCTCAAGCAACCACTACTTGGACTTGGGATCGTATCTAACATCGTCGAGGATCACCTTGGTGCTATTCGTCGACAACGATCTTATCGAGTGCATAAAGCTTCGATTAACCAATCCTAGTGAGTATTTTACTCACCAAGACTTGATCAATTCCTAATATACTTGTATCTTCATATCTTGTATACATATGTCATCAAAATCATGTTTTTAGACCATCAAACACAACCATCAGAAATTCTGTTTTGTACTCTGTTTCCCCACGATTAGTCGACTTGACCTAGGGATTAGTCGACTAACCCATCTATTTTTGAAACGTAACCTTTTCTGGAACACAGTTTTAGTCGACTAATCCAGACTGTTAGTCGACTAGAAGTCACTATTAGTCGACTAACCATTCCTCCCTAGTCGACTACTTTTCCTGAAATAAAACATCAACTCTCTGTATCCCAGATTTAGTCGACTTAAGTATCTGTTAGTCGACTTGTAGTCACTGTTAGTCGACTACCCTTTCCACCTAGTCGACTAACTTTTCCTGAAACCAGAATCCAACTCTCTGGAACCCAGTTTTAGTCGACTAATCCAGACTGTTAGTCGACTAGAGACAACTATTAGTCGACTAACCATTCCACCTAGTCGACTAATTTAGGCTGTTTGTTATAGTTGATTTCTTTTCTGAATTTGGATCGTACCCTTGATACATATGTGATATATTATCCTTGTTTATGCTTCATAACTGGTACTTCATGACATGTTACTTGATGGACATTACTTCTTGTTACTTCATGACTTATTATTGTGTAGTCTCATTCCATAACTTGTTAATAAATGGATATCACCACTTATCATGCCATCACTTGAACCAAGCATGATACACTTGACTTTTGTATAAAATGGACCAACTTATATTGGGTCGGGGGAAAACATGCGGATATCGATATGTGTTCGTGTTTACAGTGGTTTTAGGAATGTTGTGCAACTCATGTTCCGGTCTGACCTGTGGGCCACCAGGGGACCGAGGGGAGTGCTTGCTCCCTCCTTACTGGTACCATCATGATAAGGGCATACATAAGTCCCTCCTGTTAGCCTAGCGGCTGGCTTCCGTCACCAAGCAACGGAACAATCCTGGACCGTTATCCCGGGCATGTACGGGATCCACTGTAAACATAGTTCGTCGATACAACCGCTGGTTACCAATAACAACCTTGCTTTACTAGGATATGGATCTATGTGCGCTGGGACGCTGGGTCACATAGCTAGATATCACAGTAAGACAAGTAATAATAATAATAGATTCTAACTGTGGATCCTCATATGCAGACCTTATCTCTTTATGCTCCTATTACTTGCTGATTTACATGTATCATACTGTTCCCTCTTACTTATTCATGTCTCTTAGCCATTTGGCTGTAGCCTGATTATTGTTATGAGATCTTGACTCCCTTGGATTTGCATATTCAGGTTCTGAAGCTTGGATCGAAGTGGAGCCATCCACAGAGGATCAAGCTTTCTTTAGTGAGCAGGCAGATTAGTTCCTGTTCTTCGTGCCAGACCTATCCATTTTGACTCACGGGATCTTCATCCAACTCGTGAGCTTTTTTTGTGTTTATATTGTAAATCTTACTTTTGGACTTGGTTGTGATGTAATACATATGTAATGTGTAATACTTTATCATATCCTGTGATAGCTTTGTAGTTGTACTTTTTAAGTTGGCATATGTATGAATACCACGCTTAGTCGTGTACTCTGATCCTTGTTGTACTAGATGCTTAGCGTATATGCGTGGGGGCATTTTCTGACCTACGTATATACGTCGCAGTGACGTCCCCGTATCCGTGGGATCGGGGCGTTACAGGTTGGTATCAGAGCCTAGGCTCTCACACCTATAGTACAATTAAGCAGCAAATTACTGTAATTTGCTAATGCCAACTACAATGTACAAAGTTATCGAGTCCTTCTTGATTCCTTCCCTTGTGTCCTAAACTCCTTCCATTTGTTTCCAATTCCAGTTATCTTTTCCCAACTCGATATGGAGAGAAGGACGGGTCGTAACCACTCTGGGCAAGCATCGAATGGACCCACTGGAGAGAATACCGATATTCTGAGGGTCATTCAGACGATGATGGAGAACCAACAGCAACAGACGGAACTTCTCCGGCAAGAGTTAGCAGCTCCAAAGGAACAGAGGCCGGGGAATATTTCAGAATTCAGACGGCTGCAGCCAGCCATATTTACGGGTGAAGAGAAACCCCTGGATGCAGAGCAATGGCTGACAGATACATCAGATCTGCTGAACGCAGCCCGAGTACCAAAGGAGAGCCAAGTGGAGGTCGCCAAGATTCAGTTAAAAGATATAGCTAGAACTTGGTGGCTAGCTGAGGAGGCCAGATTGGAGAAGCCTGTCACCTGGGACACATTCTCCAAGAGTTTCTACAGTAGATTCTTCCCTGCCACTGCTCAGAAAGACATGGAGGAGCAGTTCATCAGACTGCAGCAATGGAACAAGTCCGTGGATGAGTATGCCGCGGAGTTTCTCAGACTTAGCCGCTTTGCTCCGTACATGGTGACGGATGAGGAGAAGCGGGCAAGCAGATTCCAGCAGGGCTTGCAGACGGATATCCAAGTCTTCCTAATGCCCCAGCAGCTGAAGACTTATTCAGAAGTTCTCACCATAGCTCGGGAGGTAGAGCGTGGACTGGAGAAGAAGCAAGAGAACCAGATGAGGAACCAGGCCATGAAGAGGCCATTTGCACCAATGGGAAGAGGAGGCCCTTACAGAGCAGCAAAGGTTCAGACAGTGAGGCAACCATTCAGACCAGCTCCTTACCAGACGGCCCAACCTTTTTCCTTCTGCAGCTATTGTCAGAAACCAGGCCATATTCGTCAGAATTGTCGTAGGGCAAATGGGTTATGTTTGGTGTGTGGTTCCCGAGACCATTCCATCGAAGCCTGTCCACACAGGAGAATGGGGATAGCCAGCCAAGCTTTACCGGCACTTCAGGGACCGAATGGACAGAGGGTACTTCCAGGGCCACTTGGACAGAGGAACCAAGGACCGATGATGAAGAGAGCCATTCCCCCTCCTTCACAGCAGGCTATTCGCCCAGTCCAGAGAGGAGCTAGGACTGCAGCAGGGCGTGGAAGGGGACAAGCCTTCAATTTGACGGAAAAAGAGGCTGGGACTTCAGAGGAAGTGATAACAGGTAACATCAGAGTTCATTCAAAACCTGTTCTCGCTCTCTTCGATTCAGGTGCTTCCCATTGTTATATCTCAGATCATTTTGTGGCATTGCATTCTATACCTGTTAGATCATTAGACCACAAATGGAGATTAGTACTGGGAATGGAGTAGTCATATCTTCTAGAGTTTGTGCTGATTGTCCAGTAGAACTTTGTGATAAGACCTTGGCCATAGATATGCTCGTACTAGACACCAAAGAGTACGACGTAATCTTAGGCATGACCTGGCTCAGTCAGTACTATGCAGTGATTGACTGTAGGGAGAAGAAGATCAATTTCAGAATCCCTCTTCAACCGGAGTTCCAATTTAATGGAGAAGTGAAGTCTACCAAGAGAAAGACTCGGATGTCTACTTCGGAGATTCAGAAGGGAGTACCGGTGTGGGATGAATTCCCAGGAGTGTTTGCTGAGATCTCAGGACTTCCACCTGAAAGGATGATTGAGTTCTCCATTGAGACAGTTCCAGGAGCAGCTCCTATATCCAAGGCTCCGTACAAGATGGCACCGACGGAGTTAGAGATTCTAAAGAAGCAACTGCAGGAATACTCAGACAAGGGATTGATTCGACCAAGTACTTCACCATGGGGAGCTCCAGTACTGTTGGCGAACAAGAAGGATGGTGGTAAAAGACTTTGTATTGATTATAGAGAATTGAACAAAATTACCATCAAGAACAAGTATCCCTTACCAAGGATTGATGATCTGGTTGATCAGCTTCATGGAGCCCGTGTATTCTCTAAACTAGATTTACAATCGGGTTACCATCAGCTTAGGGTGAGGAAGGAGGATATTCCGAAGACGGCATTCAGGACCCGTTATGGCCACTATGAGTTTCTAGTTATGCCTTTCGGAGTCACCAATGCCCCTGCAGTTTTCATGGATTTGATGAACAGAGTGTTCTCGCCCTACTTGGATCAGTTCGTTGTTATTTTTATAGATGACATCTTGATCTATTCAAAGGACAACAGGGAGCATGCAGAACACTTGAGGATTGTATTGCAGACTCTCCAGCAGGAGCAGCTTCATGCTAAGAGGAGCAAATGTGACTTCTGGTTGGACAGTATAGCCTTCCTTGGACACATGGTTTCAGCAGAAGGAATTTCAGTTTATCCCAGCAAAGTCCAGGCAGTGAAGGACTGGCCTATTCCGAGGACGGTGACTGAGATTAAGAGTTTTCTGGGACTAGCCGGATATTACCGACGCTTTGTCCAAGATTTCTCTAGGATTGCAGCTCCGTTAACCCAGCTCACTCGGAAAGGAGAAAGGTACATATGGACAGAAGAATGTACTATAGCATTTGAGCAACTGAAGCAGAGACTCATTTCAGCTCCAATCTTGAAGACTCCCTCAGGAAGAGGAGGGATGGTCATCTTCAGTGATGCATCAGGAAAAGGCCTGGGATGTGTACTAATGCAACATGATCATGTTATAGCTTATGCATCAAGGCAACTGAAGACTCATGAGCGGAATTACCCGACTCATGACTTGGAGTTAGCAGCTGTGATATTTGCGTTAAAGGTCTGGAGGCATTATCTTCTAGGAGACAAAGTGTTGATATACACGGATCACAAGAGCCTCAAATATATTTTCACACAGAAAGAGTTGAACATGAGGCAGAGGAGGTGGCTTGAATTGATGGCGGACTATGATATAGACTTGCAATATCATCCGGGCAAGGTCAATACAGTTCCAGATGCACTGAGCAGGAAGCCAGAGAATAGAGTGCTAGTCCAACTTACTCAGCAGAAGGAGTTGATTCAAGACATCATAAAATTGGACTTAATGGTAGTTCGAGGGGTTGATAAGGCAGGACAGTACATGACTTTGCAAATTCAGTCAGCCTTGATAGATGAGATCAAGGAAGCTCAAAAGGAAGACCCCAGATTACAGCAATTCCGAGCTCAAGTAGAGGCAGGATTGAGGACTGATATCTGTATTCATCCAGATGGTGCATTATATTTTGGTAGCAGACTTTGTGTTCCCCAAGGAGAAGTTAGACAGAAGATTCTGGTAGAAGCACACAGTTCAGCCTATTCCATACACCCAGGGGGAACCAAGATGTATCAAGACATAAAGAAGCAATTTTGGTGGAATGCTATGAAAAGGGAGATAGCTCAGTATGTAGCCAAGTGCTTAGTCTGTCAGCAGATAAAGATAGAGCATCAGAGATCAGCTGGACTTCTACAACCCTTACCAATACCCGAATGGAAGTGGGAGCACATCACCATGGATTTTGTTACGGCATTACCTCGTAGTCCTAAGGGTAATAATGCTGTATGGGTAATCATTGATCGCCTCACCAAATCAGCCCACTTCATACCGTTCAGGGTAGGCCAGACAACAGAGGTTTTGGCAGACAAGTACATGAAGGAGATAGTTCGTCTACATGGAGTTCCAGTTAGTATTGTATCAGACAGAGACACAAGATTCAGATCACATTTCTGGGAAAGTCTCCAAGAAAGTCTAGGAACTCGTCTGAAATTCAGTACTTCCTATCACCCTCAGACAGACGGACAATCTGAAAGGACTATCCAGATTCTTGAAGACATGTTGCGGGCTTGCATGATTGAATTCCAGGGATCATGGGAAGATCATCTTCACTTGGCTGAATTTTCTTATAATAACAGCTATCAGGCAAGTATCAAGATGGCACCATTTGAAGCATTGTATGGAAGGAAGTGTAGGTCACCGATTTGTTGGGACGAAGTCGGTGAGAGGAGACTTTTGGGGCCAGAGATCCTGATTCAGACAACAGATAAAGTCAGAATCATTAGAGATCACCTCAAGGCAGCGCAGAGCCGACAGAAGAGTTGGGCTGACACTCAGAGAAGGCCATTGGAATTCCAGACTGGAGATCATGTGTTTTTGAAGATATCACCTACAAAAGGAGTAATCCGGTTCGGTACTCGTGGAAAGCTTAGTCCGAGATATATCGGCCCATTCGAGATTTTGGACAGAGTGGGAGATGTGTCTTACAGATTGGCATTACCGCCGTCTTTGGACGGAGTGCACAATGTATTCCACGTATCACAGTTGAGGAAGTATGTCAAGGATGATAGTCATATCCTGGATCACTCCGAACTAGAACTACAACCGGATTTGTCTTATCAAGAGCAGCCGATGGCCATATTGGATAAGAGTGTTAAGATACTGAAGAACAAGGCAATACCATTAGTGTTGGTGTCTTGGAACAGGCATGCGCCAGGAGAGGCCACGTGGGAACGAGAGGACGTTATCCGTGAGCGTTATCCTCAACTCTTCACATCTTGATTGGTAAAACTCTTTCTTCTCATCCTTCTTTATTGCTGCCTTTCACTTCCTGTTATCCTTCTTTACCGTCACCTTTCACTTTCTGAAATTTCGAGGACGAAATTTTTGTAAGGTGGATGGATTGTAATACCCCGTTCCCGGAATACGTACTTAGTTGCGTATTCAGTTTTTCAATCGTATTTTTCGATTTACTTCCTGTATTTGACCGATTTCAATTTCAAATATTATTTTCCAATATATTAGATTTTCTATGATTTTTTGGATTTTTCCCGAATTAAAATGAATTTCTTCAAAACCGGTGTCGACCAGTGTCGCTGATCGATTCTCGGATTTTTAATTTGCAAACGGTTTGGAATTTCTAGAAAGTCCTTTAGACATTTTCTCTTAGAATTATATTTCTTACCTAAATACTTTTTCTGAGAATTTTATGAATTTATGAAAATTCCATCGGAGTCGGTAGCTAACTGATTCCGGGATTTTTAGTTTTAAAATTATAAAGTATTTCTTAAAACGGATTTCACTATGATACTTAATATATTATTCTTGATTTTTGGTAAACTTTACGAGTCGTTCCGAGATACTTGAATTTCGGACGATTTCGGTATTTTCCGAAATGTTTTCCGTATCCTCGACTTAAACCCGGAAATCTGTGTTTCCGATATTTTCATTTTCAAGTTAGAGAAAATATCTTCATTTATAAATTCTTTTCCTTTTTCCTTTTTTCTCTTTTTCCTTCCTTCCTCCACAAGCTTTGACTTTCTCCCAAATTCCAACTTTCTCCAACTTTCCACACTCTTCCTCATAAATGCCCCTCTTTTCTCTCTCTTCCATGGCCGGCCAAGTGGCCAAAAGAGGGACACTCATCCCCTCCCCTATTTGCAAAAACCCCCTCTTCTTCATTATTTACACCTCCTTTACAAATCCCAACCCTATATAAACATTTCCTTTCCCTTTTTCTCTCTTTTTACTTCATTTCACCAAAGAAATTGTCTCCACAAGATTTCTCCTCCTTCTCAACTTCAACTACCAACTCCAACAACACCTCAAGTTCATCATCTCCATCTCAAGCAACCACTACTTGGACTTGGGATCGTATCTAACATCGTCGAGGATCACCTTGGTGCTATTCGTCGACAACGATCTTATCGAGTGCATAAAGCTTCGATTAACCAATCCTAGTGAGTATTTTTACTCACCAAGACTTGATCAATTCCTAATATACTTGTATCTTCATATCTTGTATACATATGTCATCAAAATCATGTTTTTAGACCATCAAACACAACCATCAGAAATTCTGTTTTGTACTCTGTTTCCCCACGATTAGTCGACTTGACCTAGGGATTAGTCGACTAACCCATCTATTTTTGAAACGTAACCTTTTCTGGAACACAGTTTTAGTCGACTAATCCAGACTGTTAGTCGACTAGAAGTCACTATTAGTCGACTAACCATTCCTCCCTAGTCGACTACTTTTTCCTGAAATAAAACATCAACTCTCTGTACCCAGATTTAGTCGACTTAAGTATCTGTTAGTCGACTTGTAGTCACTGTTAGTCGACTACCCTTTCCACCTAGTCGACTAACTTTTCCTGAAACCAGAATCCAACTCTCTGGAACCCAGTTTTAGTCGACTAATCCAGACTGTTAGTCGACTAGAGACAACTATTAGTCGACTAACCATTCCACCTAGTCGACTAATTTAGGCTGTTTGTTATAGTTGATTTCTTTTCTGAATTTGGATCGTACCCTTGATACATATGTGATATATTATCCTTGTTTATGCTTCATAACTGGTACTTCATGACATGTTACTTGATGGACATTACTTCTTGTTACTTCATGACTTATTATTGTGTAGTCTCATTCCATAACTTGTTAATAAATGGATATCACCACTTATCATGCCATCACTTGAACCAAGCATGATACACTTGACTTTTGTATAAAATGGACCAACTTATATTGGGTCGGGGGAAAACATGCGGATATCGATATGTGTTCGTGTTTACAGTGGTTTTAGGAATGTTGTGCAACTCATGTTCCGGTCTGACCTGTGGGCCACCAGGGGACCGAGGGGAGTGCTTGCTCCCTCCTTACTGGTACCATCATGATAAGGGCATACATAAGTCCCTCCTGTTAGCCTAGCGGCTGGCTTCCGTCACCAAGCAACGGAACAATCCTGGACCGTTATCCCGGGCATGTACGGGATCCACTGTAAACATAGTTCGTCGATACAACCGCTGGTTACCAATAACAACCTTGCTTTACTAGGATATGGATCTATGTGCGCTGGGACGCTGGGTCACATAGTTAGATATCACAGTAAGACAAGTAATAATAATAATAGATTCTAACTGTGGATCCTCATATGCAGACCTTATCTCTTTATGCTCCTATTACTTGCTGATTTACATGTATCATACTGTTCCCTCTTACTTATTCATGTCTCTTAGCCATTTGGCTGTAGCCTGATTATTGTTATGAGATCTTGACTCCCTTGGATTTGCATATTCAGGTTCTGAAGCTTGGATCGAAGTGGAGCCATCCACAGAGGATCAAGCTTTCTTTAGTGAGCAGGCAGATTAGTTCCTGTTCTTCGTGCCAGACCTATCCATTTTGACTCACGGGATCTTCATCCAACTCGTGAGCTTTTTTTGTGTTTATATTGTAAATCTTACTTTTGGACTTGGTTGTGATGTAATACATATGTAATGTGTAATACTTTATCATATCCTGTGATAGCTTTGTAGTTGTACCTTTTAAGTTGGCATATGTATGAATACCACGCTTAGTCGTGTACTCTGATCCTTGTTGTACTAGATGTTTAGCGTATATGCGTGGGGGCATTTTCTGACCTACGTATATACGTCGCAGTGACGTCCCCGTATCCGTGGGATCGGGGCGTTACAGAATTCGACGCACCAGTCATGCTTGCTGGCATGGCATGGTCAGAGTGAGTATGGCGGCGGGGGTAGCGGTGGATATAGTGGTGGTTAGCATCCCCTGTGAGGTCTTAAAACCTCCTCTCTTACCCCAGAAGTGACATCGAGGAAACTCTATGCTAATTGGACGATCTTCTGGCGGAAGAGATGTTCATCAACGAGGGGGTTGTATCCGCCACTTCGGATGGTCAGGTGGAATCGGAGGATTCTGCTGCCATCAGACCTCAAGAACACCATTGCTCTCCATCAACGAGGGCTCTTTTGATGTTTACGTCATGCATCGTGGTGCAACCAGCTTCTGATCATTGCCACAATGTCTGATCCAACTTTGGCGCCCTTCCAAACATCTTGTACTTGGAGTCAAACGCAGCTTTAAGGAGTGAGTGCAACCTCTGAGAGAGAGACTTCTTTGTACTCCTTTATCTGTAACACTCAATCTTATTGAATAAGAGAGCGTTTTGTATCACTTTCATATGCCTGGATAAATAAAAGTGACACTTTTCTTTTTGTCTCTTCTATTGTCTTGAACTCTTTTGTCTCCTTTTAGTCAGACGCATAGAAGCAAAGAATCTTTGGCTTGTCAGAATCATGATGAAAATTTTAACAAGTCAAATTTTGTGGAGAAAAGATCCTATCTAAAGAACCCCACAATGCTGTCAGAGGTGTGATATTAACTTGACAGAGATAAGATAATTTTGGTGGGCCTGCCACTTTATGAAAAGAAAGTGACAGGTTGAATTGGTAACCCCAGTGAAGATGAACTTTTATCAAAGGTCTAGGATTAACTTGTTTAAGATCAGCTGGGGGGTTAATGAAAACACTGTTAATGGTGTAATGTTAACCTAACAATGTTTTTAAGTAGACTTGTTATTCTGTTGATGAGAATAATGAGTGAAACTAGATTCGCGGGGGATCTAGGAAAGTTTTTACCGTTGGAGGTGTGATGTTTACTCAACGGGTTGAAAGTTGTCTTGTCAGAAGTGTGATGTTAACTTGACAAGAATGTGAGTCGGAGGTGTGATATTAACTTGACTCAGAAGCATTTCAGCTTTCATTTGGGAAAACTGAAAGTGTCATTGTCATAGGTGTAGTGTTTAACTTGACAATGAGGGTAATGCTAGAGGTGTAATTTTGAACTTGGCATTAGTCATTTCGACTTCGACAAGGAAGTCCGAGGGAAAGTGTAACACCCCGCTCCCAGAATACGTACCTAGTTGCGTATTTGTATTTTCTGATCGTATTTTTCGATTTACTTCCTGTATTTATTTTGTATTATGAATTATTTATATGATCGTTTTGTCTTGGATCCGGATTCGTGGAGTCAGAGTCTGCTCTTCTCTGAACCTGGGACCCGATCCTAGTGTCTTACTCAATTTGGTCTTTTCGGTATTCAGATTTGACCGATTTCAGTTTCAAACATCATTTTTCAATATTTTAGATTTTCTATGATTTTCTGGAATTTTCCTAAATTAAATGGAAAATCTTCAAAACCGGTGTCGACCAGCACCGCTGACCGATTCCTGGATTTTTAATTTACAAATGGAGTCAAATTTTGAGAAACCGCTTTCCATATTTGCTTAGAATAATATTTACTATCTTAATTCATTTTTTGAGAATTTTCAGAATTTATCAGATTTCTGTCAGATTTGGTGTCGACCGATATTGGCGGCCGATTCCAGGATTTTAATTTAAAAACTATAAAGAAATTCTTGAAATGGATTTCACCATGATTCTTAGAATAATATTCTTGATTTTTGAGATTTTTTGCGGGTCGTTCCGAGATACTTGATTTTCGGACGATTTTGGTATTTTTCCGAAAGTTTTTCGCATCCGCAACCGAATCCCGGGAATCCGCTACTCTAATTATTTTCACTTTTTCTTTCAAGAAAATATCTCCCTCTTTTCATTTTCTTTTCCTTTTTCCTTTTTCTTTCCTTCCTTTTCCTTCCACCAAATTCTCCAAACTTCTCCATTCTTCCATTATCTTCTACCATTCTTCCTCCAAAAATATCTCCTTTCCTCCAAAAATATCTTCTCCAAAATATCCAACTCCTCTCCCATCACCATGGCCGGCAGCCACCTCACCCCGCCATTTTACAAATAACCCCCACTCTTTTATATTTTTACATCACCTTCACAATTCCCAAATCCTATATATACTTTTCCTTCTTCATTCCACTTCATTTTCTCTTCACCACAACTCTAACCACCACCAACTCCTCCTTCATCTCCACCATAACAACAACCAGTACAACTTCTCCAACTCCTTACCTTCATCTTCTTCCTCCTCCATCTCCATGTAAACCTCCAACAAACTCCACCAAAGCCTCCACCTTCTCCTTTACCTTCTCCAAAAATACCACCACCATCAAAACCTCTCCACAAAACCACCACCCCTTCATCTTCTCAAGGGCCGGCCACCTCCTTTGGATTGGGGCCGAGCTCTTCTTCGTCGGTAATATCTCCGATGATTATTCCGGTAATCGTTCGCGATTATTCCGGTAATCATTACGGTGACGATTACAATGACAAACAACTAACATCACCATCACCTCTACTATTTTTCACCACCATCTTCACTTCCACCATCACTTTCACCATCACAACACCACCTCCATCTCCACTACTTCAACCTCCAAACATCACCTCCTTCACCTTCTTTTTCATTACTCCATCAAAATCCAACTCCTCCACCAAATAACACCACCACCAAAGCAAGCACCTTTCCCTTTCTCTCTCCCTCCTCCTCTCTGTATATTGCTGACGCAGATCTCACCCCCGTGTCCAGGCAACGCCTTAACGCGGATCTTCGCGTTCTTGGCATCTGTTTAAATGCGGCCTTCGTGTTCTTGTACCGACGCAACGCGGAGTCCATGCCCGCGTCTGTGTCCCTTTCATGTCTGCACGACGCGGAGCTAATGCCTGCGTCTGTGTTCTTCTTATGCTAACGCGACGCGGAACCCATGACCGCGTCCGCGTTCTTCTCGTGTCCTGACATGAACGCGGGTCTCGAACCCCGCGTTTGTGGCACCTTTGCGACGCGATTCCCGCGTCTGTGACTCCCGCGTCTGCGACTCCCGCGTCTCACTCTCAAAACCCGCGTCTCCCTGTGCACTCTCTCCTTCCATATACTTCTCTCTCTAGTTTTCCTCTTTCTTTCTCTCTCAAACTCTTTCTCTCTCCTCTTTACTTATTATATTTATGGCGCGTACGCGAGTTCCATGGATTTCAGAGTTTTCGCTATTCCAGAGATTTAGGCGAGTGTCCTCGCTCTCGCCTCCATTTGGGTTTCCCTGCCTTGTCGGGTCGACATGTATTTTATTCCATGTTTATATGTATTTTACTGCTTTATACTATGCGTGGCCGACCCTTCGTGGTCGTTGAACTCTGGGTTTCTGCCCACTCCTGGGATGGCTGGTAGCCACCGAGAGTGCGCTTAAACCATGAGCGTTCTTGGTCCCTCAGCCTTCAGCCTCCGGTCTCTCACTATCTCGAAAGGGAAGTGATTGGGACCGTCAGGTCTCTCCGTCCTTCAGCCTCCGGTCTCGCACTATCTCGAAAGGAAGTGATTGGGACTGTCAGGTCTCTCAGCTCCGCCTGGTTATCATGATCAGCGCTCAGCACTTTACTACTAGATTCGTCTACGCGGGATGCTGCCGGATTTCTTACTCGCACTTTAAGCCGAGTTGTCCCGGTAACCTTGCCAGACGCTCCAGTGTTAAATACTGTTTGTTGTCTATACTTCCAGCTCGCTTAGCTCCGCTTGGTTATGCTCAGCTACTACTCTATCATCATGCCATGTATTTCCTGATATGTTAATACTTGCCATACCATTGCTTCATGCTTGTCATTTGCATGCTACTAATTAACACCTGTTTGTATCACCTGACAAATGATGTGTTAACATCTGATACCCGTCATGCTACAACTTGACACTGACTCATGTTATACCACCAGTTCCCAGCGGATCCTGAATGGAACTAAGTGCCACACGGAGCAAAGTGCCACACCACACAAGTGGTGGGGGCCACCTCTTGAATCTGTGGGGGCCACCTCTAGAATCCATTCCCCTCAGAGCAAAGTGCCACATGGAACAAAGTGCCACACGACACACGTGGTGGGGGCCACCTCTTGAATCTGTGGGGGCCACCTCTTGAATCTGTAGGGCCATCTCCTGCCTGTACCTGATCTCTTGTTATGACCAGTTATGTTCCTACTCTTTACAAAGGATAACTTGCACGGGGAATGGGAGGAAGTGATGAATGCCGGTATGGTGCCTTGCTTATAGTAGTGGAATACCAAAACTGACGATTCGTGTTAGGGGGATTTCAGGCCCCCAGAAGATGCGTGTTAGGGGGATTTCAGGCCCCCAAATGGCTGTGTCCCGGGCGGACGGGAACTACTATAAGTATGAGCTATCAGTTCTTCATCAGCTTCCAGTAACGAACCTCGGCTTGCTTATATATGGATGTATGTGTGTTGGGATGTACACCAGGACACATACCTAGATATATGTGTCAGACGAGTAATAATAATAATAAAAGATGCCAACTATGTATCCTGTTATGCCTGTTATGAACTCTCGTTATACTTGTTATGATTCATGTTATGCCTGTTATGTACTCCTGTTATGACCGTTGTGTGATTTGCCACGAATGCTTTCATCGGATTTTACATCAGATTTTCGGTTTTATGATTATTATCATATTAGCTACTCATATTCTGTATTATTACCCATGTTCCATTCCATCAGTCTACTGCTCCTATCTTACCATGCCATGAGTACTTCCTGCTTGATATCACTTGTTATATATCTACCTGCCTATACATGCTTATGCTCACGACACGGTTTTCAATACTTATTTATGATTCAGTTTTATTGATACACATGTGCTTATCCTTGCACGCCATCTGGCTTTTGCCTCACCAGTCGCCTAGGGAGTTCTGACTCCTCTGGATCCTCATGTCCAGGTCCTGGAACTTGGAGCATGTCAGAGCTTGGAACTTGTAGATTCTCTCAGTTGCTGATCAGAGTAGCGCAGTGGTAGCGTGGATCTCCAGCAGACCGTCCAGAGCCCCATCCTTCCAGGCCCCCCATGTGCGGCTCTAGAGTTTTCTTGTTATGACTCTGAGCCTGTCTTTGTACTGTTCATACATGTACATATCTTTGTAATCTCGCAATTGCGCATATCAGTGATATAATATTCATGTAATATTGGATCACCTGTGGTGATAACTTTGTAATTGTACTCATGTGTTGGAATGTATAATGCACCACTTGCTTTCGTACTCTGATTCTTGCCTGTACTGATGCTTAGCGTATATACGTGAGGGTATTTCAGACCTGCGTATATACATTGCAGTAACGTCTCCGTACCCGCAGGATCGGGGCGTTACAGGTTGGTATCAGAGCCTAGGCTCTCACATCCTCAGTACGTCCAGACTGCAAATTAATGGTAAAGAAATTTGCAACTGGAATGCATGAGCTCTGGTTATACAGTCCAACTACAAGTGCAGAGTTATCTATTCTTTCTTGATCATTCTTCCTTTGATTCCTAGTCCCTTCCATCTTTCCCCTGTTTTGGTTTTTCGAAGCCTTATACCAACTTATGATATGAGTAGACTAGAGAGGTAGTGGCTAGTTCTGAAGAAAGCAATTATATGATCTCTTCGGCTGACTCTATGGTGCTCGGGTATCCCAGGATTGATCCTAATTGGGTTATCTTTCAGAAGTCAGTTGTCGGAATTCTCTACGGATATTCTACATTCTCGGTTATATCTTTCAGAGTGATTGATGCCTCGTATTCGGAATTCTCAATTATCGATCTTCTTTATTATGCTCAGGACTATCAGGGTTTCCTTTATTTTCAATATTCTGGCTTATTCTCGGAGGGCTATAAAGTATGCAGTACAACTGGAACTCTATTGCAAAGTAACGACATCATATCAGTATTATTTGGTACCGTTCAAAAACTTATACAGCCAGAGGTGCAGAAGATATCTATATTCTGATTACTGTTTCGTCAACTTGAGAGCCCTACCAATAATTCTTCATATCTTGAATGGTATAATTACCACCCATGTCCCCTTTGTGTTCATTTTACCCCTTATCGAAATTGCGAGGACGCAATTTTTTGTAAGGTGGATAGAATGTAACACCCCGCTCCCAGAATACGTACCTAGTTGCGTATTCATATTTTCTGATCATATTTTTCGATTTACTTTCTGTATTTATTTTGTATTATGAATTATTTATATGATCGTTTTGTCTTGGATCCGGATTCGTGGACTCAGAGTCTGCTCTTCTCTGAACCAGGGACCCGATCCTAGTGTCTTACTCAATTTAGTCTTTCCGGTATTCAGATTTGACCAATTTCAGTTTCAAACAACATTTTCTAATATTTTAGATTTTCTATGATTTTCTGGAATTTTCCTGAATTAAATGGAAAATCTTCAAAACCGGTGTTGACCAGCACCGCTGACCGATTCCTAGTTTTTAATTTACAAATGGAGTCAAATTTTGAGAAACCGCTTTCCCATATTTGCTTAGAATAATATTTACTATCTTAATTCATTTTTTGGAATTTTCAGAATTTATCAGATTTCTGCCAGATTTGGTGTCGACCGATATTGGCGGCCGATTCCAGGATTTTTAATTTAACAACTATAAAGAATTTCTTGAAATGGATTTCACCATGATTCTTAGAATAATATTCTTGATTTTTGAAAATTTTTGCGGGTCGTTCCGAGATACTTGATTTTCGGACGATTTCGGTATTTTTCCGAAAGTTTTCCGCATCCGCAACTGAATCCCGGAATCCGCTACTCTAATTATTTTCACTTTTTCTTTCAAGAAAATATCTTCCTCTTTTCATTTTCTTTTCCTTTTTCCTTTTTCTTTCCTTCCTTTTCCTTCCACCAAATTCTCCAAACTTCTCCATTCTTCCATTATCTTCTACATTCTTCCTCCAAAAATATCTCCTTTCCTCCAAAAATATCTTCTCCAAAATATCCAACTCCTCTCCCATCACCATGGCCGGCCAAAAAGCCACCTCACCCCGCCATTTTACAAATAACCCCCTCTCTTTTACATTTTTACATCACCTTCACAATTCCCAAATCCTATATATACTTTTCCTTCTTCATTCCACTTCATTTTCTCTTCACCACAACTCTAACCACCACCAACTCCTCCTTCATCTCCACCATAACAACAACCACTACAACTTCTCCAACTCCTTACCTTCATCTTCTTCCTCCTCCATCTCCATGTAAACCTCCAACAAACTCCACCAAAGCCTCCACCTTCTCCTTTACCTTCTCCAAAAATACCACCACCATCAAAACCTCTCCACAAAACCACCACCCCTTCATCTTCTCAAGGGCCGGCCACCTCCTTTGGATTGGGGCCGAGCTCTTCTTCGTCGGTAATATCTCCAATGATTATTCCGGTAATAGTTCGCGATTATTCCGGTAATCATTACGGTGACGATTACAACGACAAACAACTAACATCACCATCACCTCTACTATTTTCCACCACCATCTTCACTTCCATCATCACTTTCACCATCACAACACCACCTCCATCTCCACTACTTCAACCTCCAAACATCACCTCCTTCACCTTCTTTTTCATTACTCCATCAAAATCCAACTCCTCCACCAAATAACACCACCACCAAAGCAAGCACCTTTCCCTTTCTCTCTCCCTCCTCCTCTCTGTATATTGCTGACGCGGATCTCACCCCCGCGTCCAGGCAACGCCTTAACGCGGATCTTCGCGTTCTTGGCATCTATTTAAACGCGGCCTTCGCGTTCTTGTACCGACGCAACGCGGAGTCCATGCCCGCGTCTGTGTCCCTTTCATGTCTGCACGACGCGGAGCTAATGCCCGCGTCTGTGTTCTTCTCATGCTAACGCGACGCGGAACCCATGACCGCGTCCGCGTTCTTCTCGTGTCCTGACTTGAACGCGGGTCTCGAACCCCGCATTTGTGGCACCTTTGCGACGCGATTCCTGCGTGACTCCCGCGTCTCACTCTCAAAACCCGCGTCTCCCTGTGCACTCTCTCCTTCCATATACTTCTCTCTAGTTTTCCTCTTTCTTTCTCTCTCTAACTCTTTCTCTCTCCTCTTCACTTATTATATTTATGGCGCGTACGCGAGTTCCATGGATTTCAGAGTTTTCAGCTATTCCAGAGATTTAGGCGAGTGTCATCGCTCTCGCCTCCATTTTGGTTTCCCCGCCTTGTCGGGTCGACATGTATTTTATTCCATGTTTATATGTATTTTACTGCTTTATACTATGCGTGGCCGACCCTTCGTGGTCGTTAAACTCTGGGTTTCTGCCCACTCCTGGGATGGCTGGTAGCCACCGAGAGTGCGCTTAAACCCTGAGCGTGCTTGGTCCCTCAGCCTTCTGCCTCCGGTCTCTCACTGTCTCGAAAGGGAAGTGATTGGGACCGTCAGGTCTCTCCGTCCTTCAGCCTCCGGTCTCTCACTATCTCGAAAGGAAGTGATTGGGACCGTGAGGTCTCTCAGCTCCGCCTGGTTATCATGATCAGCGCTCAGCACTTTACTACTAGATTCGTCTAGGCGGGATGCTGCCGGATTTCTTACTCGCACTTTAAGCCGAGTTGTCCCGGTAACCTTGCCAGACGCTCCAGTGTTAAATACTGTTTGCTGTCTGTACTTCCAGCTCGCTTAGCTCTGCTTGGTTATGCTCAGCTACTACTCTATCATCATGCCATGTATTTCCTGATATGTTAATACTTGCCATACCATTGCTTCATGCTTGTCATTTACATGCTACTAATTAACACCTGTTTGTATCACCTGACAAATGATGTGTTAACATCTGATACCCGTCATGCTACTACTTGACACTAACTCATGTTATACCACCAGTTCCCGACGGATCCTGAATGGAACTAAGTGCCACACGGAGCAAAGTGCCACACCACACAAGTGGTGGGGGCCACCTCTTGAATCTGTAGGGGCCACCTCTAGAATCCATTCCCCTCAGAGCAAAGTGCCACATGGAACAAAGTGCCACACGACACACGTGGTGGGGGCCACCTCTTGAATCTGTGGGGGCCACCTCTTGAATCTGTAGGGCCATCTCCTGCCTGTACCTGATCTCTTGTTATGACCAGTTATGTTCCTACTCTTTACAAAGGATAACTTGCACGGGGAATGGGAGGAAGTGATGAATGCCAGTATGGTGCCTTGCTTATAGTATTGGAATACCAAAACTGACGATTTGTGTTAGGGGGATTTCAGGCCCCCAGAAGATGCGTGTTAGGGGGATTTCAGGCCCCCAAATGGCTCTGTCCCGGGCGGACGGGAACTACTATAAGTATGAGCTATCAGTTCTTCATCAGCTTCCAGTAACGAACCTCGGCTTGCTTATATATGGATGTATGTGTGTTGGGATGTACAACAGGACACATACCTAGATATATGGGTCAGACGAGTAATAATAATAAAAGATGCCAACTATGTATCCTGTTATGCCTGTTATGAACTCCCATTATACTTGTTATGATTCATGTTATGCCTGTTATGTACTCCTGTTATGACCGTTGTGTGATTTGCCACGAATGCTTTCATCGGATTTTACATCAGATTTTCGGTTTTATGATTATTATCATATTAGCTACTCATACTCTGTACTATTACCCATGTTCCATTCCATCAGTCTACTGCTCCTATCTTACCATGCCATGAGTACTTCCTGCTTGATATCACTTGTTATATATCTACCTGCCTATACATGCTTATGCTCACGACACGGTTTTCAATACTTATTTATGATTCAGTTTTATCGATACACATGTGCTTATCCTTGCACGCCATCTGGCTTTTGCCTCACCACTCGCCTGGGGAGTTATGACTCCTCTGGATCCTCATGTCCAGGTCCTGGAACTTGGAGCATGTCAGAGCTTGGAACATGTAGATTCTCTCAGTTGCTGATCAGAGTAGCGCAGTGGTAGCGTGGATCTCCAGCAGACCGTCCAGAGCCCCATCCTTCTAGGCCCCCCATGTGCGGCTCTAGAGTTTTCTTGTTATGACTCTGAGCCTGTCTTTGTACTGTTCATACATGTACATATCTTTGTAATCTCGCAATTGCGCATATCAGTAATGTAATATCATGTAATATTGGATCACCTCTGGTGATAACTTTGTAATTGTACTCATGTGTTGGAATGTATAATGCACCACTTGCTTCCGTACTCTGATTCTTGCCTGTACTGATGCTTAGCGTATATACGTGAGGGTATTTCGGACCTGCGTATATACGTTGCAGTAACGTCTCCCTACCCGCAGGATCGGGGCGTTACAGGTTGGTATCAGAGCCTAGGCTCTCACATCCTCAGTACGTCCAGACTGCAAATTAATGGTAAAGAAATTTGCAACTGGAATGCATGAGTCCTGGTTATACAGTCCAACTACAAGTGCAGAGTTATCTATTCTTTCTTGATCATTCTTCCTTTGATTCCTAATCCCTTCCATCTTTCCCCTGTTTTGGTTTTTCGAAGCCTTATACCAACTTAAGATATGAGTAGACTAGAGAGGTAGTGGCTGGTTCTGAAGAAAGCTATTATATGATCTCTTCGGCTGACTCTATGGTGCTCGGGTATTCCCAGGATTGATCCTAATCGGGTTATCTTTCAGAAGTCAGTTGTCGGAATTCTCTACGGATATTCTATATTCTCGGCTATATCTTTCAGAGTGATTGATGCCTGGTATTCGGAATTCTCAATTATCGATCTTCTTTATTATGCTCAGAACTATCATGGTTTCCTTTATTTTCAATATTCTGGCTTATTCTCGGAGGGCTATAAAGTACGCAGTACAACTGGAACTCTATTGCAAAGTAACGACATCAGATCAGTATTATTTGGTACCGTTCAAAAACTTATACAGCCATAGGTGCAGAAGATATCTATATTCTGATTACTGTTTCGTCAACTTGAGAGCCCTACCTATAGTACTTCATATCTTGAATGGTATAATTTCCACCCATGTCCCCTTTGTGTTCATTTTACCCCTTATCAAAATTGCGAGGACGCAATTTTTTGTAAGGTGGATGGAATGTAACACCCCGCTCCCAGAATACGTACCTAGTTGCGTATTCGTATTTTTTGATCGTATTTTTCGATTTACTTCCTATATTTATTTTGTATTATGAATTATTTATATGATCGTTTTGTCTTGGATACGGATTCGTGGACTCAGAGTCTGCTCTTCTCTAAACCAGGGACCCGATCCTAGTGTCTTACTCAATTTGGTCTTTCGGTATTCAGATTTGACCGATTTTAGTTTCAAACATCATTTTTCAATATTTTAGATTTTCTATGATTTTCTGAAATTTTCCTGAATTAAATGGAAAATCTTCAAAACCGTTGTCGACCAGCACCGCTGACCGATTCCTGGATTTTTAATATACAAATGGAGTCAAATTTTAAGAAACCGCTTTCCCATATTTGCTTAGAATAATATTTTCTATCTTAATTCATTTTTTGGAATTTTCAGAATTTATCAGATTTCTGCCAGATTTGGTGTCGACCGATATTGGCGGCTGATTCCAGGATTTTTAATTTAAAAGCTATAAATAATTTCTTGAAATGGATTTCACCATGATTCTTAGAATAATATTCTTGATTTTTGAGAATTTTTGCGGGTCATTCCGAGAAACTTGATTTTTGGACGATTTCGGTATTTTTCCGAAAGTTTTCCGCATCCGCAACCGAATCCCTGGAATCCGCTACTCTAATTATTTTTATTTTTTCTTTCAAGAAAATATCTTCCTCTTTTCATTTTCTTTTCCTTTTTCCTTTTTCTTTCCTTCCTTTTCCTTCAACCAAATTCTCCAAACTTCTCCATTCTTCCATTATCTTCCACATTCCTCCTCCAAAAATATCTCCTTTCCACCAAAAATATCTTCTCCAAAATATCCAACTCCTCTCCCATCACCATGGCCGGCCAAAGAGCCACCTCACCCCGCCATTTTACAAATAACCCCCTCTCTTTTACATTTTTACATCACCTTCACAATTCCAAAATCTTATATATACTTTTCCTTCTTCATTCCACTTCATTTTCTCTTCACCACAACTCTAACCACCACCAACTCCTCCTTCATCTCCACCATAACAACAACCACTACAACTTCTCCAACTCCTTACCTTCATCTTCTTCCTCCTCCATCTCCATCTAAACCTCCAACAAACTCCACCAAAGCCTCCACCTTCTCCTTTACCTTCTCCAAAAATACCACCACCATCAAAACCTCTCCACAAAACCACCACCCCTTCATCTTCTCAAGGGCCGGCCACCTCCTTTGGATTGGGCCGAGCTCTTCTTCGTCGGTAATATCTCCGATGATTATTCCGGTAATCGTTCGCGATTATTCCGGTAATCATTATGGTGACGATTACAACGACAAAAAACTAACATCACCATCACCTCAACTATTTTCCACCACCATCTTCACTTCCACCATCACTTTCACCATCACAACACCACCTCCATCTCCACTACTTCAACCTCCAAACATCACCTCCTTCACCTTCTTTTTCATTACTCCATCAAAATCCAACTCCTCCACCAAATAACACCACCACCAAAGCAAGCACCTTTCCCTTTCTCTCTCCCTCCTCCTCTCTGTATATTGCTGACGCGGATCTCACCCCCGCGTCCAGGCAACGCCTTAACGTGGATCTTCGCGTTCTTGGCATCTGTTTAAACGCGGCCTTCGCGTTCTTGTACCGACGCAACGCGGAGTCCATGCCCGCGTCTGTGTCCTTTCATGTCTGCACGACGCGGAGCTAATGCCCGCGTCTGTGTTCTTTTCATGCTAACGCGACGCGGAACCCATGACCGCGTCCGCGTTCTACTCGTGTCCTGACTTGAACGCGGGTCTCGAACCCCGCGTTTGTGGCACCTTTGCGACGCGATTCCCGCGTCTGTGACTCCCGCGTCTGCGCTCCTGCGTCTCACTCTCAAAACCCGCGTCTCCCTGTGCACTCTCTCCTTCCATATACTTCTCTCTCTAGTTTTCCTCTTTCTTTCTCTCTCTAACTCTTTCTCTCTCCTCTTCACTTATTATATTTATGGCGCATACGCGAGTTCCATGGATTTCAGAGTTTTCAGCTATTCCAGAGATTTAGGCGAGTGTCCTCACTCTCGCCTCCATTTGGGTTTCCCCGCCTTGTCGGGTCGACATGTATTTTATTCCATGTTTATATGTATTTTACTGCTTTATACTATGCGTGGCCGACCCTTCGTGGTCGTTGAACTCTGGGTTTCTGCCCACTCCTGGGATGGCTGGTAGCCACCGAGAGTGCGCTTAAACCCTGAGCGTTCTTGGTCCCTCAGCCTTCAGCCTCCGGTCTTTCACTATCTCGAAAGGGAAGTGATTGGGACCGTCAGACCGTCCTTCAGCCTCCGGTCTCTCACTATCTCGAAAGGAAGTGATTGGGACCGTCAGGTCTCTCAGCTCCGCCTGGTTATCATGATCAGCGCTCAGCACTTTACTACTAGATTCGTCTAGGCGGATGCTGCCGGATTTCTTACTCGCACTTTAAGCCGAGTTGTCCCGGTAACCTTGCCAGACGCTCCAGTGTTAAATACTGTTTGCTGTCTGTACTTCCAGCTCGCTTAGCTTCGCTTGGTTATGCTCAGCTACTACTCTATCATCATGCCATGTATTTCCTGATATGTTAATACTTGCCATACCATTGCTTCATGCTTGTCATTTACATGCTACTAATTAACACCTGTTTGTATCACCTGACAAATGATGTGTTAACATCTGATACCCGTCATGCTACTACTTGACACTAACTCATGTTATACCACCAGTTCCCGGCGGATCCTGAATGGAACTAAGTGCCACACGGAGCAAAGTGCCACACCACACAAGTGGTGGGGGCCACCTCTTGAATCTGTGGGGGCCACCTCTAGAATCCATTCCCCTCAGAGCAAAGTGCCACATGGAACAAAGTGCCACACGACACACGTGGTGGGGGCCACCTCTTGAATCTGTGGGGGCCACCTCTTGAATCTGTAGGGCCATCTCCTGCCTGTACCTGATCTCTTGTTATGACCAGTTATGTTCCTACTCTTTACAAAGGATAACTTGCACGGGAATGGGAGGAAGTGATGAATGCCGGTATGGTGCCTTGCTTATAGTAGTGGAATACCAAAACTAACGATTCGTGTTAGGGGGATTTCAGGCCCCCAGAAGATGCGTGTTAGGGGGATTTCAGGCCCCCAAATGGCTATGTCCCGGGCGGACGGGAACTACTATAAGTATGAGCTATCAGTTCTTCATCAGCTTTCAGTAACGAACCTCGGCTTGCTTATATATGGATGTATGTGTGTTGGGATGTACACCAGGACACATACCTAGATATATGGGTCAGACGAGTAATAATAATAAAAGATGCCAACTATGTATCCTGTTATATGCCTGTTATGAACTCCCGTTATACTTGCTATGATTCATGTTATGCCTGTTATGTACTCCTGTTATGACCGTTGTGTGATTTGCCACGAATGCTTTCATCGGATTTTACATCGGATTTTCGGTTTTATGATTATTATCATATTAGCTACTCATGCTCTGTATTATTAACCATGTTCCATTCCATCAGTCTATTGCTCCTATCTTACCATGCCATGAGTACTTCCTGCTTGATATCACTTGTTATATATCTACCTGCCTATACATGCTTATGCTCACGACACGGTTTTCAATACTTATTTATGATTCAGTTTTATTGATACACATGTGCTTATCCTTGCACGCCATCTGGCTTTTGCCTCACCAGTCGCCTAGGGAGTTCTGACTCCTCTGGATCCTCATGTCCAGGTCCTGGAACTTGGAGCATGTCAGAGCTTGGAACTTGTAGATTCTCTCAGTTGCTGATCAGAGTAGCGCAGTGGTAGCGTGGATCTCCAGCAGACCGTCCAGAGCCCCATCCTTCCAGGCCCCCCATGTGCGGCTCTAGAGTTTTCTTTTTATGACTCTGAGCCTGTCTTTGTACTGTTCATACATGTACAATCTTTGTAATCTCGCAATTGCGCATATCAGTGATGTAATATTCATGTAATATTGGATCACCTCTGGTGATAACTTGTAATTGTACTCATGTGTTGGAATGTATAATGCACCACTTGCTTCCGTACTCTGATTCTTGCCTGTACTGATGCTTAGCGTATATACGTGAGGGTATTTCGGACCTGCGTATATACGTTGCAGTAACGTCTCCGTACCCGCAGGATCGGGGCATTACAGAAAGTTATGGCCGTAAGTGTATTGTTGAACTTGGCGATGACCTGGATGCTAGAGGTGTGGTGTTAAACTTAGCATCGTTCATTTCAGCTTCGATATGGAAGTCTGAAGAAAGGTGACTGTCAGAGGTGTGATGTTAACTTGACAGAAACACGATGTACTGTTTAGAAGTATAATGTTAACTTAACAGTAATTTGTCAGAGGTGTGGTATTAACTTGACAGAAATTGACTTGCGATATGAGCAATTTGAGGACCTGTCATTCTATTGATGAGAATCGACAAGTAGAGTTTAAAAATGTCAGAGGTATAGTGTTAAGTTGACAAATTTGGATTTACGATATGAGCAATTTTGGAAACTTGCCATCCTATTGATGAGAATTGGCAAATGAAATTTGAAGTGCCAGAGGTATAATGTTAACTTGGCAACGACTGTATTTTGTAGACCTACCATTCTGTGGATGAGAATTGGTAAGGGATTTTGGAGGGGAAAGTGGAGTCGAGTCCACTTAGGATTTTTAGCAAACCCTCAGCTATCACGGGTTTGAGGTGCCTTTACCAACCACCGTTTGAGTTGGGCTAGCCATGCTATTCCCCTCAGCATGATGAGTTGTCGAAGACTTAGTTGGGCTTGGAAGCCAACATTTTCCTCTATCCTTAGCCGTCGGAGGCGTCGGATCAAATGGGAACACATGTCCCTTAGGATTTTTAGCAAACCCTCAGCTGTCAACGGATTTGAGGTGCCTTTACCACCCACCGTTTGAGTTGGGCTAGCCATGCTATTCCCCTCAGCATGATGAGTTTGTCGAAGATTTATGTTGGGCTTAAAGGCCAACATTTTCCTCTATCCTTAGCCGTCAGAGGCGTCGGATATTAATAAAGAAGCTCTTCTTGTTCTGATCAGAGGTGTACTTTTAACTTGATCGGGGGAGGAGTACTATTAAGGATAGTACTTCTTCAAGAATCTGCCATTGATTGGCATCATGAGTGTATCGCAATTTGAAGTTATGAGGCGATACGATCTATTTGAGTAGACTGACTCTACTACGAATGGTCCTTCCCATTTGGGTTGGAATTTTCCTTTTGTCTTGTGCGTCATCACCATGGGTCTTCTGACGGCTAAGACAAGGTCGCCTTTCTTGAAAGTTCGCACTTTGACTTTCTTGTTGAAGGCTCTGGTAATTCGAGCTTGGTGAAGCTCGATTTGTTGCTGGGCCTCCAGACGCTTACCGTCTAAGGCCTCCAACTCTTGGAGTCGCTGTCGATGCTTCTCCTCTGTTGTCATCTCCGCTGTCAGGGCGACGCGTAGAGATGGAATTTAGATTTCGAGTGGAAGCACGGCTTCACACCCATATACCAAAGAAAATGGCGTAGCTTTAGTTGGGGTTCGCACAGTTGTGCGGTAGGCCCATAAGCATTCACCCAGCTTGTCGTCCCAATCAGGTTGACTTTTCGAGACAAATTTCTTGAGGAGCTTGCCAATGGTCTTGTTAAAAGCTTCTGCGAGGCCGTTAGCGGCGGGGTAGTATGCCGTTGAGGACACACTCTGGATTCTGAACTTAGTGCAGAACCTTTGGAAAGCTTGACTAATGAACTGGGGCCCATTGTCGTGGACAATTCGTCGAGGTACCCCAAAACGGTAAATGACGTGATGTTTCACGAACTTGATCACGTCAGATGACTTCACCTCCTTCAAAGGAACGGCTTCAGCCCATTTGGAGAAGTAATCGTTATTGCCAAAATAAACCGATGTCCTTCTGATGATGGAGGGTTGATAGGGCCAACTACATCCATCCCCCACATTTCAAATGGCCAGGTAGAGGCCGTGGAGTGAAGGTAGCCTGGTGCTTGATGGATGAAATCGCCATGTACTTGGCAGGCGTGACATCTTTTGGCATAAGTGATGGCGTCAGCGATCATCTTAGGCCAATAATACCCCAGCCTTTGGAGTCGGTATGCAAGTTTTGGCCCAGGTTGATGGGCTCCACACATACCGTCATGGGCTTCTTTCAGTACCTCCTGTGCCTCCTTTTGTGAAAGGCAGCAAAGCAAGATCCCGTCATGCGATCGACGATACAGTGTTCGTGTAATCGCATTATAGTAGTATTTAGGGGCTTTCCTTCGAATGGCAGCCGCTTCCTTGGTGTCCTCAGGCAGGATGCCATACAGGACATAATCAATGTAGGGGAATCGCCAGTCTCTAGGCTCTGGACCGGTTGACAATTCCAGCGCTTCTTTGCTTTGAGAATCTCCTGTTGGTTCCTGGTAATCCTCAAGAGCAATTCTCAGGCAATACAGATCATGGCTGTACACGAATATCTTCTCTATCGCTCCAGCTGGAAGAGCTAGTGATGCCGCTAGGGATGCCAGTGTATCTGCATGCGCGTTTTGCCTGCGCGGGTACATGATCGATATAGAAGTTTGTGAACCTCTCAGCCATGTGGATAGTTGCGTTGTAGTAGGGTACTAGGTCCTCATGTCTGACTTCGTACTCCCCGCGAACTTGGCTGACGATGAGTTTAGAGTCGCCGTATGCCTCGAGATTTTTAACGCCAATCTCATCGGCGAATTGTATCCCAATCAAAAGAGCGTTGTACTCAGCCACATTGTTGGAGCAAGGCTCAGTTAGCGAGACGGCTCGGGGAATTACATAGTTCTGTGGAGAGACGAGTACTACTCCTATCCCCGCTACGATGTGTCCTTTTGGGCTTGTTCTGGATGCACCGTCAAAGAAGAGTTGCCACACTTGACTTTCAAACGATGTCTGAGTCAAACAGACTTCGGCCACTTCATCTGGGAGATCCTCGTAGACTTTGGCTGCCCTCGGATCTGGGTGCTCTGCTAGGAAATCCGCCACCGCTTGTCCCTTAATAGCCTTTTGCAGCAAAAAGTGCATCTCATACTGGGATAGCAATATGGCCCATTTTGCCAGCCGGCCGTTCAATGATGAAGGCTTAGTCATAAGTAACCTCAGGGGGTTGACTTTTGATATGACATTTATAGTTTGGCCTACCAGATAGTGTCGCATTTTCTGAATGGCGAACACTAGTGCCAAACATTCCTTCTCGATCAGATTATACCGATGTTCGGCTCCGATCATTGTTCTACTCAGATAGTAGATCGCTTGCTCTCGTCCTTGATCGTCGTTCTGAGATAGTAGAGCTCCCAAAGAATGATCCATTGCTCGGACGTATACCAAGAAAGGTTTCCCGGATATTGGAGCTGCAAGGACAGGTGGTTGGGTGAGGTATTACTTGATTTCCTCGAATGCTTGTTGGCAAGCGTTATCCCAAATGAACGAAACACCCTTCTTCATTAGCTTAGCGAAGGGTTGGCATTTTCCGGAGAGGTTTGAGATGAACCTGCGGATGTACGCCAATCGTCCTTGCAATCCCCTGAGTTCCTTGAGATTTCTCGGAGGTTGCATTTCCTGGATAGCGCGAACCTTTTCCGGGTCTAAATGGATTCCGGTGGAGGTTACAACAAACCCTAGGAACTTGCCGCTGGCCACCCCCAGGAAGGATTTGGTAGGATTCATCTTCAACTGATGGGCCCGCATGATGTCGAAGACAACCTTTAGGTCAGCTATGTGATCACTTTTAGCGCGGCTTTTTACTGCAATGTCATCAACATAACATTCCACTGTTTTGCGCAGTTGCTGATGGAAAATGGCGTTCATGGCCCTTTGATATGTTGCCCCCGCACTCTTCAATCCGAAGGGCATGACGGTGTAGCAGTAAACCCCCAATGGTGTCCTGAAGGAGGTATGCTTTTCGTCGTCAGGATACATTTTGATTTGATTGTATCCTGAGAATCTGTCCATGAAGGACATTCGTTCGAATTCACAAGTATTGTCAATCATAACATCTGTGATTGGCAGTGGGAATTCGTCTTTGGGACAAGCCTTGTTTAGATCACGGAAGTCGATGCAGATCCGGATCTTTCCGTTTTTTCTTGGCAACGGGAACGATGTTGGCTACCCAGTCGGGATGTTGTTCTTCCCTGATGAAGCCAGAATCTATGAGCTTTCTGACTTCTGATTGAATCGCCTCCATTATCTCTGGGCGGAATCGTCGCTGTTGGTGTTAACAGGCTTTACGTCCGAATTGATGTTGAGGTGGTGCATAGCCACTTGAGGATCAAGTCCGGGCATGTCTTCGTAATTCCAAGCGAAGACGTCTATATACTCTTGAACAAGAGATATTAGATCCTCTTTCTCCGAAGGTGACAGGCCATCACTTATGAAGATGGGCTTAGGATTAGCTTCATCCCCCAGATTGATTTGAACAATCTTGTCTTCTGTCGGTGGCTCACACCGCTCAAAGCGGGTATCCCAAAGAGTATTTAAATGTTTGATCCAAGGATCTGTATCAGATTGGATCATTTCTTCATCTCCGTCTTCCAGGTGGCTTGTTGAAACCATGTTCACTGAAAGTTCTTTGAAGATGTTGCCGACACTGACATCTGACTCCCATGATGACGTGCCGGAAGAGTAATCGTGGCTTGACGATTCTCGAGAATCAGAGGCTGATGGAGCGGAGTTGATACATAGCCTAACCCCCCGCGCGTCCGATGATAAAATCGGGTGCTTTTCCTTTGGCACAAAGGATCGAAGTAGCGTCCTCCTTCCTTTGCCGAAGTTCAACCCGAGTCTGTTGGTTAGGTCATACCCATGTTTTCATCATTCTGAGTGTCTTTGGTTCATAATGACCGAACTGAGGGGATTCCTGCTCGCTTTCTGATTCTTCATGGTCCATTGCTCGGAGTCCATTCGTCCAAAAAGAATTGGTCTTTGGCCCTTCCTTCTCGTGGGAACCATGAATATTGATTGTTGCGCATTGCTGACATTTCGACATGTTTTCAAAGGACGATTTCACTGGTACATGCAACGATGTCAAAGCACCCATTGTCGACCAGAGATTGTCATCCACGTCGTGCTAGTGTCTGACGGCACTGAATCAGAAGCAAACACAGAAAAATACTGTAACGCCCCGATCCTGCGGGTACGGAGACGTTACTGGCGACGTATATACGCAGGTCAGAAATACCCTCACGTATATACGCTAAGCATCAGTACAGGCAAGAATCAGAGTACGGAAGCAAGTGGTGCATTATACATTCCAACATATGAGTACAATTACAAAGTTATCACCAGCGGTGATCCAATATTACAATAATATTACATCACTGATATGCGCAATTGCGAGATTACAAAGAGATGTACGAGTATGAAAAGTACACAGGCACTCACGAGTTTACAAAAGGAAAACTCGAGAGACACACAGGGGGCCTGGAAGGATAGAGCTCTGGACTATCTGCTGGAGATCCACGCTACCGCTGCGCCACTCTGATCAGCAACTGGGCGAATCCACACGCTTCCAGCTCCAAGACCTGGACATGAGGATCCAGGGGAGTCAGATGATACTCCCCAGGCGAGTGGTGATACAAAAGCCAAGTGGCGAGCAAGGGTAAGTATATGTATAGCGATGAAACCGAATAAAGCCGAGGACGAGCAAATCTGATTGTATGGTTTCAGATCACGGCTCCATGAGACTAGTACATCGAAGGAATAATCCAAACAAGGAAACCCTCATCTATATACCTTTATCTCATGTCACCATAATCTAAGCACATACAACCCGACTGCACTCAGGGCATGATAGATAATGAACAGGAGGCAGGTAGATATAAGGGATAAAGCAGAGTATGAGCAGTTAATACGATAATACTCATAAAGCCGAAAATCCGAAGTAAATTCAGGACAAGCAAATATGGTAAGGCATATCACAGATTCATAGCCGTTTAAGCTGCAGGCTTCAGTATGCGTCCCATTCCACATACCTCTACTTACAACTCAAAGCAGGTTATTATCTTGACACTTTATTATTACTCGTCTTACCCTGATATCTAGCTATGTGAACTAGCGTCCCAGCACACATAGATCCATATCCGAGTAAAGCAAGGTTGTTATTGGAAACCAGCGGGGGTATCAACGAACTATGTTTACAGTGTGTCCCGTACATGCCCGGGGACCACGGTCCAGGATTGTTCCGTTGCTTGGTGACGGAACCAGCCGCAAGGCTAACAGGAGGGACTTATGTATGCCCTTATCATGATGGTACCAGGAAGGAGGAGCCAGCACTCCCCTCGGTCGCCTGGAGGCCCACAGGTCAGACCGGAAGTTTTAGTTGCACAACATGCCTAGTATCACTGTAAACACGAACACATATTGATAGCCGCAAGTTTCCCCCCGACCCGATGCAAGTTGTTCCTTTTATGAATTATTAGATAATTATCAATTTACGGGAATAACAGGAGATGGCCCTACAGATTCAAGAGGTGGCCCCCACCGTGTATGGTGTGGCACTTTGTTCCATGTGGCACTTTGTTCTGAGGGAAATGGATTCTAGAGGTGGCCCCCACAGATTCAAGAGGTGGCCCCCACCGTGTATGGTGTGGCACTTTGTTCTGTGTGGCACTTAGTTCCATTCAGGATAGCAGTCACTGTACATAGTACTGGATAACAGGTCACTGTACATAATACAGGATAACAAGGCAAGGTTCCCGTAAAGGTGATAATCACAAGTCAAGTATATCATGCTGGGTGTCAAGTGATAGCATGACAGGATGATGATATTTAGCAGGCAACCAATCATGTCAAGAGATTGATATAAGGTCAGTGGCAAGTCATGTCATAACAAGGGTCTTGCCAAATAGTAGCATGTCTGAGGTCAGGTGATAACACATCAGTTGTCAGGTGACACAAGCAGGTGTTAAATAGTGACAGGTCTGAAGTAATGGCATGGCAAGTGTTATCATATCAGGTAGACACATGGTAGTGATAAAGTAGTAAGCATATCACAGGCATGGTATATGTGCACGAATGAAACTACCCTAGTACAAGCATTCGTCGCAGGGCAATACATGTCCAGTTATTGGCACTTGGCCATACATAGATACGGG